>JAMPIV010002685.1:0-89050 GCA_024509875.1 Oreohelix idahoensis | reverse complement strand
GACATTACTTGAGATATTGGTATTCCGATATTAGTTGGGGTTGCCATGGTTTTTCTGATTATAATTCTTCTCCGCGGGATTCCAGAGACGAGAAAATTTGAGCCTAAAGAGCATCTGCCATTTATCAGCAGTAATAATTGCTATTCCGAGGAATTGCCTCTGGCCAAACTGTGTTGCACATTATCAACACACGTCCAGGAATAAACTGATTGTCGCACTGGCTGACTTGATCTTAAAACGGGACCAATAATGTCTTATGGCCATTTTCTGAAACGGTCCGAAATAAGAATGTTTTTTGCCCAGCCTGAATAGGGTTGCAGCTTGGCGTGGACCTTTAGATTTGAACCTCTTGACCTTACTTTACAAGATCGACAATATATTCCGTTGGTATGTTCTTGTTTTACATAAATGGCCCAAAAGAAAAGCCCGCAAGAAAACTCTGGACTTCGTTACGGGAAAAAAATCCCAATATGTCTGCACACTTAGAGTCGTGGGGAGGTGCTGAAAAATTTTAACTCCTCAAATTCTTGGGCACAAGGGAATCTGTTGAATGACTATGACTTAGTTGGAGTCTACTGTTTTACCATACTATAACAATTAAGCCATTTCTTCATTGTAAATTCCAAGATTTTAACGATTTGTATCTTTACTTCTGGGATTCACCCTTTTATTTCAAGGAGTTGAAGAATTTATTTAGAGGTTGGAGCATCTTCTATGCTGTTTTATAAATGGAGTCACGAGAAATATACCAAGGGGGATCATCTTGGTTTATGCACTTTTTTTATTCTTCAGTAGATGAAGTTTGAGGCCATTTTTAAGAGCTTTAGCTTCTAGTGACTACAGCATTAGCAGTTCGCATATTGTTGTTTTCTCCCAAACGGAAAATATTGTTGCAGCAGTTGCATTCTTTTGGACTCCGTTTGAATTCGTCCGATGATAAGATCAGCGATCGGATGCGGCAGAAGGACAAGCGTGTTACTTCTTCCTGTAAAGAAAGGAGTTGCAATTCCTAATGATTAGCAGTAGAGAGTATTTCTCTAAGGTTGCCACCAAATGTTACACCCATTTGACTACTTTTTTCCTGTGTGGCACGAAGATTGATCTAACGAGTGACTTGCCTAACCCACCAATTGTGGTGCATCCAGAATCAAAAAGAACTGAGGGGAATGGTATTATCATTTATATAGACCTTTATGTAAGACAAGATGAACCTCTTCCATCATGCCGCGAATGACGCAGAAGAGCGGGAAGAGGATGGGCCAACAACTTAACGTATACACCGTATTTGGTTCAAATAATGTTTATTGCTGTTGGGGGGGCACTGAGACGCTCTCCCAAAATCAAAAGCTGAACATGCCTTATTATTAGCATCATTATTATCTTTAGTCTGTTTTATAGGCTTCATGGGACTCTTGCTGTGCAGAGTTTGCCTGATTAATGTGATTTATGTTTTTTGTATTGTGATCTACCTCGGATTATTATTTGCGCCTCTGTAATCATTATTATTTCTCTATTGTAACCCCTATTTGGGTTTGAGTCATAGTTCCTCAATAGTTTACCATTTTCATGTTCATTTTAATGAGTATCTCATGGTAATTATGATCGTGTTTGTCTCCATGACGGATATACTTGGAATTGGTGATAGTTTCTATAATGACTTCCTCTGCGGAAATTCCTATAATTGTGATTACCCCTGAATCGAGGGCTGTCGGCTCGTCTCCAGTTCTTCAAAGAAGAACCCTGAAATGATTGGTTACCTTGGTTTTGATAACTATTATGGTTACCTTTCTTATCAAACCTGTTTTGTGGTCCCTGAAATTTGTGTGAATAATTAGGATTGTATGGTGTTACTGAAGCAACTGGCATACTCTCCTTAATCTTAATGTTGCCAAAAGTCACGTCAGGATGTGCAGTGACATATTGGGAACAATATTCTTCCATCTGTTTTAGTGTTTTGGGTTTACGCTCACTGAGCAACAAATCCATAAGTGCTTCATATGTTTTTTCTGTCTTGGATAGCTCAATCCATCGTGTAAATGTAAGACGTGCCTTTGCAATAAATTCTGAGAATTCTACTCCTGCCTCAGGCACCATCGTCTTAAACAAAAGACGATAACCTTCTTCTGTCAACTGATATTTTTTTTATCAAGGATGCTCTAATAACATCATAATTATCTTTATCAGCCTCTTCTACCAGACTTAAGCTAGTCAGAGAATCCCCTCTCAGATTCTCAGATAACTGATTTGCATATTGTGATCTATCCACATTATGAGTACAATAAGAACGTTCAAATCTATTCAGCCAGAATGTAATATCGTCACTGGAAGGATTGAACGGTGGCAGCTTAACCTTAAAAGTAGAAGGTTTACCATCATTACCAGATGACTGATTAACCTTACTCATATTTGTCAACTTTAATTTTTCTATCTCAAAAGCTAAAAGTTTTTCCTGATGTTCATGTTCCATCTTTGTTTTTCTCTCCTCAGCTTCTAATCTTTTATTTTCAGCATCTCTGTCTAATCTCTTTTATTCAGCCTCAGCTTCTCTTTCTAATCTCTTTTGTTCAGCCTCAGCTTCTCTTTCTAATCTCTTTTGTTTAGCCTCAGCTTCTCTGTCTAATCTCTTTTGTTCAGCTTCTCTGTCTAATCTCTTTTGTTCAGCTTCTCTATTTTGTTTTTCCATTTCCATTTGGAATCTCTTTTCGTCCACTTGCATCTGCAATTTCTTTTGTTCAAATTCTAATTCCAACCTTTTCTCCTTAGCTTTTTGTTTTTTCTCTTCAGCCTTCAGTTTATCAATTTCCTATTTTTGTGCTTTTTCATATTGACTGGTAGCATACTCCTCCAACTTATCACCAGTCTTGCCCAGGGATTTCCCTTGCTCAATAAAGTAGTCTAAAGTCGACATAATGTCTAACAATATGTGACTAATATCCCTGAAATAACAAATTAATTTATTTCAACCAAACAGGAGCAAGTTTTTAACAGAAACTTGTATAATCAGCTCCCTTAATTTCAATATCTTTTGAAGACAAGTCTTTTGTAAGAACGTGTATGATTATTTTACAATAATAATACCATCAGACATTTATATCATAAGTTAAATCAAAATGCTAATAGTGTATGTCTAAGTATGTGTCAAAACACCAGGAATGTGTATATTTCGATGGATTGTACCATGTTATGTTAAATTATAGAATAACAGATACATCAGAGTATCTAGTGGTGTAGATATTTTCCTATAACTGACCTCGAAACCCTCGAATCGGTCGGTTGGATAGAAAGGTTGATCAGAGAGTTAGTCACTATCGTAAAACAAGCGATTGTTACCGAAACACAAAATCATTGGAGAACAAGCTGAATACATTCGAGAACAAATGTCTTAGAAAACTCATGAACATCAGTTGGAAAGAATTCAAGACTAATCGACAAATAAGAGCAGACTCTAGGCAGAAATACGTCTCCGACTATATAAGGAAAAGACGATGGTCATATATCGGTCATGTCCTACGAATGCAAAACAACAGAATACCACTACAGGCGCTCACTTGGGTTCCTGAGGGTAAGAGGAAAAAAGGAAGACCAAAAGAAACACTCAGAAGAACAATAATAAGAGAAGGAAGAACATTGGGCCTAAATAATGTGCAAGAGCTAAGAGGAGTGGCGTCACAACGAACAACCTGGAGAGCACTGGTTTCTGCCTTATGCGCCGTGTTTGGTGCTTAAAGAATTTATTATTATTATTATTAAGTATGTGTACCAATAGCAAACAAAACAATAACAATAATACGAAGACAAATATTCCAAACACTACGATAACATTCGCAGAAGTCAACTAAAAAACTAAACTGAAGGAAATCTCACAAAGGATGTGGTGATAACTGCGAAAATGTAAACAGAACAAATGACGTCACAGTGTATAAACATAAAGGTGTATAGATCTGAATAACAGGAGGGAGTAGACCTACAAATACAAACAAAATTTAATCAAAACTAAGGAATAGAAAAATGTTACAAAAACAACGAAAAAAGCAAACCTCGTCACAACTAACACAAAATAGCAACAGTTGTCACTTAGCAAATTTCACTATAGGAAATTTGCATAAACCCTACAGAACACTCTCAGTAGAAAACCTCTGTCACTTTGTATTTTCTAAAGGAGTCACCGCCCAACCTGAATCCCGCGAAACATAAACTAATTTAATATAGAAACAAATAACATGTAACATAAATACATAAATACATATAGCATGATTAATAGGTGTGTTGTGAAGAAGGCTTAATAGCACTATGTAAACTATAGTTTCCACCACAAACTATGTCACTTTATATATAAGTATATTGTTCAATAGTTATTCCTACATCAAGAACTGCGGTGATGGTAAGATCGGTACTTGTCCTTCAAAACAGTAGTAACAACGATCATGAAACTTTGCCTTCTAAATAGCAGTTTTGACAATAACGGAACTTGACCTTCTGAACTGTAAGAATCCGTGGAAACTTCAAATTGACATGCAACGCTGGGTACTTTGCAAATTGATGAAGATCATGTCTTTGTAGAAAATCAGAGTCTCACCTTGTAATCCCACGTATTTGATCCACCACTGATGCAAACATATGTTCACTGATGCAGTAATGCTTATTGATAAGGGTGGATTTGAGCTGAAATGATAACTTGCCACCCCTATCGACACCTGGTATAACGAATGCAGCATTCAAAATCATATTAACTGATAGTCATGTAGGATTCAATACTCCATAGTTGTATGGTAAACAGATATCATAAAGTTCTGGTTCGTGAAGCTTTATAAATAATATATATAACTTCTGCAACAGTGTCAGCTGCAGATCTTCAATATTCATAGACAATAATAATTATTCCCTTCCTGATGCTAGCAGATCAGATGTATACAATAAGTCCGTTTACTGTCTGCACGTGAATAGCATACATGGATTACAGGTCAGCTCGACCTTTATAACCTTCCTAAGTCTAACCATCTGACTTGGACGTGATCTCTGATATAACGAATCCTGGAACACAGACAATAGTCTTGTTGGTCTAGAGCGACCCATATATATATAACTAGTTCAGGTATAAAGATACCGGTGACTTAATCCTAGTCAAAGTACCTCTCCATTTTGAATCACACAGGCGAGCAAAAAGGCGACAAAATGACGAGCCTCTAGATGATAGCATAAAGTTCGATACAAGAGGAATTACCTTATTTCGGAAAATCAACCATGAACATATGCCTCCAGGCAGGCTTGAATAATACTGGGAAATAGTCTAGTTAGCTAACTAACTCACAAAGACAATGTATTTCCCTCAGAAAATCACAAGACGCAGGTCGCGTCTGCTCGCTACTTAGACCATTTCTAAACTCCCCGAGCTGGGCGGAACAACAAACGAAAACCAAGTCGAGACATGCGCAGAGCGACAATCTCTGAGTCGCCGTTCACAATAAGACGATTCTAAGAACATTCGAGATAAAAGTCTTACACAGTCGCGCCTTTTATGGTCATGAACAGAAGCGTTAAGAAAGGTTTCAGGCATCTACAACAGTTGACTGATACTACCAAATAAGGAGATATGGTCACGCTTCGTTCAAGGAATTATAGACCGAACGTGTCTCTATACAAGAGAAGGCAAACTCCTAAAAAATTGTAGTCTCGATAACTCGGATTATGTCCCTTTGACTGTAAAAAACATAATACACACTTCAGTCAAAAAATGATCATACATACGAAAAATGATCATACAAAGGCTTTGAAAAAAGTAATTATTTGTGCGTAACATTACCGCACCCTCCAGGATTTAAAAAAAAAATGTTTCATTTTTTTTTTAAAATCCTGGAGCCGGAAAAATCTAGGCTCCTAACGCACGTATGATGCGCGGATATATACCTAACAAATTAGCTCAACGCATGGAGCGACACTGAGATCATATCTCAGATCCTTAGAGAAAAAATTTATCTAAGTATACGCTTATATATTCCAGGAAGGTGCCACCAACACACGCCACAATGATGGCAACATCATAATGAAAATCAAATTATTCTCATACCAATATATGAAATTAAATATATTATTATGATATCATACAATGTGTTGTGCAAACAGCGGTGTAATATATTAATATACCGCACTATTTTATTACATTATATAAAGCAACAGTAATTAATAAGTAATACATGTGTTGATCTTCGTTGACATAAAACATTCAATAGAAGAAGATGTGGACATCATCCGCTCCCAATCTAGGACAGGACTTGATATCCTCAAAGTTCCACAATGGACACAATATCGCATCTTCAATGATGTGCTGTGTAAATATCAATAACACAAATCTTAAAGACAACTGGTAAATCTCTTAATACAATTATGCAAATATATTATTTAAATGTGGCCGAGTGATCTTTTGGCCCGTATATCACTAACTAAGCCTTCTTAGATAATTACATGGTACAATGTTATAAATTCCCCTCAAAAAAGTGAGAAAAAAAAATCTACTAACATGTCATTATAACATGGACTGTATATCAGGAAATATATATATATGACAGAAGAATCATGTGGAATCGTGTGGGCATCTGGACAGAATGTCTGCCATTACATTATCCGAACCACGGATAGCTCGAACCGAGAAATGAAATGGTTGAAGAGCTATGGCATAACGAGTGGACCTCGAGCTCTTCAAGTTTTTGCTCTGAATAGCAGTAAACGCTTTCTGGTCGGTTTCCACAATGAAATGTGCGCCTAGAAGAAATCTTTGTAACTTCAGAATAGACCATACCATAGCCAATAACTCACGGTCTAAAACCGAGTAATTCTTTTCTGCAGCATTTAATTTCCTAGAGATATACATCACCGGATGCAGAGTATCAGAATACTCCTGCATTAGTGCCGCCCCAATCCCAGTTGACGAGGCGTCACTTCGAAGAACAAAAGTCTTCTCAATAGTAGGTAACCTAAGAATAGGTGGAGATGAAAATAGGGCTTTAACCTGGTCCAATGAGGATTGACATTCTTTAGACCAGCGGATCAGATTAGGCGACCCTTTCTTCAATAAAGTAGAAAGCGGTGCCATAATGGAGGACAGATTCGGAATGAATCGTCCGTAGAATTGGATCAAACCTAATAGACTCCTTACTTGTTTCTTCGTCTTAGGGACCGAAATGTTAAGTATTTTTGAAACATTGTGGTCCTCTGTTTTTAAAAGACCACGACCAACACGATGACCTAGGAAAGAAATCTCACTAAATCCTATAAAGGCTTTAGAGGGTTTTGCAGTCAAGTTATACTCGCGAAGAGTGGACAGTAATTCGTATAAACCCAAATAGTGATCTTCCCAGGAATCACTGAATAGACAGATATCATCTAGGTATGCTATGACATCTGTACGATATGCGAGAATTCGCCGCATCATGCGTACGAATGTAGCAGGGGCGTTCATAAGACCAAAAGGCATGAAATTCCATTGGAATAAACCCCTGGGTGTAGAAAAAGCTGTAAAAGGTTTGGCACGTTCGGTTAGAGGAACTTGCCAATAACCTTTAGACAAATCTAGTTTGGTAAAGAATCTAGAATTAGAAAGTTTATTGAGTAGCTCTTCTAATGAAGGCATAGGTTCAGCATCGAACTTCGTAACTTGGTTCAATTTGCGATAATCTACGCAAATGCGAATGTTATTATCCTTCTTTCGAACAATAACCATAGACGAAGAGTATGCTGAAGTGGATGGTTTAATGATTTCCAACCGTATCATTTCATCCAATTCTTTTTCGACTTGAGACTGGAAATGGATAGGTATTGGATAGGGTCTGACTCTGATAGGATTATGATCAGTTAGCACAATGTCATGTTCAATGACATGTGTGTGTGTGTCCCGGGATGTCTGTAAGAACATCCTGAAATGTTTGCAACATCGAAGAAACTTGTCGATGTTCCTCAGCGGAAAGATTTGGAGAAACGGTCACGTTTTTCCAAGATTCCGTAGAATAAAGTGGGACCATAGAAAGAGGAAGATTGACATCAGAAAAAGTAGTTTCCTCATCCTGTATAACTGACAGCGATGAGTACTGACCATGAGGTACTTGAGAATTGTCCGTTGCCTGGAAAATAGGCTGCAAATAGTCAGGTCTTTCATAAAATTCCGTGAGCATATTTATGTGGAAAGTTTTATGCTTTCCATCAATATCGACAACATAGTCGACATCAGAAATTTTGGAGACTATTGCATATGGACCTTTCCATGCAATTAGAAGTCTGTTCTCCCTTGAAGGAAGTAGAACGAGAGCTTTGTCACCTGGACAAAGTTGTCGTAGACATCTATTCTTATTTGCAAACTGCCTTGCCTTTTCTTTAGCAAATTCGGAAGACGAAGTTGCTAGTTTGCATGCCTCGATGATCTTTTGCCTAAGAGCAATGACGTACTCATAAGAAGATTGAGTTTCATCGCTAATATTATCGGCAGTGATTAGATCGTGAAGTAAAGACATAGGGCCGCGCGGTTGCGCGCCAAAGACAAGTTCAAAAGGGGAAAACCCCGTATGTTCATTGGGGACCTCTCTATACGCAAAGAGAGCCGCGGGTAAGCCCCTGTCCCAATCCTGAGGATGATCCTCAGTTATTTTACCAAGTAAAGTTTTCAGAGTCCTATTTAAACGTTCGACCAACCCATTAGACATTGGGTGATAGATACTGCTGAGAGACCTTTTAATGTGTAGCATAGACATTACCTGTGACATAGTGTCTGATATAAGTTGAGTGCCATGGTCTGACAATATTTCTCCGGGAAAACCCAAGCGAGAAAATATCAGCCAAAGAGCGTCTGCGATGTCAGCAGTTGAGATGCTCTTGAGAGGTATTGCCTCTGGCCAACGTGTGCACATATCGACACATGTAAGGATAAAATGATGTCCTCTAGCCGACTTAATTCTAAAAGGACCGATAATATCTATTGCCATTTTTTGAAAAGGGCGAATAGGAATGTCAGCAGCCTGGATAGGCGCAGCATGTCGTGGTCCTTTAGATTTGACCTCCTGACATACTTTGCAAGAGCGACAGTACATTCGTATGTCCTTGCTCACAAATGGCCAAAAGAAAGCCGCAAGAACCCTCGACTTTGTACGGGAAAAACCCATATGTCCAGCACATTGCGAGTCATGAGCATGTTGCAATATTTGCAATCTCATGCTCTTGGGCACAAGAATTTGTGAATGAGTGGACGTAGTCGAGTCTTGTACCATACGTACAAGTACGCCGTTCTTCATAGAAATCCAAGATTTTCTATTAGTATTTTGATTAGGATCACCTTTTTTTGCTAGAATGAAGAATTTTTGTAAAGAAGGATCTTCTTCTTGCAATTTGATAAATGAGTCACGTGTAATAGTCAAGTGACTATCTTGGTCATTTACTTCATCATTATTAGTTAATGAAGTTTGAGGTGGATCCAGAGCATGTGCTCTTGTGACCACCGCATTGGTAGCTTCAATGTTTTGCTCTTCCCAAACAGCAATCTGCTGTGGGGTACATTCCCTAACTCCGTGAATACGACCAATAATAAGGTCCGCAATAGGGTTTGGAAGTAGACACGCGTGGACCTCTCCCGTGAAGAAAGGAGTAGCAATGTGTATTATAGCAGTAGGATACTTTTCCAACGTGCCACCAAATGTGACACATTTGATGACCTTTCCTGTAGCACAGGATGGATCTACAAGAGATTGCCTAACCCCGACAGTAGTACATCCAGAGTCAAACAACACTGAGACTGGATTACTATTTACAAGCCCCTTATGTAATATAAGAGAACCTCTCCCATCATGAGCAACATTAGCAGGAAGAGCGGGCAAAGGATGACCACAGCTTAAAGTACTAACGGTCTTTGGGGCAAATAAAGTACTGCATTGGATACATTTATTTGCTCTACCAAAATCAAAAGATGAGCATCCGATAGCATTATGGTCTTTATTATCATTAACCTGTTTATCTACTCCCTGAGATTCTTGTTGAACAGAGTTTGTCTGTTGATATTTTTTTCTCTTATGTTGCGATCTACCACGACCATTATTGCCTCTGCAATTATCATTAAAGTCCCTACTGTAATTTTTATCCTGGTTTGAGTTCCAGTTTCCATAACTGTCATTACCATCTCTATACTGTTGAGAACCTCTATTATCCTGGTATTGAGGTCTCTGAGAAAAATATTTTCCTCTATACCGATTACCTTTGTGAAAATTTCTAAAGTTAACCGGAGTAGAATAACGTGTAGTATTAGGATGTCTCCAGTTCTGGGAAGAAGAATCACCCTGGAATTGATTACTATGATTCTGGGCATAATTACGGTTACTCTTTTTATTGAAATTTTGCTGGCTACCCTGAAATTACGCATAAAATTTGGGCCATAAGGTGCTGCCGAAGCAACTGGCAGACCTTCTTTTACTTTAGAGTTGCTAATGGTTATGTGAGGATGAGCAGTAACATACTGGCTACAGTATTCTTCCATTTCTTTTATGTTTTTAGGCTTACGCTCATGAAGAAAAGAAAGAAAAGCTTCATTAACAGAAGACATAACCTTGTCTCTAAGTAGTAAGTCCATAAGAGCTTCAAATGTACTCTCTGTTTTAGACAACTCAACCCATCGTAAAAAAGTAAGACGGATGCCTGAGATGAATTCAGAGAATTCAACTCCAGTTTCTGGTAACATGTTTTTAAATTTAAGACGATATCCGTAATCGTTAAGTTGGTACTTCTTTAACAATGCCGCTCTGATAACGTCATAGTTGTTCTTGTCAGGCACATCTACCATACCCAACAAAGTCAAAGCATCACCTCTAAGTATCTTGGACAGATGATAAACATATAATGTTTTATCTATATTATGCACCTTACATGTACTTTCAAATCTATCTAGATAAAATGTTATATCATCAATTGAAGCATTGAATGCTGGTAAATTGAGCTTGAAATCAACAGCATTAGACTTATTAGCAGATGATACCTTATTAGCATCATTAGCATTACTAGATAACTTCAACTTTTCTAACTCCAAAGCTAAGAGTTTTTCTTCATGCTCCATTTTTGCTTTTCTCTCATCAGCTTCTCTTTGTAACCTTCTTTCTTCAGCCTCAGCCTGTAACTTTCTTTCTTCAGCCTCAGCCTGTTTTTCTAATCTTTTATTTTCAGCCTCTATTTCAAGTCTCTTATTTTCAGCTTCTTTTTCAAGTCTCTTATTTTCAGCTTCTTTTTCAAGTCTCTTATTTTCCATTTCCCTTTGTAATCTTTTCTCATCTACCTGCATCTGCAGTTTTAAATTTTCAGCATCTATTCTCTTTTGTTCAGTTTGTTCTTTCATTTTCTTTTCTTCCGACTTCAATGCCTTGGCATATTGAACAGTCGCAAATTCTTCTAATTTATCACCTGTCTTCCCAAGGGCTTTACCCTGCTCAATAAAGTACTCAAATGTAGACATGATGTCTAAAATGTGAGTACAGAACCTGAAATAATTAATTATCTTATTTCAATCTTAATAGCAACAAGACTTAATAAAGTGCTTGTGTAATCACTATGTTTACCCCAATCTCTGTGGGAAACAAGACTTGACACCAACTTGTATTATCAAATGTATAATAATATCACAAGTCACCTCTTAATTATCAGTGCACTACCCAAATCAGTGCATAACCATCAGTTATTTATCATAACTGCACTACAATAGTGCATAAGCAAAAAACCACCAGTTAGTTATGATAAGTGCACTATAGACCAATAGTGCATGAGCATATGTGTAACAATAGTGAAAGCTAACTATGCAAGAACTATGCAAACAATAACAAGACAATGTAAACAATAAAAAAAGTCACCAACAATGTAAACAATAACAAAGATCAAAGTAAAATGTAAACAACAACAAAGATCAAAGTCAATGTAAACAAAAACAAAGATCAGAGTCAATGTAAACAATAACAAAGATCAAACAATATGAAAACATTCGCATAAGTCAAATAAATAAACAGCGAAACTAAAAAGAAATGTGATGACAAAATGCGAAGATATGACAAACAAATGACGCTACAGTGTATACACAAAAATATACGTAAAGAACTGAATAATAGATAGGGGAGACCTACAAATACAAACAATCGAAATCGAAACTAAAAAAACAGAAAGAAAGAGAGAAAAGAAAAAGAAAAAAAAATATACAAGAAACAAAAATAAAGCACAACTCGTCACAACTAAACAGATATAGCAACGATTGTCGCTAGCAAATTTCACAGTAGGAAATTCGCACAGTCCCTAACGAAAACGCTAACAGTAGAACCTCTATGACGTGGTATCTTCTACTGAAAGACACCGCCCAACCGAGAAAACCCGCTGAATATAAACATATAAATATACAAATACAAATAACATATAACATGTAAACATGTAAACAGTGTGAAAAATGTGATAGACAGAAGGCTCAGTTAGAACATAAGGGCACAGTTCACAAACAAAACAGGCCACTTAACTTCTATGTATCCACAACGTCAGCACAGTTCAGAACAGGATGTGATCAGCATTCTTAGGACAATGATCCAACGTTGATCCATATCTGCTCTCGTAAACTGCCATGACGAAGGAAATGAGCTTCTGACAGGAAACAGCTTCTGAACTTGACCTTCTGAATTCTACAAATTGACTTGAGTACTTGACCTTCTGAATCTGCAACAGTACCTCTGAGACCGGAACAGTTGTTACGGCACTTGTCCTTCTTCTTAACAGATCAGGAAATCCATTCGCTCGGTACTTGTCCTTCTAGTCGTAGACAAACTTCAATACTGCCGAGCAGCGCCGGGTAGTTTCAAAATATCAACAACTGTCAGTAATGCCGCGTCTTTCAAAAAAATTTCATCAAAGGGGATGAATAGAAACTGCAACGTTGTCTTGTAGTCTGCTGATGATGTCTGGGTTTGTTGACCCCCTTGATAGCTGGTATCAGAGTAAACCAACATATGGCCACCAAAAATGATAAGGGTGGATTTGAGCTGAAATGATAACTTGCCACCCCTATCGACACCTGGTATTAAAGTGCAAGATGTAGGTGTCTTCTCTGATTTAGAATGTTGCTGTGTGTGTTGCAGTAGAACAGTTCACAGGGTACACCACAGGCAACATGACGTGTAGAGTCATAGAAATGGTAACTTCGCTTTAGTTTTATACCATTTATTGCACGCCACAAAACAGTCATGATATTTATGTCATCATCAGCACAGTATAAACGAATGCAGCATTCAAAATCATATTAACTGATAGTCATGTAGGATTCAATACTCCATAGTTGTATGGTAAACAGATATCATAAAGTTCTGGTTCGTGAAGCTTTATAAATAATATATATAACTTCTGCAACAGTGTCAGCTGCAGATCTTCAATATTCATAGACAATAATAATTATTCCCTTCCTGATGCTAGCAGATCAGATGTATACAATAAGTCCGTTTACTGTCTGCACGTGAATAGCATACATGGATTACAGGTCAGCTCGACCTTTATAACCTTCCTAAGTCTAACCATCTGACTTGGACGTGATCTCTGATATAACGAATCCTGGAACACAGACAATAGTCTTGTTGGTCTAGAGCGACCCATATATATATAACTAGTTCAGGTATAAAGATACCGGTGACTTAATCCTAGTCAAAGTACCTCTCCATTTTGAATCACACAGGCGAGCAAAAAGGCGACAAAATGACGAACCTCTAGATGATAGCATAAAGTTCGATACAAGAGGAATTACCTTATTTCGGAAAATCAACCATGAACATATGCCTCCAGGCAGGCTTGAATAATACTGGGAAATAGTCTAGTTAGCTAACTAACTCACAAAGACAATGTATTTCCCTCAGAAAATCACAAGACGCAGGTTGCGTCTGCTCGCTACTTAGACCATTTCTAAACTCCCTGAGCTGGGCGGAACAACAAACGAAAACCAAGTCGAGACATGCGCAGAGCGACAATCTCTGAGTCGCCGTTCACAATAAGACGATTCTAAGAACATTCGAGATAAAAGTCTTACACAGTCGCGCCTTTTATGGTCATGAACAGAAGCGTTAAGAAAGGTTTCAGGCATCTACAACAGTTGACTGATACTACCAAATAAGGAGATATGGTCACGCTTCGTTCAAGAAATTATAGACCGAACGTGTCTCTATACAAGAGAAGGCAAACTCCTAAAAAATTGTAGTCTCGATAACTCGGATTATGTCCCTTTGACTGTAAAAAACATAATACACACTTCAGTCAAAAAATGATCATACATACGAAAAATGATCATACAAAGGCTTTGAAAAAAGTAATTATTTGTGCGTAACATTTATGCAGTAAATCTGATGCAATAAGGCTGATATATATTGGTGTTGCACTTTTTACAAACTCTGTGTGTTGTGGGTAATCTGTTCTGGTCACCTCTGATACCTGCTGGTGGTTCACTACTGATACAGGTATACTGCTATGGTGGTAGTGGCTGGTGATGTAGACATAGTGGTGTTGAAAAGTTCGACAAGGTAGACATCTATGTGGTAGTGCAGACTTGTATCATAACATGTAACACACAGGAGTGTATGTAGCATTCATCACATTGAAAGGTGTAGATGTGGAGTTAATGGAACCATAGGTGTACGTGTTACAGGTATGGAGTCACAAGTTTAGGTAAACAGCTGTGTACGTTTTTTTCACCATTTATTATAGTCACAGCAACAAAACGTAGACAAATCCATGTAAGCAAGACACAGGAACATGGCGGATATGAAGACAGTTCACTACAAGAGCATGTATATAAGTTCCAATAAATATATGATTATCAATGTGTTGCAGACTCCAAATTTCTCTTTCATTCCACAACTAGCAGAAAAACCCCGCATTACAGAACGGGTAAATAACTGTGTAAATATCCAACAGTTTCATTCTGACTCATTCTTAAGTCGCTCTCCTTAAGTCAACACCAAACATGGCGGGCGACGAAAAATGAAAGTGGAAATATGAAAGTACCACACCCTAACCTGACTGTTTGAAAATAACTGGAGATTTTGGTTATACTCCATAACAAACAGGTGCGTGGGAAGGCAGTTAATATAACCTGACGCTTCAGTCAGATAGAATTACTGTGAATATCGCTTGCCAAGACAGCAGACCTTGCTAAAGTGAAGCCTAGAATTCAAAATTCCATTTTTTCATACCGAACAGCTTTTATTTGAGTAGTTATCGGGACTTAGAAAAACAGCCCATGAAATGTCTATTATTTTAATAAGGAAAACCGAAGAACAACTGAAAGAAACACACAGGGGAGGCAATAAAGTCACAGATCGCTCGACATAATGTTGACATAAAATGGACTTAAACAGAGCGAACATGAAACTGTGATTTTTTCGCTTACCGCTAGCTCCAGACGGAGTAAGAGTCTACAAGGAGCGACATTCCTATTGTTAACACAGACTTGTTTTTTGGGAATACACGTGCCACCGGGTTGCCGCATGATAAGGATGAGAGCTCGAAAACATGAAATGATAAAATAAACAGCAGATCTCACTGAGATGCAGGAAATGTCCATCTTGCTAAAGATTAAGACAAGGACTTCCGGCAAATGAAATTGGTTGTAATAAACAATTACAAGGAAATAATATGTGGAAGGAGATTATAATGTTAAATGTGTGAAGTATTGAATTTGGAAACATTACATTCGAAACGGAAGAAACGAAATCTTATATAGTCATAAAAAACATGCAAATAAATTTGTAAATGACATGTAAAGAAAATATATTATGTGTCATGCAGGATGTTCTACAGATGACTGTAGTGCTGATAAAGAGACCCCCTACCGATATCAGACACTAATTAATTCATGGTTGGGTTGGCCTGGAAGTGCTAAAATAAGCCACTGCTAATGGGAGCTTTTTTTCCAACGACACCACATGGACACATGAGCGAAAATGTCTCTTATAATATGCAGCATTTTGGGACTACTTCATTGCATTTCCATCTCGTCAAGAAGACACTTCAGACGTAAGGATAACGAATAGAAACAAGATTCTAACATGAGGATAGGGCCATGTATTATGGGATCTTATGATGTTAAACATAACGAACACTCGACTATAGAACTGGAAACCACGAGTCCTAGGAACCTACGTACATAATAACAGGGGATTCTAATTAAAGTATGCACCAACCACCTGTAAGACGGCCTCTGAAAACCAATGGCCTGACACTATTCGGAAGTTTTCTCTCTGCAAGGAGTCCGTAAATTCACTCCCGATAATTCGGGTAAGTTGTAATATTTACATTTTATCATTTTATATTTTTGCCTTTGACATGCGTAGATTTTTGTGTGTGTTTGTGTACAGGTACATACGAGGCTGGCAACGTCAGCACGTAAAATTATTGGATTCACTAACCACCACTGTAAGAGCTGGGGACAGTTTCGTGCTGGTTTCATCACAAGGAACCAAAAAGCAGAGACAGCCCCAGGCTCCTTTCGGAGCAGGAAGTTGATGGTTATGACAACCTGACGTACATATTTATTGTATTACCTTTTTATTAAGTTTATGTGTATATTCAAACATGTTTAAATAATGCAACTGTCATTTTCCGCTGCCTGTCACAGATTACCTTCCCTTAGATCTGCAGTAGTGGTCTATCAGTGGCCAAAACGCAAGAGTATATAAAATGAGGCGTCAAAGATGTCTACCTTCGCCCAAGATTACCATTGGTAGAGTTGTACATAGAAGGGTAATGACGCTTTTATCTCAAGGGAGTGTTTATAAGATATTTCCGAAGTCAAGAACAATGCTACATTAGCAGGGCAATAGTTAACTTACATCGGTCCGCCGCCTTTTATGAAGAATTAACTAATAGTTATAGCCCGTTCATACGTTTGCTTTTACATTTATAATAACTGAATTATCTATGATTGTTATGTTTTAAAATATTATGTAACACATTTGATAATTAACTAGTTTTAACAGGTTAAAATAACGATCAAATGATGGTGAATTTTAGACTAAAGTTGTATCTTCATAGAGACTGGTTAGAAGAATGTTAATTTTCTTTGCTGTTGTCTTTTAGTAAGCACGTAGCTTACAATCGATTACTAATACAGCCGCTGTTTCATCAATTCTTCTGTAATGTGGGTACTTCTCCACACAACTTGTACAATTTAGGCCGTTAGTGTTGATTCCCTGCTTTTAGCGTAGAGCTTCCGTCTTTCCGCTTCGTATCACGAACTTTAGACAAAATTAAAAGAACAAATGCCTCTGCTAAGTACATTGTGGGTTGCAAATTGACAGTCTCGATGTCCACCCGCCAATGTTAGTCTCTCTGAATAATTATTCTTGAGTATAAACAACGTAGCTCAGGGAAGATGATTAGAAATCACCAATATTCTTCTGGGTATTAAACTGGGACAATTTGTGCTTGGACAGCGTGAAATGTAATGATTTGTCTGAATTGCAATTAACAAGGTACAAATATCTCACAAAAATGTATGATACACTTTAGGTTCATGTGATGTAATCATCACTCATCACTGATCCAGTCGGAGTCTGGGGTTTCTGTTGCTTTGGCGTGTCTATGCGAATTAGTATAAAACAAATACAAGCGCTTGCTGTAGTGGTTTACGAAAATACTATAATATGTTGAGGTTAACAGCCTCATATATAACCACGTAGCAAAGAAAGCATGTCAAATTCACATGTGTAAAATAAATGTTTACACTTACCCCAAAGTAGCTTTTGGGAACACAATCTCCAGCACAGTTTAGAATGGACACTAGCAACTTAGGTAAGATGCTTTCGAATCACTTGGTCTGGACATGTTTCTTATGAATGGTGATCTGATTCCTTATTACTCCAATCTTTGTAATTAAAAAATGCTAGTTTACTTTTTTAAGTTTCAAAGTTGCCCAAATACTCCGATCTTGGTCCTTTAAGTTAGCAGTCTCGTATTTAAAATGCGGGTTTGCTTTTAAGTTTAAAGTTGCCCAAATACCCCGATCTGTCACTTACAATTTTGGAATCCTTTGACCGATCTTTCTTTTTCTGGCTCAGGTGAATTGCTAGCTTGACGTTGCGATAAAGTCTGATCTGTGCTAGATTATGTTTCGCTAGATTATGTTTCCAGTTCTCCGTTCAAATCCCAGATTGTTCTTCCCGGCAAACGTGCCAATGGGAACCAATGTCTATTCCTGCTATCCATTTAAGCCAATGGTAAGCTCTGAACTATTTTCTTCGTAGTGTTAAATCATAATCTTCCCCCCCCCCTCCCTTTCCTTCACCGCGTGTTTTAACATATTATATTTAAAATTCCAACGCGTGACGTCTTTCTAATAAGGCGATAATACTTAAATTATGCCAACACTACAAGACGTACAGCTATCTGACAGCACTGTTACCTGGAGTATACAGGTTATTTCAAGTGACTTGCAAACGCACTTTGTGACGAACTTGGAACTGTGTGAATAGTTTTTCATTTAAGTTCAATGAATCGTCAGATATATCCGACACTGCACAGTCAGCCATCGTTGTGTGAATGATATTGTATGACTTCACCGTGAAAGAGGGGCTATTGAATTATTACGAATGAAAGGATAAACACGTGTTGAGGTTACATATATATATATATATATATATATATATATATATATATATATATATATATATATATATATATATATATATATATATATATATATATAACACATTTAAAGTATATGCAATATAAATTACTTTGCCGCTTCACGAATTATCAGCAGTCTCTATTGATGGTGCACCTGAAACTTTGGGCACCACCAATTCATTAATAGCGCTTTGTAAAAAAAAAAAAAAAAAAAAACGTTTCCTGACTTTTTATCCTATCACGACATTATCCACCAGGAAGCTTTTGTGTATTAAAATACTTAAATGTGGACATATCATGAATGCTGCTTTAAACATAATAAATTCAATTCGAGCACCTGCACTACAACACTGGCACTGTAAAGGTCTATTGGAAGAGTTTGTAAACAGCAATCTGATTTAACATTGCACACATAAGTACGTTATTGAGCAAAGGTAAAGCTCTCACTCGTTTTTCCAGCTTGACATAGGAGACAAAAGACTTTCTAACGTCCAAGAATACTAACTTTGTAGCACTTACTGACCCTTCCTGGCTACTGGATTTTCCTCACAGATGTCATCGGCAAAATGGACAGTTTGTATTTGACGTTTGAGGAGGAAAAAAACAGGTGGCGCAAATTACCGTCGCTGTAAAGTTTCTCGCAGCCAAATTGTACATGTAAATGTCATACGAGGGGAAGTTAGTAAGTAGGTCACAAACTGATATGAGATTGCTGGAAGTTATAGTTGTTAGTTTCCGAAGCTGTCATTAGGTAGCAGCAACATCCTGCTTGAGATTACTTTATGCTAGATGTCGCACGCGCGGCTCAGATAAAAATGGCGACCGTGCTCGTGGAGTGTACGACCAAAGAACAGCGTGCTGTTGTGCGTTTTTTTTTTTGGGGGGGGGGGGACAAAAGGACTTCCTGCAAAGGATATTCATAAGGAAAGGTTTCCTTTTTACGGTGAGAAGTGGCTGTCGTGTAAAGCAGTACATAACTGGGTCGATACATTTTCTCAAGGACGCTCAAAAATTGCTGATGAAAAAAAACCTACATGTAATACCGACTGGTCGTCCTCTTCAGATTACGACAGAAGCATCTGTGCTGAGGGTGGGGAAGATGATTCAAGCTGACAGGCGAGTAACGATAAACAGTGTAGCAACTGCAATATGGTGTTCTCATGGTTTAGCCTACAGCACAATGCATGATTGTTTGAATTTTCGAAAAGTGTGCTCATGGTGGGTGCCCAGACAACTGACTAAGGAACACAAAATGAACCCAATGGGGCTGTAATCTCTTTCGGTACACAGGTGAAGGATAAGACATGCTTAGCAGGATTGTTATTGGGAACAACTCATGGATGCATCACTACTAACCCGAATCAAAGTGTACTTCAATGCAATGGAAACATCCTTCTTCACCTTCTGCCTAGAAATTCAAGGTTACGCCATCAGCAGGGACTGTTATGCTAACAGTGTTTTGGGATTCTCAAGGAGTGCTTTTAACCCATTTCCAGAAGACAGGTGAGAATGTGAATGCTGCATGGTACTGTGAAGTTATGTTGATGCGTCGGGGTGCAATTCGAAGAAAACGTCCAGGCCTACTGACTAGAGGAGTACTATTCCATCACGACAATGCCAGTCGGGTTTCCCTTCCTGGTGTTTTATAAATGTTTATACAATACCAAACCTATCCTCTGTTCTGTTCTTACTGTTCTAAGTCTACTATCTGTACTAGACACAATATTAAGTTCTTTGTCTTGTTTGGACTGGCCTATACTGTATAATAAGGGAACAACTTAAGTGATTGCGTCATCAATAAGCTGAACTTCCCATGGTAAAAATTCCGGTGTTATGTCTTGCGGTTCGCTCTAATGACCTGTCAGCGAAGCATCATTTATTGGTGATGCCTAGATGGCAGGGAGGATATTGTAATTCGCTTGCAAAGCTAGGAGGGGTTGTCGCTCGGAAGGTCCAGGGTTCGAATCCTAGGTAAGCCAATTACGCCTGTTGTTTTTCTGTTGTCTAGTGTTCTACTTCTTTATTTCTTACGAGTGCCTGAAAACATCCTGTAGCGAGTTGATCCTATGAAAAGGGCAGTAACTCTGGTATATGTTTTTTGGGCATGGTATATTGTGAGTTACGGTGCTTGTGCGCTCGATTAAGCTGAGGCTTGTTTAACTTTATAAAAGAAATATCTCCTTCTATTTTTGAATGACAGAGTACAGAAAAGCGTGTGAACGCTGTTTAATCTCAAATGTTGAGATGTTTTTATTCTGTACTGTTTTGAGCCATGTGAATAGCTCGCAGCTAGGCTGCATGTATTATTGAGAGCGGTGTTCTAAACAGCCGAGTTTCGTGATTGGGTTTTTTGGCGGGACTAGTGTGTGATCCCGTGTAGGAGTAGAGTCCTAGGGCTTTAAGTATTAAGGCAGCCCTGTGTTTTTTCGAAGTGTATGCCTGTACAGTGCTTGATATGTCGACTTATGTTTTCGCTGTGTGTACAGCTTATTATGTATTAGCTGCAGTATGGAGATTTATGAAGCTGTGAAGAAGCTATTATAAGGCCAGGATTTGGACAGGCCGTATTATATATTAACTGCAGTGTAGAGATTTATGAAGCTGTGATGAAGCTATTATAAGGCCAGGATTTGGACATGCCGTATTATGTATTAGCTGCAGTGTAGATATTTATGAAGCTGTGATGAAGCTATTATAAGGCCAGGATGTGGACAGGCCGTATTATATATTAACTGCAGTGTAGATATTTATGAAGCTGTGATGAAGCTATTATAAGGCCAGGATTTGGACAGGCCATATTATGTATTAGCTGCAGTATAGAGATTTATGAAGCTGTTATGAAGCTATTATAAGGCCAGGATGTGGACAGGCCGTATTATGTATTAACTGCAGTGTAGAGATTTATGAAGCTGTTAGGAAGCTGTTATTATAGCGCTGACATTATTGTTAACTGCCGAGTGTGCAGTCTGTTGAGCGCTGGGGATAGTGTGTATTTTTCACTGTGAACTTTATATTAATGCCTACGTGTTCGTGTTGTAATTCAAACTGTACATTGATGTGAACGTGTTTGTGCCGTGACTTAATAAATCGTCATTAAATGTCACCAGGCGTTTACACCAGTTCATTGACTTCTTATGTACGTGCCTTGTGGTGTGAGTGTCTACCCTATCACACACCCACTTGCAATATTCTACCCAGTGACAGTGATAACTCATATTTAATAATCTAGCCTGTGTGGCGTGTGTAGTAAAACAAACAACATAACTTTATCAGTGGTGGTTTACAGTCAAGATGGAACGAATGGATATATTTGCGTTATCAGCACGAGTTTCTCTAACTTGAGAGATTATTTAACAGACGGAAGGATAATATCGTTATCGATACAGTCCACATATCTGTATCGTTTGGTGGACTTGTTTTTCGGGTTCTGACACCCACAACATTCGTTTTGAGAGCACTTCATACGTGGCCTGAATCTCCTGTGCTTCAAACCGTGACCTAGTTTGTAGTCTGCTGTGTGGCGCATTTGGGAAACGCCTTATTCGTGGTAATAATCAGCTTTATAGAACTGTCAGTTGACGTCCTGTGTAGTGCCTGTGGAAAACAACAACGTCTGTAGTCTGCATTTGCTATCAGATGTGCAGCGATTACAGTTCTGCTTCTATTGAATGAATTTTTCAAGCAGCGAGCCAGCAGTTTATGAGGTGATCTAACGTCGGAAGAATAGCGTGTACAAGATCGAGGATATGTGCAGTTGTACCAGTCATTTTGCAAGTATATCTCAGGTCAAGAAAGGTTGCGATTTGCTGTGTTCCTGTTACGATCATCATGTGCTCCTATGCAGTATTCGAGCACATACCTTACTGAAGCAAGGACCTGAAGGGAAGAGTCTAGTTCCAGTACCTTTCGGCAGTAGACTGTTTTAGCGTCAGAATTATGTGATATTTAAGGTCTTGGCGGAAGGGAATGGAATATTGACAGATAAGTGATTTTTTGTTCTGTAAAGTGTGTCATTTCACGCATGTCATCAGGCCTTCTGAATTCTATGCATTTTTTATTCTGTTGTTATTGTTGTTTATGTCTATAGTGACATATAAGTAGAATTTAATGCATAAGTAGTTTATGACTGTTGACATATGTTGACTTACATGATATGGATATGACCATATGAAGGTTCTTTGAACAGAAATTCATCTGACAGTAATTAGAAAAAGTTGCAATTTATTGTATGGTTATTTAGCTGTCAGGAGTAGAAGGTTCATTGATACATATACAGTGATCTCAATAAATAAGTTACTATGGATGATGACGAAATGGATCCTGATAATATGTGGCCTATATTGGAATATTTATTTCAAGAAGGTAAAGGTTTTGAGAAATTACAAGGACCAGAACTGGAAGCACACGTGATGGACAGATTTATGGTCAAGTCGTCGAGAGCACTAAGAGATTTTGCTGAGAATAGATTTCAGTCCATCCCTCATTTAAGAATGGCTAGGAATTTAGCAAGGTTGCTGCTGCTCGACTTTCGTGTATTTGAGTATAAGAATATTCATGTTGAACACGACAATATATTGAAGGGTATACACAATATAATTCATTGTGACATTTCTGACAATCAGGAAAAGAAGCTAGAAGATGAGAAAGTAAGAGTCAACAGACAGGAAAGAAAAAATTGCTTAAAGGGTAAAGCTGAAGAGAGTAAAACTTAAGGAACAATTAGTTTAAACTTACAAGTGATTTAAATAGATCAAACCTGGAACTTGCTAGATTACAAGCAAGTTTGGATTCTTCACTATTATAGGTCAAAGAGTTGGAGGTCCAGATGAAAGTTAGGCATGTTGAGGTGGAAAACCTTACACAAGAGACCCAACGAAATAAAGAAATGTAATGAACAATTAAAAGCGGGAGAGCAATGAACATGAGAAGATTTATACAGAAATGCTTCATGATGTGATGAATGATAATGCGATTCTCAGTGAGCAAATTAAGGAGATGAATACTGTACCTCCCAGGAAGAGTAATGAGGTTATCAATAATAATGTTGATATTAAAATGGAGTCACTTCAAATGGAAGTAACGCAGTTAAAAGCAAATAGGGATATCGATGAAAAAGAGAGATTAGATGAGTTGGCGGCGGAGTCAGAAAAGATTGTACAGCTTGATGAATTACTTGCAGAGGAGAGAGGCAAATTATTGATAATTGATAAATTAAATAAGAAACTTAGTCAAGAGATTGCGCATAGAGATATTGAAATTTCAGAGGGCAGGAAACGAGTAGATGGCCTACTTGACATTGTCTTGAATAAAAAAAGTGGTCTTCTGTCAATGTTGACAGTGATAGACAAAAAAATGCGAAAAGTCAGTCTCATACACTTTTTGCTCATAGAGAGGCCATACATGGTAAACATAGAACTTTTCGTGGGAAATACAACTTTTCCAGTGCTAGTGGTACTAGTGACTCTATTAATAACTCTTCGCGTCAGGCTAATAAAGATTCTTGTGTTTCAGCCAGTTCTATTGATTACGAAAAGAAATGTGAGAAATTGAAAGTTAAGGCTTCTAAAATCAAGCAGGTGTTTACTGTTGCAGATTCTGATAAACTTGTAACAGGGAATAAACATAGTACTATTTTTTCCAGGATAAAACCCACCATGGGCAGGAAAATAAACATTCTAAAGGTCCAGTTACTTGTCAAACTCAGCACAGCCAGTTTGACGGGATTGGTAAACATATTCCCATAGGTGAAAAGAAGAACAGTGATAGTAAGAGATATAATCACAAGATTAGACAGTGCCAAGGGAGTTTATCAAGTGGTAATTTTGATTCTCCAAGGAATTGTAAACAATTTAGCGGATTTCAACATTTTGATCCGAAGAATTTTGTAAGTTATAGTAAAAATAACTGTAAGAAAAACTATCAATCTAGTGATGATTTTGCTACTGGAAAGCAAGTGCTGTCTAGTGGACATTTTTGTCAAAGAAGATATGTTAACAACAACAATGCTAACTTGGGTTATAGACATAACATTTGTCATAATAGAGGAATTGACAATAATATAAAGGGAGATAATAGCTCTCCACATGTTGCTCTACATCACCAGAGTAACTTGGCTCAGCAAAAGACTAAAGTCATTGTTGGTAAACAAAACAACTGTAGTAATAAATTTTTCCTCATGTAACAAATAATAAGCGCAAGTATGCTAACTTTGCTCAACATGAGCCCAGAGTCAGTTATAATAGAGATAAACAAGGTAACAATAACAGTGTTGTTTCAAATACTATTGCTGATAGTGTTATTGATTGCGAGAAAGTGTCTCGGTGTTGTGAATGTAACACTTTGTTTCAGGGTTCCGGTCAAGTTGTCCCCTAGTCTTCTGTGATGTCTACATATTAAAGGGGAGAAGAGCTGATGGCATTGTGAAAGGACCATTACTTTACTCGGACCAAAGTGCTGGGTAATTGTCATTTTGACTTCTACGTTTTTTTCTCATTAGATTTCACCATTTAGTAAAATGGAAATTTTCATTCATATATTTTGACAGAAGCGACTTTACGATAACAGTCAAGGCTCCTGTGACATATTAACGGTGAGAAAAGTAGGTCAACTTTGGGTCCGTGTGCGCGTTCAAGCGTAACCTTTTCAGCATCTCAATAAACATCTAACGTATTACTTGCTCAGGGTCAGGACATGTTGACAGGAAAGCGAGAGATTTGCATCTGATTTTTTATTTTTTATTAAAACAGTAAATATTTTCTTTTGTATTTGTTAGTATAATAAATTATATGTTCTTGATTTGCAATAACATGTAATTTTGTTGAAATATTTAATGCATCATTTGATTGCCATGATTTTTTGTTTTTATTGTTAGTTATATTCGATTGTTGAACTTGCAGTTGTTTGTTTTATTTGTTGTTTTTGTAGCAGTTTTGTCAGGATAACTTTTTGTACATGTTGAGTTTGCCAGCCCTATGCACAAACTCATTAGTTGTAATGGTGCAATAATTACTTTTAGATAATTCATGAGCACTTGAATTTTTTCTCATATGTTTTATGTGATGTATATTTTTGAACAAAAAAAAAAACTTACATTTGTTAATGTGTGTCTGTTTAGAGATAGATTGTTTATATGTCCTTCATTTTCTTAAAGTCGATTTCATTGTTAGTTTATTTATTATAGCTTTGAATTGGTTGTAAATGAAATAATTTTTATGCAACTTAGTGCTACGAAACTTTTTTGTATTTTATTTTTTGGAAAATGTATTTTTTTTAGAACGTTGTAATATTTTTTCTGTGCCAATGCTAGTTTGTATATTATGGTTAGTAATGTGTAGTGTCATTAGTTCCTTGAAATTGTTTTTTAATGTTTGATGTATTTTTCTACATTTAGCGCGTGACTTTGAGTCAGTGATAACCTTTTGATAGCGTTTTATTTTTGTTTGTGTCATATCTTGTATAATTTATTATTAGTTATGTTTAAGTTTTATAATTTGGTTAAATTACTTATTATTCTTTTTGTCATAAGTTTTTTTTCCCCTTGTGTTGTTAGTATAGATATACTTTGTCATTTTGTGTTATAATTTTTGATCGTAATTGTATTAATTTATACTATATGATGTGTGATTTAAATAGTTATTGTAAGGTATTGTTACAACTTTTTCTACATGTGCATCTTTACTTTTTATCTGTCTTTGTTGACTATTCGTCATTCCTTTACATCTTTTCTGTTGTCTTTTCTGTATGATCTGATATGTTGTTTATACTTCTGTGTTTCATCTTTGTCTCACTTTATGCTTCGTGTATACTTTTTTCTGTTACGCTACTTAGAATTTCATTCTTTGTATTGTTCAAGTAATGATGTAACTTTAGATCAGGGATAGGTGTATTTGCTTTACATGATTTGACATTGTGATATTATTTGTGGTTTTTCATATGATGATTTCATATTTTACTTCTTTTCGAATTATACTTCGTTTGCTTGATATTGTCATTTCTATTACTATTGTTTGTTGCTTGTTTGAGTATTATTGTATATGCTTAACTTAGTTCTGTGATAGATTAATTTTCAGATACTTAGCTTGGTCTTCTAATAGATTAATTTTAGTATTCTTACTTGATTACGTTGGATGATTGTTATTTACTTTACATTTACTGCTAATATTTTGTAGATATACTATTTCTGACTTATCATAAGATGAATTTTGTAAAACATATGTTAGAACTCCATTATCTTTTAATTTTTTTCGTTTTGGGAGTTAATTTTCAAAAAAATGATAGAATCATTTTTTCCCCCGGGTGTGTGGGAAACTGTAGCGAGTTGATCCTATGAAAAGGGCAGTAACTCTGGTATATGTTTTTTGGGCATGGTAGATTGTGAGTTACGGTGCTTGTGCAGTCGATTAAGCTGAGGCTTGTTTAACTTTATAATAGAAATATCTCCTTCTATTTTTGAATGACAGAGTACAGAAAAGCGTATGAACGCTGTTTAATCTCAAATGTTGAGATGTTTTTATTCTGTACTGTTTTGAGCCATGTGAATAGCTCGCAGCTAGGCTGCATGTATTAATGAGAGCGGTGTTCTAAACAGCCAAGTATCGTGATTGGGTTTTTTGGCGGGACTGGTGTGTGATCCCGTGTAGGAGTAGAGTCCTGGGGCATTAAGTATTAAGGCAGCCCTGTGTTTTTCGAAGTGTATGCCTGTACAGTGCTTGATATGTCGACTTATGTTTTCGCTGTGTGTACAGCCTATTATGTATTAGCTGCAGTATGGAGATTTATGAAGCTGTGATGAAGCTATTATAAGGCCAGGATTTGGACAGGCCGTATTATATATTAACTGCAGTGTAGAGATTTATGAAGCTGTGATGAAGCTATTATAAGGCCAGAATTTAGACAGGCCGTATTATGTATTAGCTGCAGTATAGAGATTTGTGAAGCTGTTATGAAGCTATTGTAAGGCCAGGATTTGGACAGGCCGTATTATATATTAACTGCAGTGTAGAGATTTATGAAGCTGTGATGAAGCTATTATAAGGCCAGGATTTGGACAGGCCATATTATGTATTAGCTGCAGTATAGAGATTTATGAAGCTGTTATGAAGCTATTATAAGGCCAGGATGTGAACAGGCCGTATTATGTATTAACTGCAGTGTAGAGATTTATGAAGCTGTTAGGAAGCTCTTATTATAGCGCTGACATTATTGTTAACTGCCGAGTGTGCAGTCTGTTGAGCGCTGGGGATAGTGTGTATTTTTCACTGTGAACTTTATATTAATGCCTATGTGTTCGTGTTGTATTTCAAACTGTATATTGATGTGAACGTGTTTGTGCCGTGACTTAATAAATCGTCATTAAATGTCACCAGGCGTTTACACCAGTTCAATGACTTCTTATGTACGTGCCTTGTGGTGTGAGTGTCTACCCTATCACACACCCACTTGCAATATTCTACCCAGTGACAGTGATAACTCATATTTAATAATCTAGCCTGTGTGGCGTGTGTAGTAAAACAAACAACATAACTTTATCACATACCTTTATGTTTGTCTTATACTAATTTACAGACCACATAGGCTCAATTAACCAGGGGAAAATTGAACAACTAAGGTGGCAACTTCTTGAACATCTGCCTTACAGCCACGACTTAGCTCTGAGCGATCTCCACCTGTTTGGTCCACTAAAAACTCACCTTGGCGGCAAACGTTCCGCGGATGGGGCATATAAGATACAGTATTATTTTGGCTCCACATATCTCTACGAATTATTATTTTCAACAATAGACACTGCTAAAAATCTAACCTTACGTCGCGGTTCACTGATGCTCATCTAGGTGACTGTTTGCATGCAGGAACATCATAGTACACTCTTAACTATGAAATGCAGGCCGATGACATCTAGTGCCACAGATCACACTAAGTATTTGTTTGATTCAACTGCTGTGAAAATCAAATATTTTAATCCTGAATATATCGAATATCATTGAATTTGTTAACTCCCTTACATAAGCAGTATTTTTATATTTTGCTGTAAAAATTATGGCGTATTTGTCTCCCTGCTGTGCAGCGGTGGTCTAACAATGGCCAAACGAAGAGCAAAAAATTCTTCGCTCGAAATTACTCTTGGCAGAGATGCAAAAAGAAGAATTATGCTTCTGTTTCAGGGAGCGTCAACGGAATTTTAAGAAATAAAGCATTACAACTGAGATCATCTAAGCTGTTGTACAATTGTATCTTCCCTCTCCTTATATGACTTATGTGGCTTATATGACATATATGACTTATATGACTTACATGACTTATATGACTTATATGAGGAAAAAGACATTTCTCGTACTTTCTGAGCCTCCAACTGAAATGATTCAGTAAAATATTACTTTAAAAGCTATGGGTAGTTATATATTTAAATTAAGTTGTACAATTCACTCAATAATTATTAAATCAACTATGAATTTGTATTTACAGATAATATATTTAATAATCAATTGCAGTTAAGAAAGTTACGTTAGATATTTTTGTAAAATAATGATTCACTGATGTTGCTATCAATGGTAGTGACTTTAAAGTGGCTATCGTTAAAATAAAAGTTCTTTCGCTGGGCCTATGTGTAATACGTAACTTGTCAGTTGTTGGCGATGATTTGTTGTTGGTTTTCGGTTCCGTCATTGATTGTTCCCAAGAGTGTTATTGACTGTTCCGTCAATCGTCAAATTATGTGGCAGTAGCACGTCCCTGGCAGTAATGCTGGGTGTAACCACTCCAATTGTCAAGGTAAGCGCCTTCAAGATCCGTTTGATGTAGGCATCTAGCGTAGACAGATGGCAACATTAATCACAGACCTGTACTGCAAAGGTGTACCACAAACTGATAGAAAATAAATTTTTCTTTTCTTAGTATAGACATGAGAATCAGACGCCCTCTGCTTCGATTCCACCACTTAAACTTCCTCAGAAACGGTGCCTTCCCTGAGCAGTAATGTTAAACAAAGTGTGTCCATGAAAGTGCGGTACGACAGTGTAACGATATTTGTGTATCTCCTTTTACATCACTTTCATTATCTCCAGAATTATCACTGTATTTCTTCATTTTTCGCATTCTTCGTCCTATTTTTTGACATATTTAATGCTCCTCTATTTTTGCTCCGCAGCTCCCAGACTTATTTAAGTTTCACCAGGTGAGCTGTAGTATTATCGAGGTTAAGAAGACTTGTCAGAGGATAATACATTTATCACCTTAGACGTCTAGCCACCTTTGTTAGAGACTCTCTTTATTGACACAATATGGTCGCGCACGATTGATGAAAAGAAAGCCAAGTTATGTGTTTGAGAAAACCGTCTGGCGGATGCACGATGACACAGGTGATGTCGCACTGAACGAAAAGTGAATTGTTTCAAAATGACATTCCACATTAAGATTTTTTTCGGCATTGCAACATCACTACGATACAGTAACGAACAAAACTCAGAATTATATAGGAAGAAATTTAAAACTGCTAAGCATTTAACTGGAGAGAATTATCAGCAATTTAAAAACAAGATTGGAGACTTATCTACTGTGGTTGTTTAAGCTAGTAAATTTCAATCAGGATTTTGAAGGGTTAAAGGGGATGCTGTTGATAGAACAACTACTAGATACCATAACGCCTGAAACTAAGAAGCTCCTGACTGAGAACAAAACAGATTAGTGGACATAATCACTTATGCAGAAAGTCACCAAAATGGCTCAGTATATGACCCAAGACAATAAGAAGAAACTGGGTGAACGTTCTAACGCACCACAAAACTATGCAATTATGAACAAAAGGATCATACAACAAACAAGCAACGATTTGACTATAAAGACGAAAAATCTCTAGGATCTGATACGAAACCTTGAAAAAAGGAAGATAAATGGTATAAACTTGCAAATTGAGTAACCACAATACTGCGGACTGCAGAAGAAAAAACCCGCCTTATCACGCTGCATGTCTTACAACAGAGAAAAAGGAAAGAAAGTAACTGGTAGTTTATCAGAAGGATCTCCATCATCCCCCTGTTTGTGAGGAAGTGACCTTGAATGGCACCCAAGTACTGTGCTTATATGTCACAGGCTTGGACTCTGACACAGAAGTGTGCTTTTCTCTGGTGAGTCCTGAAAAGATAACCAACGAAACAGTGGAAATCAGAGGACCAATCAAGGGAGCAGAAACCAAACATTTTATAGTACATAGCGACCACCAATCTTTAGCTTTCTTGGCTGTATCTAAGAAGTTAAATTAGCGATTACTACGATGGAGTCTTCTTTTGTCTCCTTATTAATTTACGGTGAATTACATTCCGGGAAAGCAGAATGTTGGAGCGGATTTTCATAGCTGTCACCCCAATACACTGGAAGGAAAGCCAAAGAACGAATAACCTCAGCATGTGTCTACAATTGACAGCTGTCCCAAGTAACAGCTTAGAAGGGAGGGCATGTATAGCATGGGACTATGAAAATTTTCATACAAACTTCTAGTTCTGTTTCTTCAGTACTACTACTAATAGTATACACAATAAAAACCGTTCACCATAAGATTACTGAAAGTCAAGCTAACAAGCATCGTCGCCATCAACGCAGACGTAATTTTTCATCATTTCTCAATCAAGTATTACATGCTAATATTTTTGTGGGGGTTGGAGTGGCTGAATGATAATGTGTCCGCCTCGAATTCCTGAGGTACCAAGTTCAAATCCAAGTTGAGGGAATATAATTTGTGGAAATGTTTTCTCAGAACCCGTTGTCCCAATAATACCATACACTCCTCTGGTCTCCTGGGTAGTGAGATTGGATGCCAAGTCTTCTCGAATAAGGGCGAAAACATAGGAGGTGTGCACGTTTAAAATCCCACGGCAGTTGGAAATCAGCCCTGGCAAAATTTAAAAAAATTAACAACCTCCCCACCACAAAAAAATATTTATAAAATGTGTGATTCCCAAATACATACATTGGGATTCTCGCCGGTGCTACGGAGTTTGTGCACTGTGCTGGGATCCTCCTTGTTTGATTTAATGGAGGAGATCGGAGCACTGATAGAGTTTTCCGTGTGCAGGGAAGATAATCCTTAAAACCAAACCAATATGTTTGTTGTTTACAATTTTTACACTGGATTTATGAACTATCAAAACGCATTTGACAGTGTAGACAAAGAATCACATGAAAATTGATGAAGCATCATGGAGTCCCACTGAAGATCAATATAAAAACGTATAAAGAAGGGAGATGCAGATTTCTCCATAAAAGGACATCTTAAGGACAACTTATTAAAACATTTGTGTAAAGAACTGGAGTGTTAAACGGATGCCTCTTAGCACAATTTCTCATCATATTGGCTATACATTTGGGTAAGAAAACATCTAGTAACAAAGGTAAACAATATTGAGATGGTATGACTGTCACCATTGTAGAGCTAAAGACAAGAACTGGACAAATATTTCCATTAGTTAAAAAGTATTAAATTTAGCTCTTTCTTAGTTTACACTTGTAGTAGGTGCTGGTAAGCACACGGACGCTGAAGTCACCGTCTCTTCTCACTACACCACACAACCTGAGATCATGTACTGCTGATGATTTTGTGCAACCAACGTTCACACAATGCAACATAGGATGGATTAGTTGTTCATGCACACAACATTGCGTGCAACTCGGGGCAAAATGTTTTTTGTAATTACCAAGGGACTCAATTTATTTTGAACAGAATAAAACGTTTTATTGAGTGAATCACGTTTGCTTTCTAATTGTTCAATTGTTTTTGTTTTATTAGTTAGAGGAAACAAAGTTTTTGGCTGATGCACAACATGTGCTATATGTTTACATATTAAATACAACAGTTATATACATAATCTTAAATAAAATAAAATTGTACAATAAACATTAGTTCTATATTGTGAATATTTATATTCTATATGTTACCAGGGTCGTAGCTTTTCATAATTGATAAATGCTTTATTTCTGATTTCCAAGAGTGTCACAAAAGTTGATGTTGTGATACATCAGTACAATATCTTCCTAGTGTGCTACAATGCTGTTTTTAGATCCATGCTATTAATTTTTACACGCTTCTATTTAACATGCCTTGTATGTCACGTTCGCGTCACTTTCGTATCACATTAAAATTTGCAATCGATTTTTTAATCACTTCCAGATGAGCAATAGCTCTGAAACTTGGCAAAGTTGTGTATTCCCCATGACAATACAATAATCTGTCGTAAAAAATAATAAAATGAATAAAATTAAAAATAATTATCATTTTTGGCCGCATTATTTGTTTGTATTGTAGGAATATACTTACTTACTTACTTAGTCGTTCCCCTTCTACCGTGAGGTGTAGAGGTTTGGAAGAGAGAGCGCCAGACTATCCTATCGGCTGTCTTCCTCCTGGCCTGGTTCCATTCTAGTCCTCGATCCTTCAAAGATTGTCTAATGTTGTCCTTCCAGCGGACTCTGGGTCGTCCTCGGGGTCTGGATCCTTGGCTCTTTGTTTCCCATGCTTGTCGTGGTATCCGATCTTCTCCCATTCTGCAGACATGGCCAAACCATCTTAATTGGGACTGTTCTACTTGGGTCTGCAGGGGGTAGGATTTAAGGCCTTGACGTATTGTCTGGTTGCGTACCATGTCTCTTCTTGTTACTTCAACCACCTTCCTCAGATACTTCATTTCTGTGGTTTGGATCTGGCTTTTATGGGTTGTAGTCATTGCCCATGACTCGCATCTGTATGTCAAGACTGGGACATAGGTGGAGCGGTATACAGCCATCTTCGTTTTCTTACCAACCTCTCTCTTGCTGAGGAATCCTCGATTTATGGCCTGAAAAAGTCTCCCAGCTGCTGCTTTTCGAGTGGCCAACTCTTCTTTAATGCCTCCCTTTCGGTCTATAATAGCTCCTAGGTATTTAAAGTGGTCGACCTGCTCCAGGACCTGTTCTCCCAGCTTAATCTGATGTTTTCTTATATGAATATACATGAGATATAATTCTCGACCACTCTTTCATCTTCAATAATTTATAGATTATCGATTCCAAGTACCAGTTATTCTGATAATTTTCAACCTTTTCAAATTATTATTTCATTTTGCTGAGAACATAACGAAATCCTACAGCAGCTACAGCAGGTTAAAATACAAACAGGAAAAAAAAAATCATTAAGTATGTCAAAATAGATGAAGTCATGCATGACGAGTTTCTTTTTAAGGACGCTGTTCATGTAGTCAGTGCTTACGAGTATTGTATACAATTGGTAGCGATACAAGGGAAGTAATTAAAGTGTAAAACCTACTGTGCTAAAGTAGTCCTATTTTTTACACGTTTTTATTTAACTTCACTTGTATGTCACCTTCAATTCTTGCAATATAATTTTCAATCACTTCCAGATGAGCGAATGCTCTGAAACTTGGCATAGTTGTGTATTCCCGATGACAATACAATAATCCGTCAGTTATTAATAATTTAATATTGTAATTATGACATTATGAGTAATTAATTTTTTTTCGTAAACAAATATATACAAATCAGGGCCATAATCAAGTTAATTAAAAATTCAATAGTACGTGGTGTGCGTTACGTCGCCTAAAGTGAGTTCGATCTCTAGATGGCCTTCAAATTGAAGAAATTGATTAAAAGAAATGGATCGCTTAAGAAATGTTAGACCAGATTTACAATAAGTAAAAATATTGTTTAGTAAACACTAAAATGAGGAGATAACAAATAAAAAATAAATTTTTAAACACAGCTTTTTAATGCACTAAAAACCCCAAAATACTTGTTCAAGGAGTTTATAGCTTGCAGTAAAAAAGTGTAACATCAAATTGACAACAAGCTGATTCTGCACGAAATTAACTTCTGCTTTATATTTTATTAGACACTTATGGTTAAATATATAAGTGTTTAAGCGCACCACGCGTTTTCTCAATTCGATGTTATATGTTTTGGCTGCAAGATATTAACTCTTGAAAAATTATTTTTGGGTTTGTAGTGCATTAAAAGCATGTGTTTAAAATAGTTTTAATATATTTTTTTATTTCCCTCTCCAACATCGGTCTTTCATTCATAACCCTCCACTCCCAAAGGAGCATAGGCCTTCAACATACACATGCCAAGTCCTCCTGTCACGTGCCATCATCTCAAGTTCTTTCCACGTTCTCCTCATCATTTTCACCTCTGTTTCCAGCTCTCTTCTCCATGTGCTTCTTGGTCTACCTCTGCCTCTTGCCCTGGGGGTTCCAGAACAAGGACTGCCTTGTAATGCTATCAACATGTTTACTCAGTGTGTGTCCTATCTATCGCCATCGTCTTCTTCTCATCTCTTGTTCCACTGGCACTTGTCTGGTTCTTCATCACTTCCACGTTGGTAACCTTGTCATACCATTTTAATCCCTCTATTCTACGCAAGCACCCATTTATGAAAGTCTGTAGTTTTTCGGTTGTTGTATTTGTTGTTCTCCATGTCTCAGAGCCATACAATAGGACTGACTTCACATTTGAGTTGAAGATTCTTATTTTAGTGTTGGATCCGATTTCTCTTGATCTCCATATATTTCTCAATGCAATGAAAGCTCCTCTTGCCTTTTGTATTTTTATTTTGATATCGCTGTCTATCTCTCCAACGTTTTCTATATTACTGCCAAGATATGGGTACGATTCTACATCTTGTATTGGTGTTTCTTCAAGTTCAACCATGTTATCATTACCTGCATTTATTCTCATTTTTTTTGTCTTTTCCCTGTGTATTTTCAGACTCAATTGCTGTGACCTCTCATCGAGTGTTTTCAATTTGTCCTGCATCTGATTACGGTTATGGGATAGAAAAGCTAAGTCATCAGCAAAATCCAGATCATCCAACTGTTTAGTCAGAGTCCATTGGATTCCATTTCTGTTGTGTGTTGTCGATGTTCTCATAACCCAGTCTATTGCTAGTAAGAAAAGAAATGGAGACTAGAAGCATCCCTGTCGTGCTCCTATTCTTATCCCAAATGGTTCTGTAAGCTGTCCTTCGTGAAGAACTCTGCATGCCATGTCTTCATATGTTTTCTTTATTAAATTAATGATCTTCAGGGGAACTCCATAATGCCTCATCAATTTCCAAAGTGATTCTATGTCTACACTGTCAAATGCCTTTTCGTAGTCCACAAATCCGATGTATAGTGGTGAATTCTCATCCAGACTTTGTTCAACTATTATTACATCGGTCCTTGCAATAGTTTATAATCCATTCTTTAGATACCCTTAAGATCTTCAATAGTGCTCCGTAGCACCATACAATATAGGCTACCGTTTATCCTATCATCTAGCTTTGTTTTGTTTATTTATTGTCCATGATTCGCTTTCACGCAACACACGCAATTAAAAACAATAATCAGTTAATCCCTCTTCACTCACAGCCCTCACCCAACCTGGATACAATCAGTGTACGTGAAGAAAAAATGTAACGTATAATACCATCTCTAGAAGACAAGACTAATATGTTTGTCCTTTTTTTCTGTCTTTCTATGATTTGTGTCGTATAATTTTGTAGGCCAATCTCTCCTTTTCTACGTCTGTATTTAGTTACATTTGTTGAGAGTACTGTTTACGTGTAAATTCCGTCGTGTGCACTATTCTTTATCTGCTGTCAAGCAGATAATAGCTATTTTAAAATCATCTTACATTCCTTTCAATAATAGTCGTCATGTCTGTTTGCGTACCTGCCTATCCCTACTGATAGAGTAGAAGGTGATGCAATACTGACCGACTGAAATCCTAGTGTACCAAACGGGTGCGACTGTTCTCACACATAAATGGCCAAGCGAGTTTACTGAACGCTGAAATGGCTTGTGTGACCTGCAAATTATTGTCGTGATAAGTTCCCCCTAAAGGGGGGCAGAATGATGAAAGGTGCCTTATTGGAATCGACCAGACCCGTTACACGGACTTCAAGCTCTGAACAACGGCTGGAATTTCCATGTGCCTGTGGTAGAAGTTCTCTACTCAGAGAGGAATGAAAATCTACAGAACAAAAAAGGGGTGTAGGAGTTAGACGTTAGAAGAACGCAGCCAGGAGTCAATCCATAGTGCTGAGTATATTCAAGTTGATCTGCCTGATGATGATCTAACATATTTCTTGGACGGGAAGAGAGATGCAATCACATTTCTACCGGCCAGTGCAAAGGGGCTTTGGGAACAGCTGGATGAAGCCTTGGCAAAAGAGTTGGATAACAACCTGAAGCAGATAACTTTGGAGAAGAAGATATAAATCTTCTGCGACATAGTATATCTTCACTGTCGCAAAGTGTTTGGAGTCAGGGAGGAAAGGGAAAGTATCCCACCGCGAAAAAGTAGAAGACAAATTAAAATAGAAGAAATCGGGAAACAGAAGAAGCATGCCCGAAAACTGTTCAAGAACGCAGTTGCCACAAATAAGGAAGGGTTACGACAGGTTTGGGAGCACCTTAAATGCCAACATAATGCCCTTTGTAGAGCAAAAAGGTTGTGCAGGAAGAGAAGGAAGACTCAAAGGGATAGGGAAAGATTCTTCAGTGAGCCCTTCAAATTTACAAAAGAACTGTTTGAGCAGCCACGGTCGGGAATGCTAAACATCAGGAAAGAAGACCTGGAAGAACACCTTATAATTACCTATTCAGATGGTTTCAAAGACTGCCGCTCAGCAGCATGGCAGGCCATAAATGGCCTAGTAAGCCAGGAGCTGAATTGAACACTAAGCCCCCAACGATGCAAGAGGTAGAAAGCATTGTCCAGAAAGCTCGGTGAAAGTCAGTTCTAGGTCATAATGGTATTCCATATGTTGCGTATAAGAGATGTCCTGAAGTGTTTAAACGACTGCTCCGTTTACTGAAGAATGCGTAGGAATCTCAGCTTGTAAGCAAGGAATGAAGAATGGCGAATGGAGTCTACATCCCGAAGGAACAAAATTCCACAGACATCAGTCATTTCAGGCCAATCTCACTACTTAATGTGGAAGGGAAGATATTCTTCTCAGTGATGGCAAAAAGGCTCACAACATACCTCATGGCAAATGGGTACATTGACACTACTATTCTAAAAATAGGTATTACAGGTACACACGGATGTCTAGAGTATGCCACTATGATCTGGGAAGCAATTCAAAAGGCAAAGTATGACATAACACACCTCTATGTCATCTGGTTGGATCTAGCAAATGCTTATGGATCCGTTCCACACCAGATGTTGTGGCAGGCCCTACAAATGTATCATGTTCCATAAGAGATTGCAGCAATGCTGAAGCTGTATTTCGCAGGGTTCTCTGTCAGATTTTCAACCAGAGAGTACACAACGAAGTGGGTTGGCCTTGAAGTTGGAATTGCGATGGGATGTACCATCTGGCCGATACTGTTCGTGATTGCTATGCAAGTAATCCTCAATGCGGCTAAAGGAACGGCTTTAGATCCAAAGTTCAGTAAATGTAACACATGCCACCGCTCAAAGCATTCTAGGATGACACAACAATTCTGACTTCAGATGAAAATCAGGCCTGGAGGATGTTAGCACGCCTGAATGAACTAGTCAGCTGGTGCAGAATGAGCTTCAAACCCAAGAAGTTGAGAAGCCTATCAGTCAGGAAAGGGAAGATAGCAGAGGTCATATTCATGGTTTCAAACCAAAGAATCCATATTGTCATTGAGGAATCTGTTAAAAGTCTTAGCAGGGTGTACGATGCCTCATTAAAAGACTCGAAGACAGTGCAACAGACAATAACAATGGCAGGCAAAGGACTACAGACCATAGACCAAAGCAGACTCATAGGAAAATTCAAACTGTGGTGCCTCCAGTTCATGTTGATACCTAAGTTGCTGTTGCCACTGCTTATATATCAAATAAGCACAAGTACAGTGGAAGCTATGGAGCGGAAGGTCAACAAGTTCATGAGGGAATGGCTAGAGGTACCACCAAGTCTGTCAGATGTATCACTGTACTGCAAAAAGTCAAAAATTCGGCTACCTTTCAAGTCAGTTGTTGAAGAGTACAAAGTTGGAAAGGCAAAGCTTGCAATGATGCTACGTGAGTCAGCAGATTACGTGGTGAAATCCAATCAGCCAAAACTGAAAACAGGAAGAAAGTGGAGAGTGGAAGAAGCTGTTGATGCTGCCCAAGAGTCGCTCAAACTGAGGGAGGTAATCGGATACACACAAACGAACATACGGGGATTTGGTCATGGAGACATTCCCTGGTGGTACAAGGCATCAAGCAGGGAGCGCAGAGACATGGTAGTTCAGTACATACGAGGAGCTGAGAATGATAAGAAGTTGCAAAATGCAGTGCAGCAGGCCCAACAAGGCCAATGGACTACATAGGAAGGAGCCCTGTAAAGGTCCTTGACATGGAATGACATACGGCATATGACATCTTTTATTCTTAGTTTTGTTATTAGATCAATGTATGACCTCCTGCCATCGGCCACAAACCTTGTGAGACGGGGAAAGTCGGATGATGAGCAGTGCCACATGTGCCATGAGAGGCAGACAGTTGAACACGTGCTCTCAGCTTGCAAGGTGTCATGAGGGCAAAGGCGATACACATGGCGCTTCAACAATGTGCTAAATGAGCTGGCTGTGACAATAGATCTGGCAAGGATGAAGGCAAACAGCAATGTCAGGCCGAACACCGCAAACATATACTTTCTGAGAGCAGGAAGGTCAGCACACCCAAAACCCGAGAAAATTAGATAGTAGTGTACCACCTCTCCTTGACTGTGCAAATGACTGGAAGATGGCGCTAGACCTACCTGGACGAGGGACATATCCAGAGAGTACCAGGAAATCTCGAAGACGGCCCGATAGTGCTGCATTCGTCAACATCGCACATGGTTATACTGATTGAACTGACCGTGCCATTTTATTCCAGATTGGAAGAGCAACATTTGTTCAAAGCGGCCAAGTTTAGTGATCTGGCTACGGATCTGAGACACGACGGGTTCACTGCAAGGGTTATGGCTGTTGAGGTGGGTGCAAGAGGGTTCGTGGCTGCATCAGTGTATGATTTATTGAAACTGTTGGGGCTGAGGGGACAGTTGAAAACAAGGGCACTGAAGAGGCTTAGTGAAACTGCAGAAAAGGCATCATGCTGGCTGGGGAACAGCCACAATCGGCTATGGAACTCGGGACAGTAAACTATATCCCCACCTGCATTACAGGAAACATCCAGAAAATGGAAATTTTTCTATGTCTGCAATACATTGAGTTGTTTCGTTATATTGGTGAAAGGCGGTGGCTTACAGGCAACATTCGGCGTTTATTATATGAGGTGTCGGGCGCAAGCAGATTTCAGTTGCTAGCATGCAGTGGCTTCAAGCCTTGTTGACTTTGCGCAGGTGGGTCAGTGTTTGTCCCTAGTCGTGGTTTGCTGTGGCACAATAATTTGTTTTCAACATAAAGGTTACTTTTACAGTTGCCTTCGGCTGACAGAATTGTGGATTTTTAAAATCAAACCAAGGTGGAGTGGGTTCATTTTCTACATAAGACAACAGGAGGCGGAGACACTAGTGAGTCATGACCCAGGTGCCCTCCCAATCCCCTTAAAGTGTAAAGGGGTATACAGGACCGAAACACTTATTCTCGGGGGACGCTCTTCCGATAATCAGATTGCCCCCTGTTGCAGCGCTATGTATAGAGTTTCCTATAACAGCCCAGATGGTCTAATGGGGGTTTGTGTTGGGACAAGGAGCGCCGGTCAAGTATCGACCTGTAGTATGACAGACACACCTGAGCGGATATGTTGTAATATTCCCGGGTAGATGTAAGAAGTCGTATGTAATCATTGTGAAGGATAATTGAATGTCACAAATGCCATATATGGAAGACGTGCCCTTGGCAATCACGCGCAGATCTTTCCGTGAAGAAATTGTTAAATAACCCATTCTGCCATACGCATGTTTGAAACTCTTGTCCGGCCTTCGAGATGTAAGCATAACAACATTTCTGATTGATCTAATAGTCAACAGCTATGTGCTTGGAACGTCAGGTGGAATATAACCTGATACTTTTACAGTTTTACGACACTGTGCAAAAAAAAGCTCGCGCCAAAACGACAACCAGATTGCCAGAGTTAAGAACAGATTCCATTTATCAGACCGGACTTTGTTGGAGCATTGTGAGAAATATTAGCCAGGAAAACTCTATCATTTTAACAAGGAAAACCGTAACCTGAGGATACTGAAACACAAAGTCAAAGTGGGAACATATTGTTAAAGTAACAACACCCCAGAACACGTGTAAGAGGTATCATCAAAAATTGCCTTAACTAATTTCTATGAGCCAGCAGTCTTTGAGCCCAAGATTGGCTTGGTGGTACCAATTGAAGGTAGTATCTCTGGATCAAGGAGGGTATAAGTGCCCTTAAGTCGACGCTAGACAACATCATAAAACGGATGCCATGTGCTTTTACTGTAGTAGTTGGAGGATCACAGGCTCTTCACCGTCTAGAATAAAATATGGTTCGCTTACAAAAAAACGTTGAAATAATCTTGTAACAATAACACTGACCCCGTTCACTCCATATAAAATAATCGTTATACACTCAACATCACTATTTTATCAATAACTCATAATCCATTCACTCCATATAAAATAATCGTTATCTACTCGACATCAATGTTGTAACAGTAACACTGACTCTATTTACTCAATATAAAATAATCATTAAATACTTGACATCAATGATTTAACAGTAAGACTGACTAAATTCACTCCATATAAAATAATTGTTATATACTCGACATCATCATCATTTGTTTGCTCTTCTTAAGAAACGTGGATTAACCACTACAACATGTCCCACAGGAAGCCTGCACGAAACAGTTACAAGTTCTGGTAGTAGTGTCCTTGTAGAAATATGTTTTACATGATGGGGTTCTCACCCCCATTCACGACCTGGTATCAGTCGCCTTCAACGACATGTATGTATGTGCAGTGGGCATATTCTGTATTTTGCTTCTTCAATGACCCCCGTGAGCTATACGACGTGCTCTCTAGATTATTGATAACAAATACGGGAAATATACGACATGCTCTCTAGATTATTGATAACAAATACTTGAACTTTACGACATGCTCTCTAGATAATTGAAAACAAATACGGGAACTATGCGAAATGCTCTCTAGAGTATCGATACAAAATACCAGAACTTTACGACATGCTCTCTAGATTATTGATAACAAATACGGGAACTTTACGACATGCTCTCTAGATTATTGATAACAAATACTTGAACTTTACGACATGCTCTCTAGCTTACTGATAACTAATACGGGAACTTTACGACATGCTCTCTACATTATTGATAACAAATACGGGAACTTCACGACATGCTCTCTACATTATTGATAACAAATACTGGATCTTTACGATATGATCTCTAGATTAGTGATAACAAATACGCGAACTTTACGACATGCTCTCTAGATTAGTAATAACAAATAGGCGAACTTTACGACATGCTCTCTAGATTATTGATAACAAATACGGGAACTTTACGAAATGCTCTCTACATTATTGATAACAAATACGGAAACTTTACGACATGCTCTCTAGATTATTGATAACAAATACGGGAACTTTACGTCATTCTCTCTAGATTATTGATAACAAATACGGGAACTTTACGACATGCTCTCTAGATTATAAATAGCAAATACGGGAACTTTACGACATGCTCTCTACATTATTGATAACACATACGAGAACTTTACGACATGCTCTCTACATTATTGATAATAAATACGGGAACTTTACGACATGCTCTGTAGATTATTGATAACACACACGGGAACTTTACGACACGCTCTCTAGATCATTGCTAACAAATAGGGGAATTTTACGACAAGTTCTCTAGATTACTGATAACAAATACGGGAACTTTACGACCTGAATTCTACATTATTGATAACACATACGGGAACTTTACGACATGCTTTCTACATTATTGATAACAAATACGGGAACTTTACGACATGCTCTCTACATTATTGATAACAAATACGGGAACTTTACAACATGCTCTCTAGATTATTGATAACAAATACGGGAACTATACGACATGCTCTCTAGATTATTTCTAACAAATAGGGGAACTTTACAACATGCTCTCTAGATTATTGATAACAAATACGGGAACTTTACGACATGCTCTCTACATTATTGATAACAAATACGGGAACTTTACGACATGCTCTCTACATTATTGATATCAAATACGGGAACTTTACGACATGCTCTCTACATTATTGATAACAAGTACGGGAACTTTACGACCAGCTCTCTACATTATTGATAACAAATACAGGAACTTCACGACATGCTCTCTACATTATTGATAACAAATACGGGAACTTTATTACATGCTATCTACATTATGATAACAAATACGAAAACTTTGCGACATGCTCTCTAGATTATTGAAAACAAATACGGGAACTTTACGACATACTCTCTACATTATTGATAACAAACACCGAAACTTAACGACATGCTCTCTACATTATCGATAATATATACCAGAACTTTACGACATGCTCTCTAGATTATCGATAACATATACTGGAACTTTACGACATGCTCTCTAGAGTATCAATAACAAATACGGGAACTTTACGACATGCTCTCTAGATTATTGATAACAAATACGGGAAATTTGCGACATGCTCTCTAGATTATTGCTAACAAATACGGGAACTATACGACCTGCTCTCTAGATTATTGATAACAATTACGGGAACTTTGCGACATGCTCTCTAGATTATTGCTAAAAAATACGGGAACTTTGCGACATGCTCTCTACGTTATTGATAACAAATAAGGGAACTTTACGACATGTTCTCTAGACTATTGACAACACATCCGGGAACTTAACGACTTTTTAAAAAAATAAACTTTTGCCTCGTTATAGCGTGCCATATTGACACTACAGCGCTACGGGAGATCACATGACATCGTGGCGGGCATTAATTTTTGTTCTACCATGTAACGTTTAGTTTATTGGTCATTTTAGAACTGAGGTTCTTTTGTTTTATTTCTGGAAATAAAAAAAATAAACGCATGTGTCAAATGGTCGTTCTTGCTTCCTTGTTTTGACAAGTGGTTTAGGAATATCCTATAGATACACGTGCTGATAATACAATTACAAAAATAGACCTATCAATCATCATGTAGAGATATTATATCCCATACTGTGATCACCTGATCATCATTGACATTTTATGGCAGCAATCCCTCTTGGGTCAAGGCTCTCAAATGGCATACTTCTCTGAACATAACTTTGAACTAAATCCATTTTGTTAAGGGGGCATCACTGTTGCAGATACGTAGGTAGTGTAGGAAGACAATGTTAATATGGTTGCTGATAAATGCGATCAGCCTAGGTCGGGCTTACAGCTGGCCGACAGGTGTGTAAATATGTATAAACATACGCAAATATCATGGGTACTTTCAGTGCCAATAACACCCACCACAGTAACGCTAGATCTTGAAACTAGTTTTAACGTTGTACAGTTTTATTGACAATACGGTAACGTAGACATCATGGCAAAACGGTTCACATCATAATCATGAAGCATCAGGTAAGTAAATCCATATAAACTCAGTTACATGTACAAAATCCGAAGTACATAGGCTGCAGAATCCAGCATCTCACATTTATAGCAATACAGCAAAAATATCCATCAAAAGGACTGCATACATCGCAGTTCACAGCAGCTTTCTGCACAGTATTATAACAGTAAATCCATGCAATAACTATTCATCAAACGGTTGCACACAGCAACTCTGAGCACAATATATCTGTTCCAATAACAGGGGAAAATCCATCATAGGAAATATGAATAATAATACTGGCCGGTACAATCCATGGTCTCAGAACAATAAATCTTGGAAGGAAACTCTTCCCTACAACAATATACTCTATATTCACTTGCAAAAATATATTTCCCTCGATAATAACTTCTGGACACACTAACGAGATGGAACTACCATCTCGAAGCTCTGCCAGGAACACCCTGTCCGAGATTACAGTCCTTCAGTACAGCTCAGTGAAAATCATCCGTGCACGAACTAACTGCGTGAGACTACAGCTCAGCTCAACCGTCTCTTCCCCAAAATTATCACTCAGAACATTCGAACACTTTCTTTATCACATTTCTTTAAAAAACTAACACCTACTCGGTTGAGCAATGTTTAAGACCAAAATAATAGCACAAAGCCCCCAACTAAAACATCATCTCATCACTAAGAGCGTGCTTACTAGCGTGTGTACAAAAATCCGACCTGTACATAAAAATCCTTAACACTTAACTCCTACTAACAAAATATGACTTAACAGACTAAACCGACCCCCAGGGAAAAAAAATGATATCATCATTTTTTTTCTTTGAAAAAACAAATTACGTGGAACAAAAACGTGAGGTCGATGACATTCTAATATCTACAACAAAGAATTAGACTATGTTAAGTCATATTACTAAATCTACAATAGAGGGATGGAAGTAAGTATAAAGTAAGAAACTAAAGTATACGAACATAATCAAATTCAAACAAAGATGAAGTATATCACGTATAGAGTAACTATGAGATAAAAAGCGGAAAGTGAAAGAAAAGATGAAGTAAAAGAAGAATGACCAGCAATGAAAGAAAGCAATGAAATGAGAATAGGGAAAGAAAGCAACGATACGTCATGGTAACAATTAAATTAAACAATGCATTATATAAAGAAATACAATTATGGCAAAACAGCATATTTAAACCAAAGAACAAATATCTAGCTACCATCTAAATATAGCTTAATATGCAAGATAACCAAGTTAATAAACTTATGCAGTACAAATGAACTTATTATAGACATCAAAATTAATAAGACCGCTATACATAGTTACCCCTAGCACACAATCAAGCGCTTGGCAAAGAAAAAATACATCACAACATCAGAAAAAAACCCTTTCCAATGTACAATACCGAAACGTATCACAATGATAATTTCAATTCAATTAGTATTATCACTATAATTGTTATGTATTCAACGATTATCCAAAATAGTCATATAATAATAATATGGTCATGACATGGTGTATGAAAAGAAAATAATACAGCGTCTTAAATTAAATAAACACTATCAGTATCAAGACCTCCAGTGATCTTGAAAAATCTTGTGAGCATGAAGATTCAAAAACATCTGGTGTGGCGTCAAAATGCCGACTGGCTTCACTGGAACAGGAAAAGTGGCGTAAGGCGACATATAGCACATGTTGAAAAGAAACAGCTTAATCACGTAACATGGCAACTCTGATTCTCATGGGAAGACCGTTGCTGTTAAAAAAGTGAGTGAAAATTTCTATTTTATTAATGGTAGGATTTTATAAAAGGCAATAATTAACTTTAAATGTAACCTACCAAATGTGGCTGTGTAAACTTCCGACCCCTGTACGATGTCAATCAAACCTTCCTCCGTTACACAAAAAGGGGCCAATCATAGATTCCACGCAAGACAAAGGAAATGCAGTTGACAAACGCGTATATTTCAAAGGCTGAAGTGAAGTCATAGCCTGTGTACCGGGCAAAGAAAAAAGCAAGAAATATACAATTAAGATGTAAAAGCAGTAGGTAGTAAACTTGGACTTAAGTCGAAGTTTAAACGAAAAGCAGTAAGTACGATAAAAAGTCGTAAAAGACGAAGATACTGAGCTAACCGGCCTAGTAAGAAAGGTAAAGAAACTCAAAAGAGATAGATATGTACTAACAACGAAGTCCGTACATGTGGCAAAGAAAACACGTCATAGCAGAAAAGAAGTTGTAATCAACGTGACTGGATGTAGATTCAGTCGTAACTACAAAGTCAGTGTGTGTGTCAGTCAAAACTGAAGGATCTTCTTCTATAAAAGTAGTTAAAGAAGAGTCAAAGTTAGAGTGACGACGTACTGAGGTGTGTCGAACTGGGCTAAAAGAAGCACCAAAATTAGCATGATGAACAATAGTATCATCAATACTGCAAGATTGCACCACATTAGCAGAATGTACCTCGTGATAAGATTTTGGCATAGTCGTTAATGTTGAGTCAGCAAGGTTATGTTGCCGTTCCCAAGCAGCAATTTGTACTGGTGTACACACCTTTATACCATGTATCTGTCCGACAGTAAGGTCAGCGATTGGTGCTCTGAGCATACATGCGTGTATATAACCAGTAAAAAATGGTGTGGCAATGTAGACTATGGCAGTCGGAAAAGTCTCAACTGTCCCACAGAATGTCACAAATTTCACCATATTACCTGTTGCGCAAGATGGATGAACTAGAGACTGTCTAATCCCAATAGTCGTGCATCCAGAATCGAAGAGTACTGAAACAAGATTACTATTTACAAATCCAATGTGTAGGGTAAGAGACTCTCTTCCGTCATGTGCAGACAAGGCAGGAAGAGTAGGTAGAGGATGACCGCAACTCAAGGTAGTTACCGCTGTAGGCTGGAACAAAGTTGTGCACTCAGGGCACTGAGATGCTCTCTCGAAATCGAAAGCAGAGCAAGCAGTAGCATTAGAGACACTATTATTATTGTTACCTTGATTAACAATAACCTGGGGCTCCTGTTGAGCAGAGTTAGCATGGCGATGCGATCTATCATTTGGAGATCTACCGTCATATCGAAATCTATCGCGACTATTATCTCTATTGGGAGCATTGTTATTTGTTCTTTTGAAACTAACCTATTGTTCTGATTTGAACCCCAGTTAGCATAGTTGCGATTACTATTTCCACTTTGGTCAAAATATCTATTAGATGGATTTTGTTGTCTCCGAGAAAAATTATTGTAAGGTTGATAATCTTTAGTGTAGTTACCCCTTCCAAAATTTCCATAATTGTTGGAACCAAAATGTTGAGGTCCGTTAAATTTTCTCCAGTTTCTTGGAGAGGGAGAATTACTACGTGATGGACCCTCTTGGTACTGTCTAAAATCGCGATTATTTCTCCTACCAAAATTGCGATCAGCACTTTGTGATCTACGGCACAAACTAGGAGCATATGGTATTGCCGAAGCCACGGGTAAACCCTCTCTGACTTGAGAGTGGCTAACAGTCACATTTTGGGGTGCCATGACGTATTGGCAACAGTATTGTTCCATATCTTTCAAGTTTGTAGGCTTTTGCTCATGTAAGAAGGAAAGAAAAGACTCATTCACTGATGACATGACTTTGTCGCGAAGCAATAAGTCCATAGGGGCTTCATATGTGTGTTCAGTTTTTGAAAGTTCAATCCAACGTGAGAACGTAAGACGCATATTTGCTATAAACTCTGAAAAATCTTCCCCAGTATCCGGTAATAGATTCTTAAAGCGCAGACGCTAACCATCTTCATTAAGCTGATATTTCTTTAACAAGGCATTCCTAGCAGTATCATAGTTATTCTTGTCAGGCCCCTCCAATGTACTTACAACATTCATTGCTTCACCCGTAAGTAGTTACATAAGTCGTGCCCAATATTCCGACTTATCTATTTTCTGAGATTCACATGTAAGTTCAAATCTATTTAGGTAAAATAAGATATCGTCGGAGGTAGGTTTAAAATGAGGCAATCTGAGTTTATAAGAATGATTATTTGTCTTATGAGAAGTAGTTTGAGTGTCTGTAGAATTTTGTGTATTAATATCATTCATAACCTTCACTTTTTCCAGCTCCATAGATAACAACTTTTGCTCATGGAGTCTACAGTTTTCTTCAGCTTGCATCTGAAGTTTCCTCTCCTCCATTTGCATTTGCTGTTGAATTTGTCTTTCTTCAGCCTCCATTTGCAATTTTCGATCTTCAGCCTCCATATTCTGTTTTTCGCCTCCATTTGCATTTTCTGTTGAAGTTTTTCATTTTCCAACTGAAGTTTTCTTTCTTCTGCCTGCATTTGCAATTTTCTATCCTCAGCTTCTATTTTCTGTTTTTCAGCTTCCATCTGAAATTTTCTCTCTTCTGTCTGCATCTGCAATCTCGTATCTTCAGCCTCCATTTTCTGTTTTTCAATTTCCAGTTGAAGTTTTCTCTCTTCGAACTTCTGAGCCTTGTCATATTCGACACGTGCGAATTCTTTAACTTCCTCATTAGTCATACCAAGGGATTTCCCTTGTTTAATGAAGTACTCTAAACTAGACATTATGTCTAATTTTATGAGATAGGTAACTTATGTAAATATACCTGGAGAAACTCACTTTATCCTCAACTCAGTGGGTGGCAAGTCCTTGCTTAAGAACTTGTATAATTACCTTTCCAACTATTAATAATGTTATTAATTACTTATAAAATGCATTATAATATCGATAGAGCATGACAAAATAGGCAGTACAAACAAAAGTTACAAAGACAAGATATAAAGAACAAATGACCACGTTCGCAGAATCAAATGAACATGAAAGCAAAACCAAAGAAATAATATTGCAAAGAATGCAATGACACTGCGAAATGAGTGAAAAGACACGCGACAGCACAGTGTATAAACGAAAAATTTGTATATAAATCAAAGATAGCAAGGAGAGGAAGACACACACAAACAAATTAATCAAAAAAAAACTAAGGCACAGAGAAAATACTACGATAACAACAATGAAAGAACTTGAAAATACAGCTAAACAATTAGTTGTCACAGACAACCAAACGCAGTGGACTAAAAAATCCTACAGCTAACAGAAGCTGGAATACCACTGAGGGAAGTCTGCAAAAGTGTCCCTACAGAACGCTTACGTAGGCGTTGGATGAACTGGGATGTATCCTAACGTAAGTCACCAACCCAACCGCCCACATAAACATAGAACATATAACATAGAACACGATATAGAATAAATAGCCTAAGTTCTGAGGAAGGCTCGATAACATAGAACAGTGGTACAGTTCACTAACGAAAAAAACCACTTATCTTCAAAAGGAAAAACTCCCGCCCTCCGCAACTACAACAAAGATGGACATCAGGTATTACACTAAAGCAGAACGTTGATGGCAACAGGATCTCCTAGCTTATTAGGTCCTTGACACAGGATGACGTCTACTTGAAACTTGCACAGGAAACATGAACTGGAAACATCTGACTTGACCAACTTGCGCATCAAAAATCAGCACTGTGAACACTGTAAATCCTGCTGAACTTGACATGTTAAAGATCTTCTGTTAGTAGATGTTCTTGAGAATGCTGTTGAACTTGTTTGGTAATATTCTTCTGTAGAATTCTCCATCTGTAGTTGGTACAGCACCCCATGAAACTGGCTCACCATAAATATGTTGCAGATACATAGGTAGTGTAGGAAGACAATGTTAATATGGTTGCTGATAAATGCGATCAGCCTAGGTTGGGCTTACAGCTGGCCGACAGGTGTGTAAATATAAATAAACATACGCAAATGTCATGGGTACTTTCAGTGCCAATCACCCACACCACAGTAACGCTAGATCTAGAAACTAGTTTTAACGTTGTACAGTTTTATTGACAATACGGTAACGTAGACATCATGGCAAAACGGTTCACAGCATAATCATGAAGCATCAGGTAAGTAAATCCATATAAACTCAGTAACAGGTACAAAATCCGAAGAACATAGGCTGCAGAATCCAGCATCTCACATTTATAGCAATACAGCAAAAATATCCATCAAAAGGACTGCATACATCGCAGTTCACAGCAGCCCTCTGCACAGTATCATAACAGTAAATCCATGCAATAACTATTCATCAAACGGTTGCACACAGCAACTCTGAGCACAATATATCTATTCCAATAACAGGGGAAAATCCATCATAGGAAATATGAATAATAATACTGGCCGGTACAATCCATGGCCTCAGAACAATAAATTTTGGAAGTAAACTCTTCCCTACAACATTATACTTTATATTCACTTGCAAAAATATATTTCCCTCGATAATAACTTCTGGACACACTAACGAGATGGAACAACCATCTCGAAGCTCTGCCAGGAACACCCTGTCCGAGATTACAGTCCCTCAGTACAGCTCAGCGAAAATCACCCATGCGCGAACTAACCGCGTGAGACTACAGCTCAGCTCAACCGTCTCTTCTCCAAAATTATCACTCAGAACATTCGAACACTTTCTTTATCATATCTCTTTAAGAAACTAACACCTACTCGGTTGAGCAATGTTCAAGACAAAAATACATAGCACAAAGTTCCCAGCTAAAACATCATCTCATCACCAAGAGCGTGCTTACTAGCGTGTGTACAAAAATCCGACCTGTACATAAAAATCCTTAACACTTAACTCCTACTAACAAAATATGACTTAACAATCTCTAAAATAGTTAATTACAACTGATGTTGTAAGAGTCTCTTTTCGCATAATCTTTGATGGCATCTCCACTTGCTGCGATCGGCGTCTCCGTCCTCCCAGAATCCTGGACTTATCGCTTCATGTCTCTCTTGCACACGTGTTAGGAGGTTCAGCTGCTGGTGCCTTTCCTTTAATTGGGGGGAGGGAGGTAGAGGCAAGGCGCAAGCTTGGATTCAATATTAAGTTTAATCCACTTGAGAGATGTTTAGGACTTTCTTGCAACTCAAATAGACTTTTTTATTATGACAGTCAGAGAAATTATTTTTAGTCCGTCTCCCCCCCACCCCCTTTTGAGTGATTGGCCGGTAACATATATAAAATCGGCAACTATTGATTCCCTCCACACTGGAGAAAAAGAAAGGCCCGGGGGGGTGGAAATGGGGGGGGGAGAAACGTTATTACCCACTTATACAATAAGCTTGTAAAGTCACTGACTTAACTAACTTTCTGTAATCGCTATACAATCAGACATTGACGTTGGGAACTCTTATCAATCTTCCACTATCATCGCATTGCTATTTCCCTCGTTCTGAAACGTTAAGATACATTTATGCCTTTTATCTAAGGGACGTAATTTGAATTACAAGGGAAGTAGTGTTAGCAAGACAGCTAGTTATAACTTTAAAATCAATATATAGTTATTTTAAAGAATTTTCTGTAACACTTTTGTAGTAAAGAAGTAAACAACAATGTATTTCAAATTCTGAAGAATATTTTTCTGCTGTTTGTTACTGTTATAGAAATATTTATTTGTACTTTATATGGGATAAATAAAACACGCTAGGTTCAAAACATATCAGTAAATGTGTATAACACGAGTTTCTCTTGATTTATACATTGAAACAAAAGCATTTATAATATATTTTTGACCGGCACATAGTGCCGCCTAAACTAAAGTTGAGACGATGTGTGTTTGACCAGTCCCCTTTGTGAGCTCGTAAATGACCATAAGTTCCTATAGCACGTTTCACTAGCTTTGCCCTCAAACAAATGTAATTATCTGATTAACCGTCTAACGTATTAATGCCATTTTTTGCATACGATGTTATATTGGGTTAGACCCAACAAATATATACTTTATATCTGTGCATCTTGTCCAGTTCCCATAAACGGATGAAATCCTTTGATCTTTGTCGGCATACTAATTATTGTGTATCGAGAAAAGAAATTTTACCACTTCGTGCACAGATTCTGTGAATTGATTAGGCATAGGCGTGTCTACTATTACAATAATGTGGCCATCACGTTTGCAATTGAATACGTGTTGAAGATGATTTCTTAAATGATATGCATGCGAGATACTCGCGTAAATATTTGCTTCTCATTGCAACTATATGAGGCTTCTCACAAATAAGGTTTCTACCACCAACATCTTTTCTAAAAGTGAATCCCAAATTTAGTCCTCATAGCGTAGATTTGGAAATATCAATGTCATTATTCTTTCTTAACCAAATTTTCATTTCCTTAAAGTCACTGCCTCATTATTGAAACAATTGCAATTTCTCTGCGGATCAATTCTCTGTCAAAATTATCCACACTCTTGGCCTAATTTTCGTGTGTAAAAACACTGGAAAATTAGACATTTCAGCATGTCGCTATCCAGCGGTTGTGCAATGATCGTTTGCTTATCCCCAAGGCGTACGTTTCACTGGGTTTGAAATAGAATGATATAGTTTTCCTCGAGTAGCTTCATTGCAGAAATGCTTTAAAATCCTATTAGATAATTTGCTGAAATGTATAAAATGTACTCGCAGACTCATTTTTCCTTCTTAACCACACAATAATTTTTGTAGACACACCTCTGAACAATGTGTGCCTTGCACCGTCTGTTTTATGTTCAAGAAGTGCGATTTCACGCAATTTCATCAAAAATGTTGATAAATCAAATGAGTCATAATTTACTGTAGACATTTCAATATGTGTGTGATGTGTGTTGGCAAGTAGTTTTATATTGTAATATCGCAAAGAAACGAAAATTGAAACCAATGGCCGCATTTTAATGAAAAAAGAGTCCAGAACAAATATAACAGTCTCTCAACCCACACATTTAGTCTCATTGTGTGATTCTGAAACATGGAGAACAACGGAGACGTTAAAATCTGCAGTGGATAAATCACTCTTAACCGTACGTTTCCACGGATAGTACGTCTTTAGTGCGTCGTGTTATTGACTAACCATAAATCCTAACGCCTTGTCCCTATCCGTTATCATGGTCAATGTTTTGTGTCATGTTGTTTAAATAATATCAGTTCTATCAATACTCTACAGCTCTAAAAGGAGAGCTAGTGACTCGAATCCTTATAGCCTGGAAACGAGTTAACAGCGTCGCTAGGCATTCAGTTTATGAAATAAAGTAAATAGAGGTAGACTCAAAAATATAGTCACACACAAAAGTAGAGACAGACCCAAAAACATAGTCAGACACAAAAGTAGAGATAGGCCCACACAATTAGAACGAGACTCAAAAAATAGATCCAGACCAAAATAAAAGAGGCAGATGTAAAAAATAGAGACAGGCACAAACAATAGAGACTGATCCCAAAAAATAGAAGCAGACTCAACGAATACAGGCAAACCCAAAAATAGAAACCAGCACACAAAAATAGAGGCAGATCCAAAAATAGAAAATGGTACAAAAAATAGAGGCAAACCCAAAAATAGAAGTTGGCACAAAAATAGATGCAGATCCAAAAACTAGAGGCAGACACAACAACATATTTTAGAAGAAAAATTGAAATACAAATACAAGAAAGATGAAGAAATCTTGATACACGCTGTAACAACTGGGGCATAAGGTTGTAAAACAGAGAAGATAAGTGAATGTTGAACTCTGACCCTCATGGTATATATTTTTGACGAGGTCGTCATTCATATACCGCCTCTCACATGGTACGAGTATATCCGTTTTATGACATTATCTTGCGTAAAGGAAATAGAGGAGAACCCCGAAAACATGGAGGCAGACACTCACATAAAACAGAGATACACACATAAAAGAGGCAGACAACACAAACATAGATGCAGATCCGAAAAATTAGATGCAGACCCAAAAACACACGAACAAATGAAAGTCACATGGTGACAGATCGGGGCTGTAGGCTGGGTGTGGCAGAACTTCCCACCTTTTCCTTGCTAACGCTTCCTGCACAATGCTCGCAACATGTGGACGAGCATTGTCGTGCAACAGAATCACACCACGCGAAAGCATGCCGGGTCGTTTATTCTTGATGGCTGTATGCAGGTTGTCTAGTGTGTCTTTGTAGCGGATGGCATTGATGTTCACGCCAGGCTCTTTAAAGTCTACCAATAGAAGCCCTTCATGGTCAAAAAATGCGGTCAGCATAACCTTACCGGCGGAAATCTGTGACTTGAATTTTTTTGGACGGATTCCTTATCACACCGGCCATTATTTTAACGGTCTGCAGCACAACCAATGAATACTAGGAGAATGAACACTTACACACTTGTACATTCGTATGTGCTTATTACGTCAGATGTGACGTCATCATGCTCCTCCTACGAATGTCCACTTTGCGCAGCACGGTCGGGTTTCATTTGAACACGCCTCGTATATTCCAAGTGTTTTATGATCTACAGCCTTTACCTTCTGTGATCAATCAGCTCTGGTGATCTGAAAGTAGTAACACGTTTATGGCCCCTGATACAGAGCACCTCATCCGACAAATCTTTTCCTATTTATCAAATGCTACAGACTACAACTGTAAATATAAGCAGAATAAACGTGGAAGTAGAGCAGAAAATGAAAATATTTAAAGCCATGTACAATGTCAGTTTATCCTTGAACTAAATAGGAAACCAGTATTGTTTATAAACAAATAAGTCAATGGGTATTGTCAAATTTGCCACATTTAATAACATGTAAATAACGTTTTCTTTAGCTGGCAGACGCTGGAGTTGGGTTGGCCACATCCTCAGAAGGGATCCTGATACCTTCACAAGAACAGCTATGCTATGGACCCCCGAGGGAAAGCGAAAGAGAGGCCGACCAAAAACAACTTGTCGGAGAACTGGAAGCTGAGATGCACAGAATGAACCACAGTTGGGGCACTGTACGAAGGATGGCCACCGACCGAGAAAAGTTGCTGCTCTACAAGACGCCACCAGGCGTGATGGCCGCTGACTGCTTTGACGGTTGGTGGTTGTGGATCAAAGAAGAAGTAAATAACGTTTGAACTGTGTCAATGTTTTGTTTTATTATAATAATATAATGATAACAATAACTGTAGGAACAACCCCTCCAGTCATAACTGACCATAGGAATGCACCCCTGAGGTTACAGTCCTCGCTGCTTTTTCCTTCATGTTCGTTTCGGCAGCTTTAATTCCCAGGCTGCTGGATTTATGTCCTTTGTATTCATGTCTCTTGCACACATTTTTGAACCTCAGCTCCGGTCGTCCAAATGTTCTTTTGCCATCTGCCAGTTGTCTGTTAAAATATATTTAGGGACGCAACCATCTTCCATGCAGCGGACATGGCCAAGCCAGCGCAGTCTGCGCTGTCTAAACAGAGTATGCATTCTTTGAAGGCCACCACGTGACAATATCTCGACACTTGTTACTTTGTCATTCCAGGAAATACCGCTGATGTGAAGTAGACACCGCTGATGTGACGTAGACACCGTAGATGGAAGGTATAGAGCCGTCTTTCTTGCTTAGCATAGGTTGTCCATGTCACGCTGCAATATAGAAGTAAGCTGGTGACTCAGGTGTTATATACCGCAGCTTTGGTCTTCATTGTGAGTTTGGAGTTTCCCCAAACACATCGGGAAAAGGTAGCTGCAGCTTTGCCAATGCGGCTGTCAATGTCTTTATCCAGAAAGAGTTTGTTGTTGACGGTAAACACCAGGTATGTGAAGTGGTATACCACTTCATAGTTATCATACATTATATTGTACATTATACTCTCCAAGTTCTTGAAACACTGTACCCCATGCTTTAAAGATTATGGACATGTTGTAACCCTTGGACTCGGTATTATATAGTCATTGCATACATATGCTCCAGGTTATAAAAGTATTCCCTTCTTACGCTTCTGTTTATAAAAACAGTGTCCCCATACACTCTGATCATTAGAGTCTAAAGTGTTACTGGGGCTTGAAAGAACAGTAACAATGTAGCATGCTGAATATGTCCGGTAAGACGACATCAATGGAACAAGAGGAAACATACATGCATAGTTGGAGCCATATTGACAAAGTTATCGCAACAGACGATCAATCAATCAGCACAATGTAGCTCCTCAAGAAGTATAGCCCTTCAACAAACACGTGACAAGTTATCATGTCACGTGCCCTCCGCTAAAGCCTTTCCATGTTTTCCTCATCATTCTCACTTCTGTTTCTAGCTCTTTTCTTCATGTGTTTTTTGGTCTACCTCTGCCTCTCTTTCCCTGTGGGTTTTAGAACAAGGACTGCCATGTAATGCTATCAACATGTTTCTTCAATGTGTGTCCAGCGTTTTCTTCTCAATTCTTGTTCCACCGGCACTTGTCATGGCTCTTCTCGTCAATTCCACATTTATGACTGTCATACCATTTCGATCCTTGTCTTCGCAAGCATCCATTTATGAACGTTTGTAGCCTTTTGGTTGTTGTTTTTGTTGTTCTCCATGTTTCAGAGCAATACATTAGGACTGACTTGACATTTGACTTCTTATTTTCGTGTTGGACTTGATTTCTCTTGATCTTCATATGTTGTCCAATGCAATGAAAGCTCCTCTTGCTTTTTATATTCTTATTTGGATATCATTGTCTATCCCTTAAACTTTGTCTATATTGCTGCCAAGATATGTGCAAGATTCTATATCTTTTAGTGATGTTTCTTAGAGTTCCACCCTGTTATAATTTCTTGCATTTATTCTCATTATCTATGTTTTTCACTGTGTATTTTTAGATCCACTTGTCGTGACCTCTCATCAAGTATTTTTATTTCGTCTTGCATATGTCGTCCTATATGTTGTGTATACGAGATATCTTGATGTTCTAAAACGACTGCTCTGTTTGCTGACAAATGCTTGGGAAAACCAGCTTGTAAGCAAAGAATTATGAAAGGCGTATGGAGTCTACTACATCCCGAATGAAAACCATTCCACAGAAATCAGTCAGTTCAGGCCAAGTTCACTGCTTAAACCTATTCCATTCTTCACTATTTAAGGTTTTTTTGTGTAGATTGAAAATATTCTTCTCAGTGATGACTAAAAGGCTCACCACATACCTTCAGGAGAATGAATACACTGACACTACCATCCAGAAAAGAGGTATCCCAGGTACGCCAGGGTGTCTAGAGCATGCCACAATGATCTGGGAAGCAATTCAAAAGACAAAATCTGACAAATCAAATCTCCATATAATCTGGTTGGATCTTGCTAATGCTTATGAATCAATTCCACACCTATGTTGTATTAGGCCCTAGAAATGTACCATGTACCACAAGAAATTGCAGCAATTCTGAAGCTGTATTTCTCAGACTTCTCTGTCAGACTTTCATCCAGAGAGTGCACAAAAAAGTGAATTGACCTACAAGTTGGAATTGCGATAGGACGTACCATCTCTCCGATACTATTCGTGTTGGTGTCACCGGATGGCCTACTACTGATACCATAGCATCATTCGTGCTAATTGTTATCAGTTAGATTAGGAAGAATAGTTACGAGGTTTTATTGAGATACGCGGTTATCAGAAGGAAACTGGAACTAGGTTAAATAGCGACTCAACGCTGATCTTTGGCGGAAGTTGCTCAGCAACCGATGACGTAAATCGGAATAGCCGAGACACGCCATCGATAGGCATTTGAGATCCAATAAAATAAATAAAGAATTAATAGACTGTCCAACCAAAAGGCTGGAAAAAGCCCGCACCACTTTTGCCAAGGCAAACTTCGAGATGAGAAAGCAGCAGATCCCCAAAAGACAGTCTGTATGGACGTGTAACTGCTGGTCTTGAAGTTTTTCAAGATATCAACTCTGTATAGCAGATAATATCTCTTAAATATGTTGGACATTTTTATGTTTCAGTAAGTACAGCTTCGAGTGACTTGTTTCATTTTTCAGAAATAAAAGATAGGCCAGAAATGCCTAATTATACAGATAGCGAGCTGAACTTATAAAGGATGAAGCGGAGTTCGCAAATGTCAGATTTAGCTAAAAATCAATAAGAAAAGACAGAGGCTCTACTGTCAATTTGCTCCTAGGTCGGATAAATCCTTCGCAAACGCAAAGGAATTAAACAGAAATAATTACCCCAACTTGGAGAGGCTGCAAGAAGAAGATAGCCAATAAATAACCAGTACCAAGACACATTTTTTGAGGATTGTTTTTAGAAAATGCATGCAAATGACTTTGCTTATTATGGATTTATAAATACAAGTGAATAAAATTATTTTATTGGATCCCGAGGACTTGTTTCATTACCTCACGTTGAAGAGTTTTGCAGTATATATTGAAGAAATAGTATGCTAATAATTGTCACACAACATTTAACATCACAGAGGAATTTTGGAACGAACAATATTCATCAAGAATTTAACACCTCTGGCAGTATACCAGTATCCCTGACTTGATTGATACAATAAGCATTTGCACACCTCACCCGGTCACACTGTTGGCTATACAGAGCCGTGAAGATCCTATATATATATATATATATATATATATATATATATATATATAAATATATATATATATCTATATATATCTATATATATATATATATATATATGTATATATATATATATATATATATAAATATATCTCCCCGGTCACAATGGCTATGCAAGTAATCCTCAAAGCGGCTGAAGGATTTGCAAGAGGTCATATGCTCAATGAAAGGTGTCACATGCCACCGCTTAAAGCGTTCGTAGATTGAATAACTATTCGGACACCAGATGAGCACCATCCTCATGGACTGTTAGCACGCTTGGATGAACTAGTCAGCTGCTGCAGACTGAACTTCAAACCTAAGATGTCTAGAAGCTTATCAGCCAGGAAAGGGAAGATATCTAAGGGCACATTCATGGTTTCAAACCAAAGAGTTCCTACTGTCATTGAGGAACCTGTAAAACATCTTCGCAGGAAGTATGATGCTTCATTAAAAGACTCAACGGCACTTCAACAGACAATAGAAATGGCAGACAGAGGGCTACAGATCATAGACCAAGGCAGACTCCCAGGAAAGTTCAAACTGGGGAGCCTTCAGTTCATTTTGATACCTAAAGTGCTATGGCTGCTGCTTATATATGAAATAAGCACCAGTACGGTGGAAGCTTTAGAGTAGAAGGTCAACAAGCTCATGAAGAAATGTTTTCTAGTAATGTCAGTTTATTGGGCATTGTCTCTTGTAATGTCAGTTTGATGATCATTTTTTCTTGGAACGTCAATTTCTTGGTTATTGTCTCTTGTAATATCAGTTTATTGGTCATTGTCTCTTTTAACCTCAGCTTATTGGTCATTGTCTCGTGTAATGTCAGCTTATTGGTCATTGTCACGTGTAATGTCAGTTTATTGGTCATTGTCTCTTGCAACGTCAGTTTCTTGGACATTGCCTCTTGTAATGTTCATTACAAGAGGCAATGTCAGTCTTTGTGCATTTGTCATAGCCTCTTGTAATGTGAGTTTAATGTTTATTATCTCTTGTAATGTCAGTTTATTGACCATTGTCTCTTGTTAAGTCAGTTTATTGACCATTGTCTCTTGAATGTTAGTTTACTGACCATTGTCTCTTGTAATATCAGTTTATTGACCATTGTCTAATGTAATGTCTCTTTATTGGTCATTGTCTCTTGTAATGTCAGGTTATTGACCATTGTCTCTTGTAATGTTAGTTTATTGACCATTGTCTCTTGTAATGTCAGTTTATTGACCATTGTCTCTTGTAATGTCAGTTTATTGACCATTGTCTCTTGTAATGTCAGTTTATTGACCATTGTCACTGTATGTTTGATACCAACTATGACGGGCGGCAGACATTGCTTGTTGTCTCTTATGAAGTCAGTTTATTTACCATTGTCGCTATGTTAGATACCAATCATGACGGGCGGGAGTCATTTTGTGTTGTCTCTTGTAATGTCGGTTCATTTACCATTGTCAGATACCGACCATGACGGACAGCAGACACTTTTTGTTCTCCCTTGTAATGTCAGTTTATTAGTCATTGTCACTGTATGTTTGATACCAACCATAACAGGCGGCAAACATTATTTGATATCTCTTGTAATGTCAGTTTATTGGTCATTGTCACTGTATGTTTGATTTACCAACCATAACAGGCGGCAAACATTATTTGATATCTCTTGTAATGTCAGTTTATTGGTCATTGTCACTGTATGTTCGATACCAACCATAACAGGCGGCAAACATTATTTGATATCTCTTGTAATGTCAGTTTATTGGTCATTGCCACTGTATGTTTGATTTACCAACCATAACAGGCGGCAAACATTATTTGATATCTCTTGTAATGTCAGTTTATTGGTCATTGTCACTGTATGTTTGATACCAAACATTTTTTCCCTTGTAATGTCAGTTTATTGGTCATTGTCACTGTATGTTTGATACCAACCATAACAGGCGGCAGTCATTATTTGATGTCTCTTGTAATGTCAGTTTATTGGTCATTGTCACTGTATGTTTGATTTACCAACCATAACAGGCGGCAAACATTATTTGATATCTCTTGTAATGTCAGTTTATTGGTCATTGTCACTGTATGTTCGATACCAACCATAACAGGCGGCAAACATTATTTGATATCTCTTGTAATGTCAGTTTATTGGTCATTGCCACTGTATGTTTGATTTACCAACCATAACAGGCGGCAAACATTATTTGATACCTCTTGTAATGTCAGTTTATTGGTCATTGTCACTGTATGTTTGATTTACCAACCATAACAGGCGGCAGACATTATTTGATATTGTGGCGTTATAATTCATTCCGTTGAACAATTATACTCGTTTTTCTTTCATGTGTCTAGGATTATTATACAAGGTGTCCTCAGGGTTCATTACCGCCACAATCCATTTAAATAACTATACTTCCAAATACCCATATCAACAGGCAACAGATCGACTTCAAACTCTGTTAGCTTTTCCACATTTAATCACAGAACACTGACATCGTTACAAGGCAATATAAGTTAGGTAAATTCAGCAACTTCATCATCCGTGAGTCCTAATCAATATTATCTAATTCCTCTTCCATCCCTGATTAGAAATATACACGCATTATTATCTTTCAATATATTGTTCATTTAACACTTCTCGAATATCTACCATCTAGTAGAAACACTTTCCACCCTTCAGGGTAAACACAAGCTCTGTATATATTTTTTCTCAAATCTGCTCACGTCATGTGCGCAATACACATAGCGACATTCATCATCGTGCCGCGCTCATCAGCACCAAAATCTTGATCACTTTCTAGCGTGTGGCGTGCAATAGCCAGCGCCACAGATATCTCTTGTAATGTTACACCACAAAGTGGTCACACCTGGTAGGAGGACAGGTTTCTCCCCCATGGTAGCATAATAGGTCAGGTTTATTCCAGTCCATTTTTGTTAATGTATACACGCCTTCTGTGCATCTACTGGTGACTTAGATGGAAGAATTTAATCCCATTCGCTCGTTCATCTTAAAACTAAGTTAATTCACTATTTCATAAAAGTGTCCTTCTTAATTTCGACGAGTACTTCCAGTTATCAATCAATATTTTCGTCAGAATAATTCATCATCATATCATCATTTTGTCATTATTCATATCATACACGCTGTATGATATGAATAAAAGTCAATCTTTTTCAGTAACGTAACGAGGGTGAGGCAGATGGAGCTCGTTCCCTCTGCACTAAATTTGAGGGAAGGAAGCCAATTTTGTGGTTTAAAAAAAAAAATTAAACACTTCAGTGCTCATTTACGACAATCCCATTTATCCTACTTTATATTTATATTTCGGTATCCTTAATGTTAGAGAAAAAAAGTCAGATGATGGAGTGCTACAGAGAAGATCATTAGCACCATTTGAAATTTTGTTTAGAAGGGTAAGGTTGAAGGAAGTAAGTAGTTTTAAGTACATAGGGTTGCATGTATCAGCAAAAGAAGGAACTGAAGTAAAGATCAACTGTAGATAAGATGTAACGACGAATGTTTTAGGAGCATTGGAAGGTTTTCCACATGCTGGGCTTTGGGAATGAAGGCCAAGAGAAGGTTGTATATTCCTTCCTGAGACGTCACAATTAGGTTTGCCCGCTATTAGCGTCATCTATTTCCCTGGTGGATACTGCGTAGTTCAATTCATTACAATGTGTGCTCTTGAAGTATTCGTCGCTGTCGTAGTGACATTTTTAGCTTACTCTCGCACATAATTGTCCTGTGTGTTTTTTTGTTGATTACTGGATTAGTTATTTTACTGTTTTATTCGTGTTCAATTTTGTTTTCTATTCCAGAAAGTGTTACCACGCCACGAATATTACCAACCCAAAATGAAGAAGCTGAGTGGAGTAGAAGGCAGGAAGAAATACACAAAATAGGTAAAAGTGGCTGTATGATGTCATTTGTTGAAACACAAGAAACTGGTACTTCATCATCATCAGTAATTGCGTCAGATATGAGTGTTGACCAGCTCACGAGTACATCAATTGGAGAATTAAATGTCATTCAAGATCCAGAAATATTTTTCCAGAGGCCAAACGATACTGAGAGCAATGAAGAGTTAGAACAACAGAAAAAAACAATACCAGACGCGATTCAGTATATCATGATGTAGGCGTCTTGAAGTTTGAAAACACTTCATGAAGTCATTTTGTCAGATGTGATTCAGTATATCATGATGTAGGCGTCTTGAAGTTTGAAAACACTTCATGAAGTCATTTTGTCAGATGTGATTCAGTATATCATGATGTAGGCGTCTTGAAGTTTGAAAACACTTCATGAAGTCATTTTGTCAGATGTGATTCAGTTTATCATGACGTAGGCGTCTTGAAGTTTGAAACACTTCATGAAGTCATTTAGTCAGATGTGATTCAGTTCATGATGTAGGCGTCTTGAAGTTTGAAAACACTTCATGAAGTCATTTTATCAAATGTGATTCAGTTCATAACGTAGGCGTCTTGAAGTTTGAAACACTTCATGAAGTCATTTTGTCAGATGAGATTCAGTTTATGATGTAGGCGTCTTGAAGTTTGACAACACTTCATGAAGTCATTTTGTCAGATGTAATTCAGTTCATGATGTAGGCGTCTTGAAGTTTGAAAACACTTCATCAAGTCATTTTGTCAGATGTGATTCAGTATATCATGATGTAGGCGTCTTGAATTTTGAAAACACTTCATCAAGTCATTTTGTCAGATGTGATTCAGTAAATCATGATGTAGGCGTCTTGACGTTTGAAAACACTTCATGAAGTCTTTTTGTCAGATGTGATTCAGTATACCATGATGTAGGCGTCTTGAAGTTTAAAACACTTCATGAAGTCATTTTCTCAGATGCGATTCAGTATCATGATGTAGGCGTCTTGAAGTTTGAAAACATGTCATGAAATCTTTTTGTCAGATGTGATTCAGTATATCATGATGTAGGCGCCTTGAAGTTTGAAATTACTTCATGAAGTCATTTTGTCACATGTGATTCAGTATAGCATGATGTAGGCGTCTTGAAGTTTGAAAACATTTCATGAAGTCATTTTGTCAGATGTGATTCAGTATCATGACGTAGGCGTCTTGAAGTTTGAAAACAGTTCATGAAGTTATTTTGTCAGATGCACTGACAGCATTAAGGATCAGGTTGAGTTCGAAGTATTTTCACAACAGCGAACTGCCTTTCATTCTCACACAAAATCGATTAATAAATTAGAGACGGTCTAAAAGGAAGTTGTGAAATGGAAATAGAGAGCTCTTGACTTGTTTATTCTTCAGACAAAAGGCAGCCTTTTGTTTTTGATGTTTGTATTTTCTCAAACTAATAATCAGTCTTTGTTGGAGCAGGAAATTGGGTTCACTTACTGGAGACAATCAGCAAGGTTTAGACATTATTTTTTATTAAAATAACTCCTAAAACCAAGTCTCAGTGAAAACAAAATTTTATTCACCTCTAAAAATGATCATCATTTCATCACTTCTTTAACCTGTTAAATTAATTTATTATTAAATTTGTTACATGTTATTTTAAAACAAAAGAATAATTGTGTTTATTCAATTATTATATGTATGCAAGGAAACGTATGAGCAAGACTCTTTAAAATATGTCTAGACATATATTTACATATATAGGGCAAATATTTATAAAATAATTTCGCTGAATTTACACCAGCTGGGGGCTTGTACGGGCTAAAACCATTGCTTAATTCTTCACAAAAGGCGACGGACAGATAAAAGCTAACAAATGCCCTGCCAATGCAGTATTGCTCTTGACTTCTGAAAATATCTTGTGAACTCCCTTGAGATAGAAGCGTCACCCTTCTATCTCTAACTCGGCCAAGAGTAATCTTGTGCGAAGGTAGAAACCTTAGACGACCCATTTTTGATTTTCTTGAGTTTTGGCCACTGCTGGACCACTACTGCAAAGCAGGGGCAGCAATCCGCGACAGGCCCCATCCCGATTGCTATTACATGACAAGGCTTCAATAAGAAATGTTGTATTTTTACATCTCAAATGCCAAGCCAATAGCATGCAAGATGTGTATACTTAGTCTCCTCTCGCGAAATATTCCTGCGCAACAATAAATATGTTGTTTACAAATCATCATATATGTATGCCAGCTTCTGTCTATAAACGATCCTGTTTACACTCACAACCTCTTAATTCTTCACAGGTAATCTTGTTCACGATGGATAATTCTACACCGACTCATCTTGTTCGGAAATTGTATTGTCATTTACCCGATTGTGGTGGATTTGATGTTAAGAAATGTTGTGGTTATGTACTCTTAGTGTACTGAATGAGGTCAACTGTGAAGGTCCCTGAATATAATAAATATTATGGTAAGTTACAGGGTACCTTTCTGCTACCACCTTTATGATCTCACTCAGACTTATTCTTTGACTAGAATGTATGATGATGATGACTACGTTTGGTATCTAGGGTTATGTATAAGTAGTGTAATGTTGCATTAACCAACTAAACATATACACAAGTATTTTATTATCCAACACAACACAACAGTACTACAACAATCACATACACACTACACTTTAAAAGACTATCTTAAGTAAGTCAGTAGTTGAATTTTGTGTAACGTTAATAATTTTTTTCAATTTATTTTCCTGACTCTATTTTGTTTGAATCAGGATTGACAATCAAAATTGAAATCAATGAAATTATTTACAATATTCAATTTATACAATGGATCTTCTGTCCATAATACAAGTATTAATATAATAAAAGTGTGTAGGTGTAGTTTTCTAAATAGGATAATACTGGTATAAGTATAATGGTAGGTTGTTGGTTATCGTCACTCCCTATCGTTCATTTTCTTTTTATTTTGTCACAGGTGGAATTTTTTTTATTTATTTGATAATGTCAGTTTTTTATTGATAATAACTGAAGTTCATAGAGGTTGAGACTTTCGGTGCCGAACGGGCACTTAACTTCGAAGGAGAACCCTGGTAAGTCTTGTCCTAGGCTCGATGGACCATCTGGTTCACTTCATAAAAGGCAATGGCCTCCAGTACGTGCTAGAATTATGCAACAAAGTCAGAAATCAATCAGTTCCCACGAGCCTGGTTTTATGTGACTGTCAGGGCCACATAAACCCCTGAAAAAAGAAGGTTATGCATCCTTCTTTATAATAAGTATACAATAATATTCCACAGTTAATTACAGGTACAGTACAAACAAACGCATAGGGTCAGCTCTTTATGACAACCTATTGTACCATTATATTTTGAAGTGACAATGTATTCCCAGTATTCCTCTCCCCTAATGGTTACAACGCCTCTGCAATTCCAACAGTAATCTTTTTCTATACAATAGGATAGGTGTTATGCTCCTTGATGACAATCATATATAATTTTGTAGTTCTACACCTCTCTGATAGGCTGTCATATGATGGATCAATCTCTAGGCTTTGCCTAAGTCTGCCATCGACTCACTTACTTACAGTCGTATGTTAGTATCTCACATTCAAACTTTATTTTAAATAATATGGTTAATAAATTCAATCTTACCACAATTTCAATGAATATTACACACAAACAACGATGACTGGCAGATCTAGCCCCAGTTTATCACTGCCCTGTCCAGAAGTTTATAATATTTGTATTTAGAATTTTACTTCTGATCTCATCGTCTCGCGGCAAGATTTTTTTAAAGAAATGGCGTCCTACCCTAACAATTTTTCCTCAATATCAACTAAGCTGGCCAATAGAAGCAGACGACTATGAATTTTAAATCGAACTTTTAAAAAACAATTCCCAAAATACTACGGTTACTACTACAAGTATATTTTTAGTGTTAGGTTAACCAATCCCCTCTCGCCTTCCTTTAAACTACAGCCAATCAAAATCTTGGTACCTTTTAGTCCTATTTACCCAAAGCTTCTTTTTTTCAAAATATGTTATGAAAAAATTAAGCAGGCGTGATCTTTTTTCTCGTCAGTCCGTCTTATCATACATAATATTATTACCATTATTTTGGTTATTTTTTGTACTAGTGGGTAACTGACACCATATCATAGCTCAGGACATCCATCATAAGGCATCCGAATATATAATTTTTATGGCCCTATGTATTTTGGTTCATAATTCCATATTTTTTTTAAGTTTTGTATCGTAATTTGAAACGTGCCCAAGGCCATGTTGCTCGAGTTGCTTTTTTTTTTTTTTTTTTTTTGAAATCAACACGAGACGGTGTTCCCTAGGTTCTGTCTTTCCATCCCTCCCCTATTTTATTCTTTTATTCTTTTACTCTCGTCTTGGCAATCCGACTTGACCTTGCAAAAGTGTTACATTTAATCTGAAGGACGAATTTTTTTCGAAAAGACAGTATCTTTCATTCGCCTATTAGGTTTATCAAAATCGACATGCGGGCGGGCGTAGGAGAATACTATGCTGGAATCAATTTTTATTTTCTATCCTATTTTTGACTTTATGTTCTACAATATTATCTAATTTAGCTATTGTATCGAGAATATCGTCACATATCTCCCCACTTTTAGAACAGACTACATGATGTCAGTTCATAATTCGAAATACACATAGATAAATTTAAATTATTATGCCTGGTGACTACTCTGGATTTCGTCGTATGTGTGTCTACTTAAAAAGTCTGCACCTACATTTTCCGAGCCGGGGATATATTCTATGATAAATTGGTATGGCTGTAAGAGCAAAGACCAACGTAATAATCTAGCATTTTCATGTCTTGCTTGTGACAGAATTACAAGTGGTTTATGATCTGTTTGAATCCTAAATGATCTACCATAGAGATAGATTTGGAACTTTGTTATCGTCCATATCAAAGCCAGACATTCCTTTTCACTAGTTGAATATTTTTGTTCCGCTGTGTTCAGCTTACGGCTAGCATAAGCAACTGGGGTTAATTCCCCATCAAGTGAATTGGATCTTTGTAATAGGGCTGCCCCTAATCCGACGTTACTCGCGTCCGTCCTCACAACAAACTCTTGACTCAAGTCGGGCAATTTCAAAATTGGCTTGCTTGTGAGTTTTTCTTTTAACTCTTGGAATGCAGATTCACACTGCACGGACCAAGTAATTCTATCAGGATTTCCTTTGCGCGTAAAATCCGTCAGTGGTGCGCATATCGAGTTAAAATTTTTAATATATTTCTGGTAAAAACCACACAACGAGACAAAAGATCTCACATCTTTCTTTGTCTGTGGCCTCGGAGCTTTCTTCAATTTCTCCAAGTTCTTGGGGTCAGGGGTCATGCTTCCCTGAGATACTGTGTGTCCCAAGAATTCCAACTCTTTACATCCAATACAACATTTGGTCGGTCTAGCCGTCAAGTTTGCCTCCCTGAGTCTATCCAACAACATATTCAGAGAGTTAATGTGTTCCTCAAATGTTTCTGTAGCAATAAGAATATCATCCGTGAAATTCGTGATACATGGATTATTCAGAGGATCCAACAATTTTTGCATCATTCTAGAAAACACACTCGGAGCATTTTTCAACCCAAAAGGCAACATGTTGAATTCATAATGTCCATCCGAGGTGCTAAAGGCTAAATACGGTCTAACCTCAGGTTTTACTGGAATCTGATCATAGCCTTTGCTCAGATCCACCTTAGAAAAATATTTAGCTTTGTTCAGCCTAGCAAACAGCTGATTTGTATCAGGTAATGGATCCACCTGACCTTCTGTGACAGCATTCAGTTTCCTGTAATCTATACACAGTCTGTGTTCCCCAGAGGGTTTTCTCAACAGAACCACACTAGAACTGTACGGGGACTCACTGTGTGAAATAATTCCTTCTTTCAACAAATACTCTATCTCTTTCTTCAAAGCTGTCTCCTTTGCAAACGGGATCGTATAGGCTCTCATACAGATTGGTGTTGGGTCTACAAGTTTCATATCATATTCCAATAAATTCGTATGCCCCGGTTTGTCCGTTAACACATCTGCATGATCATCCAAAACCTTTTGAACTCTCTCCCTCTGATTTTTCGTTAAGTGTTTACTGATTTTTACCTGTGCGGCTGTCTCACAGGGAAGTGGGGGATATTCATGAGAGGTGAGAGGTTTGTTTTTCATTCCCGTTGCGATGGAAAAGGTTAGTAAGTGTGTCTCGTCCTGATTTTCTCTTTCCATATATTTTTTCAGGAGATTCACATGATAGATTTTCTCTTTCCCCTTTTTATCTATCTTATAATTTGTTCTAGACACCTTCTCTAGAACTGTATATGGACCTTGCCATCCAATCTGCAACTTATTACTACTGCCTGGTAATAGAAGGAGGACCTTCTCTCCCACAGCTAAATCTCTATACTTCGCCTTCTTATTATAATAGGCAGCATGTTTTTTCCTGGCTTGTCTCAAATTATCATTAGCAAGTTTCCAGCCAGTTTTAAGACGAGTGGTCAGCTCGTTCACATATTGATATGATGAGGTGATATTTTCTTCTGCCTTATCATCAGTCCACGTCCTTAACAAGGCTACATGTGGACTTGTAATTTTACATACTTATTTTTCCTGGCACTTGTCAGGTCTTTTACAATGGAAGCCTTATAGTGAGGACGTTTTTTCCTTTTATCATCACTCACAGATCGTCCACTATCAATTCTTTTCGTGGGGTTTTCTCCCCACTTTAAATTCCTTGTGAGAGATCTCCTCTCTCTTTTATCTTTACCCCGTTCACATAATTCCGACCGAGGGATTGTCGGCGTATTCTGGGATACAACCTATTTTGGCCCTCTACACACAGTTGGCATGTTAATACACTCAAGTGAAGACTGTGTGTGAAAAGGGGGTTCCCATTCCACTTTGTCTACATTTTTAAATTTATTTTTATTTTCAGGCCTAAGTTTGCCCCGTGGCGTGTCTAGGTCCTGATTATTATTTTTCCCACTTGTGGGTGTTCCCTCATGCAATATGCTACATGCTTCTACAAAATTTTCAATGTCGACATTTACGTCGGGCCAATAGTAATTTTGAGCAACCTTTTGGCAGATGGTACCTACTTTCTCGTGGTCCCCATCTTTTCCAACATGTAAGCTCCTTATTACATCTGCTCTATATGCCCTTGGAAGAACCAACTGTCCGTGACCAGTGGATCCAGTTCCGGCCTTTGTATATAACAATTTGTTTTTCATATAGAAGTCTCCCTTGCCTGGAGGTGTATGACATTTGGGCAATTTCTTAAAACAAGGCTTGAGGGTCTTATCCTCAGCCTGCGCCTGCCTCATCTCATCTGGATGGGTATTTATTGGGTTTTCCTCCTCCATTTTAGACTGTGATCTGGTCTGCACTGTTGCCATGATCACAGGTCTCTTGGGATTCCCCAAGAAGACATATCTACACCCCAATATCAGAGGGTAGATTGGTTCATTTATCACTGCTGCTTTGATGATTCCTTCCACATATCGCGTTTTTACATTTATCCTTGCGATGGGAAGTGTCATGGTCGCTACGTCCTTGGTTGTAGCTTGGATCTCCACTGTTTCTGTGGTGTATTGATCTGCTTGCACCAGGTGAGAACTAACAACTGAATCATAATCCAATCCAGTATCATACAAGCACCTTATGGTGACTCCATTACATATTACTTCTTCACACACTGGGGGATGATACGGTTCCTGCTGTTTAGTAGGGTTGGCCTTGGCTCCCTTTCTCCCCGTTTTCATTGCAGCGAAGGAAGGAGGTTTCCTAGTACACTTTTCGGTGTTATGGTTGTCCATCTTATACCATCTACAATATAATCTACCTTTACGAAAAGGTTTTCTTTCCTCGTATTTTCTGTCATTGAATTGTGGGTTTTTATTTCTATAATCATTTCGTGGCCTATCAAAATGTTGCTTACCTTCATTTCCCTGATCTTTGTTGTCAAATCTGTTAAAGTTTTGAGGAGCCTTATAATTTTCTACCTGTTTCCTTTTTGTGCCCGCTACCTCTGCTTGGGCTGCCTGATACCTCTCAGCGACATTGAGTAACTCACCCAGCCTCTCTGCACCTTGTTCCATGAGAAACTTTCTCAAGTCTGGAGCCATGGACTCTCTCAATTGCTCAATAAGGATCATTTCTTTAAGATCTTGGGGTTTGCCCAGAGCAGTCCATTTCTCCAAGTAGGTCTCTAAACGTGCAGAGAACTGGTGATAGGTCTCACCCGACAGTAGCCTTGCATTCCTACATTTTTTCCTGTAAAATTCTCTGTTCTTTTCATACCTTAACAAAAGAGCCTGCTTTAACATGTCATAATTGCCTTGATCATCTCAGCTCATTTTGGCAAAAACTTCATAAGCTGTTCCCCTAAGCCCCTGGGATAACTTTAGGCTCCACCTTTCTCTCTCTAAACCATACGTGGTAGTCAACAGTTCAAATCTACCCAGAAAACTTTCTATGTCATCGTCTTTCTCAACAAAATGGTCTAAATGAAAACCCATAGCTGAGGTTGACGCTCCCTGACTAGCAGTGGCATCGGAGGTAAAGGGGCTGGCACCATTTTCGGGAGCATGGCCTTGTAATTCCAACTCCCTTAGTCGTAACTCCTGCTCCCTCTGCAATCTCCTATCTTCTGTTTCCCTTTCAGTCTTTTTTTCTTCTCTTTCTGCAGCTAATCTCTTTTCTTCTCTTTCTGTAGCTAATCTCTTTTCTTCTCTTTCTGTAGCCAATCTCTTTTCTTCTCTTTCTGCTTCTAATATCTTCTCTTCAAATTGGAGCCTTTTAATCTCCGCCTCCCTTTCCGCCTCCAATAGCCCTAGCCTCTTTGTCAGCCTCAATCTGCAACCTCTTAATTTCTTTCTCAGCCTCTAACTTTCTTTCTGCTTCTGATTTCCTGTCTTCCCTATCTCTTTCAATAAATTTGTCACATTCTGAGGCTACATACTGGACCAGCTCTGGTCCGTCCATTTTCATTTCTTTAGCAGTCTGCACAGCAGCAGATCGAAACTTGGCCAGATCAGCCATTCTGTACTATGCAACCTTTTAAAATTTCTAATTAGACAAGTATCTAATTATAACTAAGAATTTCTAATATGACTAAGAACAACAACAGGCACCGATAGCTCAACCACTATTTTAATTCTACAAAGAATACTTTTAATTTTATTTGGCAGGTAATTAAAATTTCCGGGACCTTATACCTTATAAGAATTTTAAAATCCCGGAATCGAGCTACCCAGTATATGTTGTGGGGTACCAGGAAAAATTTAATCCCAGACGAGCGTCCCAATATATGTGGTGGATTTGATGTTAAGAAATGTTGTGGTTATGTACTCTTAGTGTACTGAATGAGGTCAGCTGTGAAGGTCCCTGAATATAATAAATATTATGGTAAGTTACAGGGTACCTTTCTGCTACCACCTTTATGATCTCACTCAGACTTATTCTTTGACTAGAATGTATGATGATGATGACTACGTTTGGTGTCTAGGGTTATGTATAAGTAGTGTAATGTTGCATTAACCAACTAAACATATACACAAGTATTTTATTATCCAACACAACACAACAGTACTACAACAATCACATACACACTACACTTTAAAAGACTATCTTAAGTAAGTCAGTGGTTGAATTTTGTGTAACGTTAATAATTTTTTTCAATTTATTTTCCTGACTCTATTTTGTTTGAATCAGGATTGACAATCAAAATTGAAATCAATGAAATTATTTACAATATTCAATTTATACAATGGATCTTCTGTCCATAATACAAGTATTAATATAATAAAAGTGTGTAAGTGTAGTTTTCTAAATAGGATAATACTGGTATAAGTATAATGGTAGGTTGTTGGTTATCGTCACTCCCTATCGTTCATTTTCTTTTTATTTTGTCACAGGTGGAATTTTTTTATTTATTTGATAATGTCAGTTTTTTATTGTTAATAACTGAAGTTCATAGAGGTTGAGACTTTCGGTGCCGAACAGGCACTTAACTTCGAAGGTGAACCCTGGTAAGTCTTGTCCTAGGCTCGATGGACCATCTGGTTCACTTCATAAAAGGCAATGGTGTTGCTGCTAAAAACTTGTCGCAACTTATTCTGACCATGCATTCTGACTATAGTTAATTTTTAATGCATGGGAAGGAACTCATGGAATTGTAGTCACTTTTATTTCTACAGTCGTATAATCTTGATAGCTATCGTCAAGAAGTTGTCTTATCTTGATAGCTAGGGTTGCCGATAGTTGTGTGAACGATTTTTGAGTCATGTCCATTTATGGAGCGCTCAGATCGTCAGTTCTTTGAAAACAGTTGGCAATCGCAATATTTCAAGATTCATTTCCTTTTAAGGTAAAAGGTCTTTAGTCGAACATCGTAGAACATTCTTCGTTTCGTAAATTTGGCTGAGTTGTATTCGATTCGCGTGTTCTGCGCATGTCTCTTTTTGTGGCGTTGTTTCAACAATTTCCGCCCAGGTTAGTCTGAGCAGAGAATCTGGTAATGCGAGACGTGGCTATGTGCTAGTCTTCGCTTCAGTTTATTCAGGAAGGAGTCCTCATTATTGTTGTTCCCTTTTTTGAGATGATATATCTCCATGTTATTCCTAATGCCTGGAGGCATATGTGATTATGTGATTTGATTCCTGATGAACAGGTAAATGAATCCTTTTTTGCTAAGTGACTTTATCGCCATCTTGTGATGTTGACGTTCGCTTAGCCTGCCTTATTATAAAGTCTATATATTATGACAAGTTTGCTCAGCTCACGATCCACTTATATTGTCACGCATCGATTGATGCCTATCCTACGGACTATTTGCTTCCTGAACTTTATTGATGGATCTAGGTTTGATACCTTTGCTGTATAAGGAACATAGAGAACAATAATGTGACGCTCGAAAGAAATGCCTGTCTTGTTGAGGTCAAAAATAGGAGACCAGATTTAATCTCCTAGTTGTTATCTACTAGCTCTTATGGAAAGGGGAAGTTTACTACCTGACTACAAGTACAGCGGGTTTACGATATCCTAAAAGGCATATCATGTACATTAATATTATGCTGTTTGCTGTGCCTGTTGAGTCGACTACTTCGATGATACAATGACTGTTGTGAAAATACCTGTGATGTTTTCTGCATAACGATGTCCATACATTTTGTCATTGTGGCGTACAATATATATTGCCAAAAACCCATCACTGCTGTTTAAAGCTTTATTGACTTTTTCACATCGTGAGTTAACGTGACGTCATTGTGTGGATTGCCTTGTTCGTAATTGATTGACTTCATACGTCGTGATTTGGTGTGGCGTTCCTGTTGGAACTGTACCTGTATGACTGTGCAACTATTTTACACATGTACACCAGTCCTAAGTCTACACCATACTTTAAGTGCCCTTGGCAACAGAAGATATATACTATGCAACATTTGGTGGCCATAAGCTGGTTTGTTCTGGTACCAGCATACACGGGGTCCCTTACCCACTTCATTCAACAAGAATTCAACAAACTGCATCGTTCAAAAAATCAACATACAGCGATTTTTCAAGACATCTACATACAGAATTATGGCAGTACCCGGCGTTGAGTCATACATTGCCAGTTGAAACGTGTTGCTGTCGTTTGTGAAGGTCAAGTGCCGATTGAATAAGAAGGCAAAGTACCGATTCAAGCAATTTACGATTGAATAAGAAGGTCAAGTGCCGTTATTTACACTACCTGTACTGTTTAGAAGCTCAAGTACCATCGTCATGGCAGTTGAAGCAGTCCAGATGTACCATCATCGTTGGATCTTCATTCCTTAGGACGCTGATTGTCATCTGTTTTTTTCTGCTGTGGCTGACGTTTGGATACCAATAAGTTAAGTGGCCTGTTTGTTTGTGAACTGTGCCCTTATACTTCTACTGAGTCTTCTGTGTTTCATCTCATTCTTTTGTTTACATGTTATATGTTTATTAGTTATTTATATTTATAGGTTTATGTTTCTGCGGGTTTTTCGGTTGGGCGGAGTCTCCCTTAGATCATACCACGTGATAGAGGTCGTCTATCGTGAGCGTTTTCTGTAGGGTGTGCAAATTTCCGATACTGGAATTTGCAAAGCGACTTCTGTTGCTATTTTTTGTTAGTTGTGACGATATGGTCAGTGTTGTTTTCGGGATTTTCTTCACATTCTTTAGTTTTGTTTTGATTTGTTTGTATTTGTTAGCCTCCTCTTTACTATAGTTTAGTTTCATACAACATTTTTGTTTATACACTGTGGTGTCATGTGTATTGTCTAATATCCTCGTAGATATCATCACATTTTTTTGATATTTCTTTAATTTTCGCTTTATTTTTTTGTTGATTTCTACGAATGTTTTCGTATTGTTGCTAAATCTTTGTTATTGTTTACATTGTATTGTTTACATTGTATTGTTAAAAGTGTAAAGTTTACATTGTTATTGTTTACATTGTGATAGTGTTTATATAGTCATTGGTTAGACTTAAAGTAGTTAATTCACATTTAATAGTGGGTTTTGCTTATGCATTACTACTACACTGATGATTAGTAAATGATGAATACTATTGTGCACTATTGAATGGGAAGTGCACCTATGATCAAGAGTTGATTGATGATATTTCAAAAAGGTCTATACACAAGTTCTTTGATATAAGACTTGTTTCCCACAGAGATTGGGATGATAATATAGTGTTGTGAGTAAACAAGTGCTTCATTTAAGACTTGTTATAATTAAATTTGAAATAAGTTAATTAATTATTTCAAGGTTTTGGACTCATATTATTAGACATAATGGATATGTTGGATTATTTTCTCCGTGAGGGAGAAAAAAAATTACGTTTATTTGGCTCAAGCTGTGAAGAATATGCCACAGAACAGCTCCTACTTCAAGTGAGTCAGGATCTAAAACAATATGCCTTGTGTAAGTTTGGATACGGCTATTCAAAAGAGAAAGCATTGAGACTTTCAAAGTTGATATCTACAATTTTTTACGATGAGGGAAAACCAAATACTCAGAGGAGCAGTAGTATTGAGTTGGATTCATTAAAAGAAACAATAAATGAGCTTCAGAATAAAAAGAAAGCTCTTACTGATAAGTTATCAGCAATGAATTCTGAAAATACTGTGTTAAAGGGTAAAGTGACAATGTTGATAGAAGATATAATAAGAAATTCTATGACTCTTCTCTTAGTCAGAAGAAACAGTTAGATGATGAAGTAATTTCATTAAAACAGTTGTTGAATAACCAGATGGAGCAGATGAACTCCTCCACGCTTGATTTAAAACTACTGTGGAAGATAATAGAAACATTAGCTCTTCCTCATGAGAAATGAGTTAAGACATTTTCAACTGGAAAAGGAGAAAAAAGAGTTGGAAGATGAGATGAACTCAATTAAAGACAAATATCTATGTAAGGAACAGGCTCTTATTAGAGAGCTAGAACAAGTCAAAATAAACAATGAGAAGTGGAAGTCAAATTATATAGATTTGGAGTTTGAGATTGAAAAACAGAAAATAGAAATTGAGGATCAGAAACTTGGAGCTAAAGAGAAAAAAATTGCAGATGCACATGCAAACTGAAGAAATTATGAACTTGCATGAAGAGAAGATGTCATCTATGGAACTGAAAGAAACAAAGGTAGTGAATGAGAAGGATATAGTGGTTCCTGAAAAGATTGATGATTTTGTAACTAGCCAGCATAGTGCTATTGAAGCACTTAAACTTGAATTGATTCAGGAAAGAGCTACAGTTTTAGAAACTACATCTCAAAATGAACAATTGAAAATAGATCTTAGAGATAGGATCACTAGAGAAAAGACTCTTATTTCTCAATTACAAGACATAAGGTTGGATTATAACAGGAAAGTTAAAACCAACGAGAGAGTATACAAAGCTGTTGCTAGAGAGAAAACTATTGCAGAAGCAGAAGTTACAAAACTTCGTAAAAGAGTTGACGGCTTATTAGATATTGTTTTGAACAATAAGTTGTTATCTACTACCAAGGTAGATAGATTTAAACATAAACCTGATGGTCATTATGTTACGAATGCAAAGAGTCAGCAACATGCACTCGATGCCAGCAGTAACATTAAACAATATGTCAACAAATCGTTTCGTGGTAAATATGGTTTCCCACGTGATAACGATACATAACCAAACGCGTCCATATGATAATAGTTCTTCTTCAAAGAACTGGAGGCAATTTAATTGCCCTCAACATTTTGGTCCCAGTGATTATAAGAACTTTCATAAAGGTTATCAACATGGTAATAATTTTTCTCCAGGACAACAAAAACCATCTAATAGATATTTTGTTAAGAAGAGAAATAATAATCATAACTATGTTAAATGGAGGTCAAATAAGAGCAATGGGCTCAACAGTGATAAGAATTTTGATAGATCTCGTTGTGATGGTACACCCCACATGATTCCTAACTAATACTTCTGTCCTATTTCTAGATATACGACAGAGCCATAACACACCTATATTACTGCTATACATTAGCACATCTGTCCTCACTTTAGGTGAACACATACTATTGTGCTTTGTTATCATCATCTTCTGTTCCATCTTTAATATAAGAAGAAGAAGAATGAGTAGTTAATATAAGGGCCGAAAGTTCACTCGGTCACAATTGTTAATAATAATGTATTGTATAGTATGAAACTTAATGGCTATTAAATAGAATTATATTGGTTGTTTTTTTCTCAGCATTTTTTGTTGATCTGAGAAGCTACCTTTCTGTTGTCAAACATGGAGAGTTCCACATTGTACAGTTTCTTTGGAACGACAGGAGATGTGTCCTGGATCGTCATATATGTTTAATTTCATTGTGTAATGGTAATATTAAACATTTAGATAATGTAATATTTAACATTCAATATCAGATGTGTACATCCATTCTAAGCGGTATTAGATTATGACACTGCTATTTGATTATAATGATATGAACTTGCATATTTATATTGTATTTTCATGCAAGCGTAGTGTGTGTTGGTGGCACCTCCCCGATATATTTTTGAATCAGATTTTTTATCTGTTGAGAAATATTCTCACCAGACACTTTATGTGTCAATTTAGCCTCATATTAGGCAGTGCAATTAGTTATCCCCGCATAATTCGTACGTTGATAAACCGCTTTTGGTTTTACTCTTGGATATTTAAAAAAAAAAAAAAATGTTGCACATTTTTTTTTTATCGGGAGCTGGCGGTAATGTTGCTGCTAAAAACTTGTCGCAACTTATTCTGACCATGCATTCTGACTATAGTTAATTTTTAATGCATGGGAAGGAACTCATGGAATTGTAGTCACTTTTATTTCTACAGTCGTCTAATCTTGATAGCTATCGTCAAGAAGTTGTCTTATCTTGATAGCTAGGGTTGCCGATAGTTGTGTGAACGATTTTTGAGTCATGTCCATTTATGGAGCGCTCAGATCGCCAGTTCTTTGAAAACAGTTGGCAATCGCAATGTTTCAAGATTCATTTCCTTTTAAGGTAAAAGGTCTTTAGTCGAACATCGTAGAACATTCTTCGTTTCGTAAATCTGGCTGAGTTGTATTCGATTCGCGTGTTCTGCGCATGTCTCTTTTTGTGGCGTTGTTTAAACAATTTCCGCCCAGGTTAGTCTGAGCAGAGAAGCTGGTAAGGCGAGACGTAGCTATGTGCTAGTCTTCGCTTAGATTATTCGGGAAGGAGTCCTCATGATTGTTGTTCCTTTTTTGAGATGATATATCTCCATGTTATTCCTAATGCCTGGAGGCATATGTGATTATATGATTAAATTCCTGATGAACAGGTAAATGAATCTTTTTTTGCTAAGTGACTTTATCGCCATCTTGTGATGTTGACTTTCGCTTAGCCTGCCTTATTATAAAGTCTATATATTATGACAAGTTTGCTCAGCTCACGATCCACTTCTATTGTCACGCATCGATTGATGCCTGTCCTACGGACTACTTGCTTCCTGAACTTTATTGATGGATCTAGGTTTGATACCTTTGCTGTATAAGGAACATAGAGAACAATAATGTGACGCTCGAAAGACATGCCTGTCTTGTTGAGGTCAAAAATAGGAGACCAGATTTAATCTCGTGAGTTAACGTGACGTCATTGTGTGGATTGCCTTGTTCGTAATGCTCACTGTCTGAATACACATCTACATCCTACACACTTAAACCAGACTAAAGACACCATGTTACTACGCCTCATCATCCCTGGTGTCTGAGGGTCGCACACTACTCTGCAAAGGAAAGGATTATCATACCTTTAGAGAAGCAGATGAAATACAACACCCTCAACGTTGTGTGGCAAATGTGACATCATCCACAGAACATTTACACTACACACATTTTGCTACTCAACAAATGGCCTCCAGTACGTGCCAGAATTATGCAACAAAGTCAGGAATCAATCAGTTCCCACGAGCCTGGTTTTATGTGACTGTCAGGGCCACATAAACCCCTGAAATAAGAAGGTTATGCATCCTTTTTTATAATAAGTATACAATAATATTCCACAGTTAATTACAGGTACAGTACAAACAAACGCATAGGGTCAGCTCTTTATGACAACCTATTGTACCATTATATTTTGAAGTGACAATGTATTCCCAGTATTCCTCTCCCCTAATAGTTACAACGCCTCTGCAATTCCAACAGTAATCTTTTTCTATACAATAGGATAGGTGTTATGCTCCTTGATGATAATCATATATAATTTTGTAGTTCTACACCTCTCTGATAGGCTGTCATATGATGGATTAATATCTAGGCTTTGCCTAAGTCTGCCATCGACTCCCTTACTTACAGTCGTATGTTAGTATCTCACATTCAAACTTAATTTTAAATAATATGGTTAATAAATTCAATCTTACCACAATTTCAATGAATATTACACACAAACAACGATGACTGGCAGATCTAGCCCCAGTTTATCACTGTCCTGTCCAGAAGTTTATAATATTTGTATTTAGAATTTTACTTCTGATCTCATCGTCTCGCGGCAAGATTTTTTAAAGAAATGGCGTCCTAGCCTAATAATTTTTCCTCAATATCAACTAAGCTGGCCAATAGAAGCAGACGACTATGAATTTTAAATCGAACTTTTAAAACACAATTCCCAAAATACTACGGTTACTACTACAAGTATATTTTTAGTGTTAGGTTAACCAATCCCCTCTCGCCTTCCTTTAAACTACAGCCAATCAAAATCTTAGTACCTTTTAGTCCTATTTACCAAAAGCTTTTTTTTTCAAAATATGTTATGAAAAAATTAAGCATGCGTGATCTTTTTTCTCGTCAGTCCGTCTTATCATACATAATATTATTGCCATTATTTTGGTTATTTTTTTTTGTACTAGTGGGTAACTGACACCATATTATTGCTCAGGTCATCATAAGGCATCCGAATATATAATTTTTATGGCCCTATGTATTTTGGTTCATAATTCCATTTTTTTTTTTTTAGTTTTGTATCGTAGTTTGAAACGTGCCCAAGTTGCTCGAGTTGGCTTTTTTTTTTTTGAAATCAACGCGAGACGGCGTTCCCTAAGTTCTGTCTTTCCATCCCTCCCCTATTTTATTCTTTTATTCTTTCACTCTCGTCTTGGCAATCCGACTTGACCTTGCAAAATTGTTACATTTAATCTGAAGGACGAATATTTTTTCGAAAAGACAGTATCTTTCATTCGGCTATTAGGTTTATCAAAATCAACATGCGGGCGGGCGTAGGAGAATACTACGCTGGACTCAATTTTTATTTTCTATCCTATTTTTGACTTTATGCTCTACAATATTATTTAATTTAGCTATTGTATCGAGAATATCGTCACACCGATCTTAGCCAAAAGCCAAATAACTAGGCATATCGAATTATTATCAGAGATAATCGACTGTGATTGTCCCAAGGTTGTTTACTCATTAATGCGGTCGCTCCCCTGCATTTGTCTGGTCTGTCAAGAAACGTGTTAGACATTAGTAAATCACACTTCTCTCTACAGATCCCACGTGTCAATATGGGTTCAAACGAAAGTGATTGATTATCAAAATCAGCAAAATATGGTGGCTGAAGTCTTGACATGACAAGAATTGAGGGAAGGGTAGAGTGTAAACAATAATCAAGTACAGAAAAATGAGACGTAGCGCAATAATGTCGGCGATAAACGTGAATGCAAGGAAACGAGAACAAACAAGTTCATTATTGTGGAACTGGTGACACAAATCATAAACATGACATGAGGAGAAGACGCTTAAAACTGACAGGTCACACAATGTGGATCTGATGATACAGATCATGCAACAGCCAGAAGAACTAGACATGAGAGGAAAACGCTGAAGACTGACACGTCATACAATGTCGAACTGATGACACAAATCAACCAACTGCCAGAAGGACAAGACATGAGAAGAAAACGCTGAAGACTGACACGTCATACAATGTCGAACTGATGACACAAATCAACCAACTGCCAGAAGGACAAGACATGAGAAGAAAACGCTGAAGACAAACAAGATCTGTTGCGTGCATATTTTGACGCACATATTACAAAAATCGATATGGCTATTTAATATGGAAAATATATAGACATTCATTCATTCGTGTATGAAAATGCTGTCTATGGGAAAGCTAGATAATCCATGATTGTTTTACCCTTTTGATTATAGGAGTAATCGTTCTTGATATTGATTCGGCGCATGGATATGACACCCATGTCCGTACTTATTTGTTAGGGCCAGAAAATATATTAATTTGCTTATTATGTTTATGGCCTGAATTCATATGTATTACATATTATGAGTACAAGTAGAATCAGTCCTATATTGTATATTTTAGATGGGTAGGCAGGACTATATTCTTGTTATGCCGCTCTAGCGGAAGTAGGAGTTGTCTTGACAAGTCATGATGAGTTCCGAGGTACCGTTTACAATGGCGGTTACGCATTTTCCAGGGCTGGTATATTCTTCAGTAAAAATGATTTACGAAGTGGTTTTTCTTCTGTAGGAGATTGTGTCTCTACTAGAGCTTGTGTTAGAGACTCTCCTAATGTACGGTACCATGTATGATTCGGACTCCAGGTAATTCCAGACCCTATTTTTGATGATCTCATGTCGGTTAGACCTAGCTGGAATTTTGTGCTTCGCAACGCTAGTGTCATGTTTGTATCGACGAAGATGACGGGCTTCCATATAGCAGTTATGTCTACGTGAAGCAACTGGATTACTGTAGAACTGTTTGGAGGAACTTTAAGAAATTATTCTTATACATTTCAAATTAACTTTGGCTTAGATATACCCTCCTGTGAGTGAGTGAGCGACAACTCAGGAAGGCGGCCATGTTACATTCCTGTCATCATATTTTTGAATCACTGTCCAAAGAACGGGCATGTATCTTATTATTCGGACAGTGGCAAGGAGATCTCAATTTTGATAGAAACCCCTTATCGTGGTTTCATAATATGATATAAACTATGAACATAAAGCAACTTTAGTTACTTACCGATCCGCCTTCACTGACGCGCTTAGTCAGATAGGGGATGCGGCCATTATGTATCATGACATTGGAAGCTATTGATGTACTACCCATTATTTATGAATGTGTCATGACTTGGGATCTACTATGTATGCCTGCAAATTGATGTGTCAACCTGTACCCATGATTTACTCGTTATGTCCCAGTGTGTGCGTCTAAATAAACTGTGTAAACAAAGATTCCAGCAGTCTGCATTGGTGCCTTGTAGACACAAGTGTATGAGTGATTAGATTGGTCAGAACACGAACAGTACACCATTCGCGTTAATCACACTCTACACTTCTACTCCATATCTACACCATCCTGCGTCGGTTGAATTGACCAAGTTTAGGGCCTGCTTCCCCTGGAGCCTTAGAGGGAAACTACTATTTACAGCTGCCTTTGCCTTCCCTAACTTAGGACTAGGGTGAGTTACCCATTTACAGCTGGGTAGACTGGAGCATGCCTGATCCCAACAACTCTGTACACTACAATGGACATATACAGTAGTGGCACCACAAACAACATGCTACAGTGATTGATAGTGGAGCTTTACAGAAGAAAGAGAACACACCACACTTCTTTACAGACTGAGCACTTTACAGTGTGTACAGTGGACTTTACAGTGGTGGCCAGTGGTACAGTGGTACAGTGGTACCTCGGAACTCATCCCGACTTGTCAAGACAACTCCTACTTCCGCTAGAGCGGCATAACAAGAATATAGTCCTGCCTACCCATCCAAAATATACAATATAGGACTGATTCTACTTGTACTCATAATATGTAATACATATGAATTCAGGCCATAAACATAATAAGCAAATTAATATATTTTCTGGCCCTAACAAATAAGTACGGACATGGGTGTCATATCCATGCGCCGAATCAATATCAAGAACGATTACTCCTATAATCAAAAGGGTAAAACAATCATGGATTATCTAGCTTTCCCATAGACAGCATTTTCATACACGAATGAATGAATGTCTATATATTTTCCATATTAAATAGCCATATCGATTTTTGTAATATGTGCGTCAAAATATGCACGCAACAAGATCATTAATGTGCAACTGTTGACACAAATGAGGCAACTGCCGGAGGAGCAAGAATTGAGAAGAAAACACTAAAGACAGACATGTCACACAAAGAACAAGACTTGATAAGAAAACGATTAAGACAAACAGGTCACACAAAGAACAAGGCATGAGATCAAAATGCTGAAGACAGGTCACACAAATAACAAGACATGATAAGAAAACGCTGAAGACAGACAGGTCACACAAAGAACAAGACATGAGAAGAAAACGCTGAAGACAGACAGATCAGACAATGAGCAAACGTGCTCGTAGCTTTACCAGGCAGTCCTGGAATATCCAGGGTAAGGGAGGCAGCAGAAGATTAATGAATGTACGGAGAAGAGAACTGAAGAGAGACATTAAGAAGATGACAAAAATATGTCAAGTCCTTGAGTTGGTGGCACAGGACAGGAAGACTAGGCATCAAGTATATGCTCCTTGGGGAGTTGAAAAGTGACGATGATGATGATAAAAAAGATGATGATGATGATGATGATGATGATGACTAGTTAACTAACTTACATTCGATTACGTTGTTTTTCTGTTAAAAAAATTGGGAGAATAAAGGCGGACGGGGAGGGGGGGAGAAAGAGAGATTTGTGGTCACGTAAATAAAAAAGGGGGGGGGGGGGGAGGGGGCGCGGGTTGGTTATTGTAACGAAATGGGACAAGTGGTGAAATAAAACAGCAAACGTTGCGTGACGTCATATGTGGACGACCTCAAAATTGCTCTTCAACTCCACAATAATTTGACTCCACAATAATTTAACTCCACAATAATTTAACTCCACAATAATGTAACTCCACAATTTGTACTTACTTCCGTTGCGGATAAATCGTTATTTCTTATTATTGGTGTTCGAGCACTTCAGTATCAGCTAATAAATGAACATTAACTCTGTGTATATAATTGACAATGAACATGAGTAGTGTCCCCTAGTATGTTGTGTAAAGTCACGATTATCGTGTATAAATAAGAGAAATGTACACAATCATATTACATCAACTAAAACAAATAAAGATAACTACCCCTTTATTATGAATAAATCTCTCAACCCCATCACCCTTCCTCGCGATGTGCGTGAGGATGCGGGTCTTCAGAAGCCTGGAAAACACGAGACACGTGTGAATGGAGCTAACGAAGCTATAGGAAATTATGGGATAGGCTCCATCCTCATTTATGTTCGTTTGAATGTACTAATATTACGGCAAGTGTACACTATAACACAAGTCACGTGACTAAAACACATTTGCAATATAAATACGCTTATTTTGGTTATCCTTGCACTTATGTAATACATTAAATGTGTTAACATATTATAAGAGTAACTTAGGCCTAGTCAGAGACATATTTGTATCAATTTCCATCGCAGACGGATGTGCCGTTACTGAAGATCCTGGCTGATTGTCTGTGTCGTCCACGAAAGAGGGTAACAATTGAGGCTAAATATTATTCGCTGTATTTCAACATAATTATTGGACGATTTCAATCGGAACCTCTGAGAATGAAATGCATACCGGTAACTCTGAGTTTACTGGAACAACTGTTGAGAAACACTGCTCAAGAGAATCGATTTCCAGATTAAAAATGGCGGCTGTTGTCTTTGCTTCCATCGCGATGAAAGAAAACAATAATGGAATGTTGTGAAATATTTAGTCAAAGCTTTCTGCTGTATACGTCGAGGAGAGAAGCTAGAGTCGTTTAATAATGTAGTCCGGCATATTCAAATGATCAATGAAGTGCGCTTGTCTGCGCTGACGGAAGATGTTGGTGTACAATTCTAGAGCACCCACGTAAAAATAAAGTACATGTAAAATATATTTTTTTTAATGGTAACGGAAAGGACCAACAAAAGAAAGAACATACTTCAGTTCGTAACATTTGATTATGATTTTTTTTTTGTATTCACAATCTCAGTAATTATTAGGTGGCTGGACTTGTCTGGTAATACGTGAGGATTGGAAACGTGTTCGACAACAAACAAAGCTCCTCCTCTAAACCTCCCCTGATATCTTCTCCCTAGCTTCTCACACCATTAACCTGTACACCCAGAACACATCGAGCACTACTCTGAGCTTTAAGCTAGAGACAATACCGTTACGCCTGCAGCCCTTGATGGTGTCAACAGTCTGCCAACTATGGAGGAGCTGGATGCCGAACCAACATTAGAGGAACTCAGCAAGGCCATTGATAGCTTGGCCTCTGCCAAAGCACTAGGCAGTGATGGGATTCCTCCTGATTTAATCAAATGCTGTAAGAGTACGCTATTACATCCCCTGCATAGAATGCTGTGCCAGTGATGGCAAGAGACAACTATTCCTCAAGACATGCGAGATGCCAAGATTGTAACACTGTATAAAAATAAAGGAGACAGAAGTGATTGCAATAACTACAGAGGCATCTCTCTTCTTAGTATTGTTGGTAAGGTTTTTGCCAAAGTCATCTTATGCGACTACACAAGTTAGCTGAGCGCATATATCCAGAGTCACAGTGTGGATTCCGAGCGGCAGATCAACAACAGACATGATCTTCTCTCTCCGCCAGCTTCAGGAAAAATCAAGAGAGCAGAAAAGACCATTATATATCGCCTTTATAGACCTCACAAAAGCATTCGACCTGGTTAGTAGAGATGGGCTCTTTAAAATCCTCCTGAAAATAGGCTGCCCTTCTAAAATGCTGGAAATGATAAAGTCATTCCATGACGGCATGAAGGGAACAGTCCAATATGCTGGAAGCACGTCACAGCCCTTTGATATACGAAGTGGCGTTAAACAAGGCTGTGTTCTGGCTCCGACCCTCTTCGGAATCTTCTTTGCCTTACTCTTGAAACATGCATTCAGAGATGCAACTGAAGGAATATGCCTTCACACTAGGTCAGATGGCGGTCTGTTTAATCTTTCAAGGCTGAAGGCAAAAACAAAAATCAGAAGGATCACTATAAGAGACTTGTTGTTCGCTGATGATGCTGCAGTCGTCACTCAAAGCCAACAGGAGCTTCAGAGCTTGATGAATCGCTTCACTAAAGCATGCAAGGACTTTGGCCTCACAATAAGTCTAAAGAAAACGAATGTGTGCTGAGTCAGGATGTGGGTGCTGCACCAGTTATCACTATCGATAACTATGAATTGGCAGTGGTGCACCACTTCACATACCTAGGGTCTACCATCAATGACAAACTCTCACTGGATACAGAAATCAACAGCCGCATTGGCAAAGCTGCAGCTACCTTTGCCTGCCTCACATCGCGTGTTTGGGGAAACTCTAAACTCACAATGAAGACCAAAGCTGCGGTATATAATGCCTGCGTCACCAGCACACTCCTATATGGCAGCGAGACCTGGACGACCTATGCTAAGCAAGAAAGAAGGCTCAATACCTTCCATTTACGGTGTCTACGCCGCATCCTCGGCATCTCGTGGAAAGATAAAGTGACAAATGTCGAGGTGTTGTCACGTGCTGGCCTTCAAAGTATGTATACGCTTCTTAGACAGCGCAGACTTTGCTGGCTTGGCCATGTTCGCCGCATGGAAGATGGTCGCATCCCAAAAGATATCTTCTACGGACAATTAGCAGATGGCAAGAGAACAGTTGGGCGACCACAGCTGAGGTTCAAAGATGTGTGCAAGAGAGATATGAGGGCACTGGACATTGATCCAGCAACATGAGAGGATGAAGCTTCCGATCGCACTAAGTGGCGATGCTATTTAGGGCGGCACCTCAGATTGGGCGAAGAGAGGCTCACACAAGAAGCAGAGGTGAGGAGAAAACGTCGGAAGGAGCACCAGGAAAATAAGCAGCTGAGGGCTGTCACCTCAGGGGCGCATTCCCATAGTCAGTTATGACTGAAGGAGCTATTATTATTATTATTATTATTAGAACACTCTTTACGATATTCAACAGCTCTGTCCTCGGAGACTGCATTATTCCAAACTCACATCTGCAGAGTCCCGTGCTTTCTCCCAACTCCGCCGTATAAATATTTTAAACACATAAGGAAGGGAAACCCGAGGCAAGTAAACAGTAAATAAATATTAGACAAACATTAAGGTATTCTCCCCGGATAGTGTGATTCGCTTGCATAGCTAGGCGTGTTTGTCGCACGGAAGGTCCTAGGTTCGAGTCCCGGTTAAGCCACTCACGTCTGTTGTTTTTCTGTTATCTAGTTTTCTACTTCTTTATTTCTCACGAGTGCATGAAAACATACCTTAATGTTTGTCTAATATTTATTCGCCGTAGAAATACATCGTCACCAAGCCTGCTGATATGTGAGGAGCCATTGTTGTCTAGCGCTCGGACTTGAACCTGCGAGAAAGGATTAATCAGCTGATCTATGGATCTTTCTACAAACCTCACACTAATAATGTCATGGTCTCTAACTATCGCCATGTACACAACATCCTCAAACATCTGATCATCAGTAAGTCTCTACTCTCCAAAGCATTTCATCTTTGGATTCACGAACATCCATAACTGACAACCCTGGGGTCTTAATACCCAACATTCTTTGCCTGAGGCTACCTTTTCAATTTTTAATCTATGACCTCTCGTCATGTTATTATTGCTTTATTCCATCTCCACATTTGGCTAAAATTGACCAAAGATCATGAATCAACCTTATATAGTTTAATCTATCCTCATACACAATATCTCACGGTTACCAGTTTGAATCCTCATATGACATTTAATTTTAATGTGATACGGCCTTCTTTTCAACTACTAACTCAAAAACTTTGAACATGTTTTTGTAAACACAAGTCCGTAAAGGGCACATACTTCTTATTCTTCTTCGTTCGTCCTGAAAAGGACGTTGGTTGCGTTGTGTCCGTTTACAGCGAAGCTGCGATATTTGCGTCTTTCGGCCGACACATCCGAAGTGAGCACGGCACTTTTGCGACCGGGTAAGCCTTCCTCTTCGATTCCTACTCACTCAGCCAGACTGCATTTCACCACTTTTCATATATGAACTCTTTAAGGTTCTTATGTCAGTTCTTTTCTCTGACCCTGACTTACCTTTTAACTACAATCTAAATACACACTCACCCATCAACATTCTTATGGTCCATCTATCACTACCTTATTCCATAATCCATATCCATACTAAATACCAAACCACAAATTTCCAACCACTACACAAATCCCCCCTCTATTTATAATTTCAACAAACATATTAACAATAACATTATCCTTACCCCAACAAAATCCCTTCCCAATTAACCAACCCATCAAAAATCCCCACATTTCCAGTGGAGGGTGAAAAATACCCCCTACTTATCAAAATCCATAACCCTTACAAATACAATAAATACCTTCCCCAATAAACTTCTAATAACCATCATATGAATATTATAGTAAACCTTTAACATGTCCCTTATCCTAATCTTCCCCCTAACAATCTCACATTTCTTCCCATTCTTTCCACTACCTCCCATCCTTATCAAAAACATCTTCAATATTCTAACAAAAAATTTTACAACCACAATCCCCCGATCCAATCCATCCCCATCCGACATATAGACCAATTACATCCAAAACACTATTCTAATCACCAACACTACCTCCCCCCTTTCATCACCGACAGCCATCATATTACCCCCACCCCCACCAAACAAACACCCAATCCCTCACCCCATAACACCCCAACACTACCCCCCCCATACCACCATACCGCCCCAAATCATAACCACCCAACCATTCAAACCCTAACCAAACAATGCCACGCACGAACACTCCACCCAAACACCCGCCAACTACTCCCCTGACCTCGAGTACACATCCTCTAATAGTAGACCTATGGCAAACATCTACACCCCCACCTCCCACTCCACCAAACCCCACGCATAGACCCCTCATATATAAAACCCTACCTACATTCCAATTTACATTACCCAATAAATATCCACTACTCTAAACCCACCCAAACAACCATAACCAACCCAAAAACCAA
>JAMPIV010002684.1:0-321481 GCA_024509875.1 Oreohelix idahoensis | reverse complement strand
CTGTAGGAGGGTGTCTGCTCAAAAAATCTGCGCCAACATTTTGTGACCCAGGAATGTATTCAATGGTAAACGAATATGGTTGAATGAGAAGAGACCACCTTAATAACCGGGCATTTCCATGTTTTGCCTTTGCCAAGAATACTAATGGCTGATGATCTGATTGTACCACAAATGTTCTACCATATAGATCTGGAACTTTTTGGTCGCCCAGATTAAAGCCAAACATTCTTTTTCAATGGTTGAGTAATTTTGTTCCGCTCGGTTTAATTTGCGACTGGCATAAGCAGCTGGGTTCAACTCCCCAGCTGGTGAAGAGGACCTTTGTAACAAAGTGGCCCACAGGCCCACATTACTAGCGTCCGTTCTTACCACGAATTCCTGACTCAAATCAGGTAATTTCAGTATAGGCTTGCTTGTGAGTTTTTCCTTTAACTCATTATATGCCAATTCACATTCTGCCGACCATTCAATGTTATCCGGGTTTCCTTTGCGAGTTAAATCCGTCAGAGGCGCACACACAGAGTTAAAGTTTTTAATGTACTTTTGATAAAACCCACAGAGTGAAACAAAAGATCGCACATCCTTCTTAGTCTGGGGTCTGGGTGCTCTCTGTAATTTCTCCAGGTTCTTGGGGTCAGGGGTCATGCTACCCTGATGTACCGTATGTCCCAAAAATTCCAATTCCTTGCATCCAATACAACATTTTGTTGGTCTAGCAGTTAAATTTACCTCTCTGAGTCTATCAAATAGCATATTCAAAGAGTTAACGTGTTCTTCAAAGGTTTCCGTAGCGATGAAGTTATCATCCATGAAATTTGTTATACATGGGTTTTTCAGGGGATCCAACAATTTTCGCATCATTCTGGAAAACACACTCGGGGCATTCTTCACTCCAAACGGTAACATTGTTACGGTGGGATAAATTAGAGGATCATGCATGGATACACGAATGATAGCAGGTGTTCATTCAGGACAAATATTGTCAGTACACATAACAAAGCCGGTAGGTGAACAGGTCCACGGGAAAACATGGTTGACATTTAATAAACAAAGTCACTTCACAATGGTCCATCAAACATCAAAAGTACATGGCAATGGATAAGCGTAGTAGATTATCTCTGGTCCGTCAATAAGGTTCAAACGTTAGGCATCTTTAAGTGGCAATAATATGATAATAATACAATCCTCTCATCTCCACTCAATCCTGGCCGTTGTACTAAAGGTTCGGGCAATCCACGAAAAACCAAAGTAATGCGGCAGAGGCAATCAATGCAAACCAAATATTAGTTGCCTCGTATATCAAAGTTACTTGTAGTAAATTAGGGTCTGAACTTCTAGATGAGTTCAGGAACCAACTTGCACATAACGTGGCGGCCTCAAACAATAAATGCCACGATGTATATTTATATATCACACTCCATTATCCCGGAGCTTGAAAAATTACATCTCTCTTGGGCGCAAACACAGAGACGGAAGCCCAATTAATTTACACACTGAACCCCACGACATGTGACCGTCGCTCAACACGGGTGAACGCATCGCTCACCACGAGTGGACGCTTCGTGCAAACCGTAGTTTGACTACAGGCGAACACAATTCCTCACATAAAAATGGAAATGTGCTAGCGTGTAGTAACATGTCACTGATACCTCTACGATAGTTATTTCATTCATTGATAAAGTTAGTGTTATTGATATTGTGTGGTTAAATGATACCACTGATACATCTAAGGTTGCTGATCCACTAAAATGTTAGGTCACCACTGATAATTCTATGTAACTGAACCCAGTGGTAGATAAGTGATGAAGACGTAAATGTGTTCTCCTTATATAGGCCACGCCCCCTCAGGGCTATTTGTAAATATGTCCCTACTGCTGTCACTATGCCTAGAATGATCAGAGTAGGTGTGTACTGGCACATTCATCCATCACAGTGACACACATTGAATTCATGTATCGTTGAACGAATAGCAACGTTGAAATAATGGTTTATTTACGTCACAACACAGACGACGACACAGATGAAATACAGCATAGTACATGATATTGAATAAAGGTATTCATGAAGCTCCCACACTCCACAGCGCTTAAATACAGCGCCTAATGTCATGCACGTACACCACTCATAGAACTGCGCTCACCGCAGTTTAAATATGCCTCATAACTCATAGATGTGAATTGTCCATCACCAGTGGCTCCATAAAGCTATATATATTCAAGTAGATCTTTCTTTGTTGGGGCTACTGGTGTAGTAATGTGTAACGATTGTCAACTCATCAAACCCAGCACAGTTTTGGTCATACAGGTCATCTTGTCCTGGAACGTGATGAGGCTCCGACAAGAATGTGAGTGTAAACAATGAGTGTGTATCTGAATGTCAGTACGCGAATGGTAGAATGATTCGATAGAGTTGACAGGTTGGTAGTACATCACTCATACTCACACTGTTCGAATTCAAGAAGTACTGGAACTACGGTGGTCTTTTTATAACATTTAATGGGACGCACACTTGGACAGTACGTGTATGGTTACAGGAACAAATGTCGACATAGACAGCATAATGTTGATCACAGGAATATCATCTTAAGTTAGCATTCATGCTTGGCAAATATCATAATGGAGCATTCGTAAATAAGCATTCAGCGTTCCATCATGTAAATCATCTGGCTTTACTGACTGGGCACGTCAGACCATAACCAATACATAGGAAGGCTCCTAGACCTAACCTCGTCTAGCGAATATTCCTTCACGTAAAGTTCAATATATATATATATTTCATAATATAGGAATCCCAGACATGGGTTCTCACATGTAGCAGTGATCTCTTGGTTCATCGAGCGATAGTACAGGCATCCCTTTTTCTCACTCGATAAATACAAAGTATATGAATTTCAACATGGCTGTTCTCTCTCTCGTGAGCTTCACTCACTATAGAATATAGACCAAAATTAGTCATTCATTAAATGTCCTCATTTCTTCATAGGTTCTCTCATAGAGGTAATTGAATAATATCATACAATCCAGTGCTGATACATAGGAATGTCTTCTTCCTTTGAATGGATATTCTTTTTAAAAAGTACCACTGTGCATCTGCTTATCAACAACGATGGCGAAGCCCAAGTTCATAATAAATTGTGGTTTTACCTTTTTATGCGAAATATAACTTTGCCATTCCTTGGCAAAAGAGAATAAACACTGGGGTAAAGTACATACAACATGTCTAAATGATTATCACTTTTCCCCATCCATATATAGATCACTATTTCGGCAAAAAGCCTGCTACAACAAAACTCGGCATCCTCACAGGATGACAGCCATGGATCACACCCTTTGCTAGCGATACTTCCGCTGCATAGCCTTTGACCTTTTCTAGCGACAACCAAATTAGTTCGACTTAGAAATGCAAAGATATCCATATATAAGACAGACTCGTCCTACTCATACAAACACTACGTATAAATTCAGGCCATAGATATACTGAAGCAAGAACAATCTATTCCTACCCAGCCACAGAATAAATCGCAGTAGGCCTAGAGTCGTCTGCGGAGTCCGATCGAAGATGACAGAACTATTTTCAAGGGAAGCAACCCAAAAATGACTTCTCCTTAAGCACTTAAAAAGGAAATACTTTGCTTACAAAATATTTGCGAACATAATAAGAATATAAATGTATTATATTGCAAGATAGTAAAAATTGCCCTTTACAGTCTTACCACACCTCCCGGGAAAAAAAAAAAAAAAATTTTTTTTTTAAAATACATCTAGGAGCACCGTAGAATAGGCTCACAACGCAAGAATACTGCGCAGATGAAAATATCAGGAATAACTATAATTCCTAATATGACTGGTGAGAATATATATCTCAAAATCTGAGAGAAATTGTTTCCCTACGAATAAATGTTTCCAGGAAGGTGTGATGTACGTATAATACAATTCTGGTAATTATACAATGCATACCAAAAATTCACACTACAATCTTAAATTTATGATTTATGAAGAAACAATCATCAAAGAACAGCGGTGAATTAACATCAATAAACCGCTAAGTAGCGATACCATCATTCTATTATTAAATTACAAATGTGTATCTTAGTAAAGAAACAAAAAATAACTGTTGTAAAGTTATACATATTAAAAAGATCCAATATTTAACAGTTAAGTGGCATCATGTGGGCATCTGGACAGAATGTCCGCCATCACATTTTCTGAACCACGGATAGCTCGTACCGAAAAATGAAAAGGTTGAAGAGCGATTGCGTATCGAGTTGATCTCGAGCTCTTCAAGTTTTACTTTGGATAGCCGTAAGAGCTTTTTGGTCAGTTTCCACTACGAAATGCGCGCCCAGAAGGAATCTTTGGAGTTTGAGAATTGACCAAACCATTGCCAATAATTCACGGTCTAAAACCGAGTAATTCCTTTCTGCAGCATTAAGTTTTCTGGATATGTACATTACAGGATGCAGAGTTCCAGAGTACTCTTGCATTAGTGCCGCTCCAATCCCAGTGGATGAAGCGTCACTACGAAGAACAAATGTCTTATCTGTTGTAGGTAACACTAAAATAGGTGGTGATGAAAACATAGTTTTGATCTTCTCTAGTGAAGATTGGCATTCATGAGACCAGTGAACCATGTTAGGCGACCCTTTCTTTAATAGTGTAGAGAGAGGTGCCATGATAGAGGACAGATTCGGAATGAAACGTCCATAAAATTGTATGAGACCTAAAAGACTTCGCACTTGCTTTTTAGTCCTAGGGATAGAGATGTTAAGTATCTTAGTGATATTATGGTCTTCTGTCTTCAAGAAACCGTGACCTACTCGATGGCCTAAGAAAGCAATTTCGCTAAAGCCAATACAAGCTTTAGATGGTTTTGCTGTCAGGTTATACTCACGCAGAGTTGATAATAATTCAACTAATCCTGAATAGTGATCTTCCCAAGTATCGCTGAAAAGACAGATGTCGTCTAGATAAGCAATGACATCTGACCGATACGATAGGATTCGACGCATCATGCGTACAAATGTAGCTGGTGCGTTCATAAGGCCGAAAGGCATAAAATTCCATTGGAAAAGGCCTCTGGGAGTAGAGAAAGCGGTAAGAGGTTTGGCGCGTTCGGATAATGGAACTTGCCAATATCCTTTAGACAAATCAAGTTTAGTGAAAAAAAATGCGATTTAGAAAGACGAGTAAGTAACTCTTCTAGTAAAGGCATAGGTTCAGCATCGAACTTCGTAACTTGATTCAATTTGCGATAGTCAACGCAAAGACGTATGTTATTGTCTTTTTTTCGAACAATAACCATCGGCGAAGAATATGCAGAAGTGGATGGTTCGATTATTTGTAAATCTATCATTTCATCCAACTCCTTTTCAACCTGTGTTTGGAAATGTATAGGGATAGGATAAGGCCTAACCCTAATTGGAGTATGTTCAGTTAGAACAATGTCATGCTCAATGACATGAGTTTGTCCAGGGATGTCAGTGAGGACATCCTGAAATGTTTGTAACATAGACGAAACTTGTCGCCGTTCTCCTAGAGACAAATCAGGAGAAACAGTAACGTCTTTCCATGATTCACTAGAATGAAGTGGGATCATTGGAAGCGGGAGATTAACATCCAAAAAAACTTGTTTCCTCATCCTGTATTACAGACAGTGATGAGTAATGACCATGTTTGACATGAGAATCGTCCGTTGCCTGGAAAATAGGCTGTAGATAGTCAGGACGTTCATGGAACTCCGTAAGCATATTGATGTGGAAGGTTTTATGCTTCCCGTTAATATCGACGATGTAGTCAACATCTGAAATTTTCGATATTATATCGTACGGACCTTTCCAACTAATAAGGAGTCTATTTTCACGACAAGGTAGCAAAACAAATGCTTTGTCACCAGGACAAAGTTGTCGTAAAGTTCTCTTCTTATTAGCAAATTGTCTTGCCTTCTGCTTAGCAAACTCAGAAGAGGACGTTGCCAATTTGCATGCTTCGATAATCTTTTGTCTCAGCGCGATGACATACTCGTAAGAAGATTTTGTGTCATCGTCAATATTGTCAGCTGTTATAAGATCATGCAGCAAAGACATTGGGCCGCGCGGGCGCGCGCCAAAGACAAGTTCAAAGGGCGAAAACCCTGTATGTTCATTGGGGACCTCTCTGTACGCGAAGAGGGCCGCGGGTAAAACCCTATCCCAATCCTGAGGATGATCCTCAGTTATCTTCCCTAATAAGTTCTTAAGTGTTCTATTTAGTCGCTCGACCATCCCATTGGACATAGGATGATAGATGCTACTCAAAGATCTCTCTATCTGTAGAGTAGACATTACTTGAGACATGGTATCCGATATCAGTTGGGTGCCATGATCTGATAATATTTCTCCGGGGAATCCCAGCCGAGAAAATATAAGCCAAAGAGCATCTGCAATGTCAGCGGTAGTAATGCTCTTTAGAGGGATAGCCTCTGGCCAACGTGTGCACATGTCTACACACGTTAAGATAAACTGATGTCCTCTAGCAGATTTGATCTTGAATGGACCAATGATGTCTATCGCCATTTTCTGGAATGGACGAATAGGAATATCTGCAGCCTGAATAGGCGCAGCATGACGAGGACCTTTGGATTTGACTTCTTGACATACTTTACAGGATCGACAATAGATCCGTATGTCCTTGTTCACAAAAGGCCAAAAGAAAGCCGCAAGAACTCTTGACTTAGTACGGGAAAAACCCATGTGACCAGCACACTGAGAGTCGTGTGCATGTTGTAAGATCTTAACTCTCAAATTCTTGGGTACAAGAATCTGAGAATGACTTGACTTAGTGGAGTCTTGCACCATACGTACAAGTACGCCATTCTTCATTGTAATCCAAGATTTACAATTTGAATCTTTATTCGGATCACCTTTTGTTACAAGAGTGAAGAATTTCTTAAGAGTCGGATCTTCTTCTTGTTGTTTTATAAACGAGTCACGAGAAATTACCAAGGGATCATCTTGGTTATGCACTTCATTATCTTCAACAGATGAAGTTTCAGGCATATTGAGAGCTTGAGCTCTAGTGACTACTGCATTAGCAGATTGCATATTTTGATTTTCCCAAACGGAAATTTGCTCCGGAGTGCATTCTTTGACTCCGTGAATGCGACCGATGATAAGATCAGCGATCGGATCCGGCAAAAGACATGCGTGTACATCTCCTGTGAAGAAAGGAGTAGCAATCCTAATGATAGCGGTAGAGTATTTCTCTATGGTGCCGCCAAATGTTACGCATTTGACTACTTTGCCTGTAGAATGAGAAGGATCTATGAGTGACTGCCTAACCCCCAATAGTTGTGCATCCAGAATCAAAAAGTACTGAGACTGGATTGTCATTTACTAAACCTTTGTGTAAGACAAGAGAACCTCTCCCATCATGCGCGATTGACGCAGGAAGAGCGGGAAGAGGATGGCCACAGCTTAAAGTAGACACTGTGGTTGGCTCAAATAATGTTTTGCATTGGGGGCACTGAGATGCTCTCCCAAAATCAAAAGCGGCACATGCCATATTATTAGAGTCATCATTATCTTTATTTTGTTTATAGGCTTCGTGGGACTCTTGCTGTGCAGAGTTCGCCTGGTAATGAGCTTTATGTTTTTTGAATTGTGCTCTACCTCTGTTATTATTGCCTCTGTACTTATCATTGTTTCCACTATTATAACCTCTACTCGGGTTTGAATCATAGCTCCTTTGGTTACTATCATCATATTCATTATAATGAGTATCTCGGTAATTATGATCCTGTTGTCTCCATGAAGGAAAACTTGGATAGTTTCTAGAATGACTTCCTTTGCGAAAGTTCCTGTAATTATGACCACCCCTGAATCGAGGGCTGTCAGCTCTTCTCCAGGTATTCGAAGAAGAACCCTGAAATGATTGGTTACCTTGGTTCTGATAACTGTAATAGTTACCTTTTTTATTAAACCTATTTTGAGGTCCTTGGAATTTGTGAGAGTGATTAGGGTTGTATGGTGTTGCAGAAGCAACTGGCATACCTTCTTTAACCTTACTGTTGCTAATGGCTACGTCCGGATGTGCAGTGACGTATTGGGTACAATACTGTTCCATTTCTTTTAGAGACTTAGGTTTACGCTCATGTAAGAATTCGAGGAAAGGTTTATTTATACTTGACATAATCTTGTCTCTGAGTATCAAGTCCATAAGGGCTTCATAAGTCTTTTCTGTTTTGGATAGCTCAATCCAACGATCAAATGTAAGTCGTGTCCTTGCAATGAATTCTGAGAATTCTACACCTGCCTCAGGCACCATTGTCTTAAACAACTTCCGATAACCCTCTTCAGACAACTGATACTTCTTTAATAAGGCTGCCCTAATAACATCATAGTTATCTTTGTCAGCCTCTTCAACCAAACTTAAACTAGTCAGAGAATCACCTTTCAGATTTTCTGATAACTGGTTAGCATATTGTGATTTGTCCACATTATGTGCTCGACACGAGCGTTCAAATCTGTTTAGCCAGAATGTTATGTCATCACTGGAAGGGTTGAACGCTGGTACCTTGACCTTGTAAGTAAAGGGTTTACCATTACCACTAGATGCTTGATTAACATTACTTATGTTTGTTAACTTTAACTTTTCTAACTCAAATGCTAAAAGTTCTTTTTGGTGTTCATGTTCTCTTATTGCTTTTTTTTCTTGAGCTTCAGCTTGTAATTTTCTCTCTTCTGCAGCAGCCTGTAATTTTTTTCTCTTCAGCAGCAGCTTCATCTTTTCTTTTCTCTTTTTCCATTTCCATCTGGAATCTTTTTTCATCAGTCTGTATCTGCAATTTCTTTTGTTCATCCTCTCTTTGTAATTTTCTTTCCTCAGCTTCTAATTTCTTTTCTTCAATCAATGCTTTTCTTTCTTCAGCAGCCAATGCTTTGTCATATTGAGCAACTGCCCATTCTTCTAACTGCTGACCAGTCTTATCAAGAGCCCTGCCTTGTGTGATAAAATAATCCAAGGTAGACATCTTGTCTAATAAGATCAGTAATTTGCAAAAGTAAATAAATTTACTTTCTTAGTCTTAATCAAAGACTTTGTATGATAACTTTGTAACCTGTGAAAAATAGTACTTAACTATCCCAATCACTGTGGGAAACAAGCCTTACAAAGGTCTTGTATAAATCCTTATATAATAACAGCTATAAGTTGCTGGTTCACTCTATAATATAAGTGCAGTGCACCAGAAATAGTGTTTTATATCATCAACTGTGTACCTTTAGTAATAGCAATTAACTATCAGTTGATTCTTGTACATCAATTTATATGATCAACTATATTTTAAATAGTGTATGTCGATCAGGCACAAAACAAAACAGTTATACAGAAAAACATGAAAACATTTGCGGAAATGAAATAAATAAAATTGGAAAAACAATAAAAGATAAACCGCAAGAGGATAACAAATACAAATAACGCCACAGTATATAAATATAAATTGAGAATAGAACTGAAAGATAGAATAGGGTAGACCAACAAATTACAAACAAATCAAAACAAACTAAAGAACAGAGGAATATTACAAAAACAACAATGAGTACAGACTTCACAGCTAACACTAATAGCAACAGCTGTCGCAGCAAATTTTCAATGAAGAAAATTGCACCTATAGAAACGCACACATCAGACCCTCTATTACGTGGGATACTCTGCTGTGTGACACCGCCCAACCGAAACAACAACCCGCTGGATACAAACAAATATCACATATAAATAGTTAAACATAAATACATAAATGCATAAATAGTATGGCAATATGATGTAAATAGAGTGTTGCAGAAAGAATGTGTTGGAATGAAGGCTCAGTTACACTGCCTAATAGTACAGTACTGTGGTACTTTATTAAACAAATACTTCTGGTCTAATTATTTTAAATTCAACACAGAAATAGAAGCTCCATCGTTGATTTGAATGATAACAATCAATGTAGGACTTCTCAGTTCAATAACATTTTCTTTCGCAAACACTGTCAAATATTCTCCAGTCCTGATGTGTAATGTTCTATGTTTCAACCAAGCTTGCTGTGTAACACTGTCAGTTGTATGGCAAATGTCCAATGAACCAAATGTCAACAAACCCTGACCTAGTTACTGCATACTCTCGACAGGACAGGTCACGCTGACATCACTGTAGAGTTGTACTGTTGATGTATTTGTGTGTCGTAACAGACCCCAAGGAACGTCTGGTCTCAGTAGTTTACTTCTCAATATGGTCACTGTGCAGGTTGACCCAGGAAGCTGGCACACCAGTTGTTAAACTCTTTCTTTGTGTAGTTGTTAACTCATACTGGCTACTAGTTGTTGAATCATGCTTTATTTGCTAAATGATGTGAATGTCCACCAGTGGATAAATGTAGATGTTGGGACTGGTGTAGTAAAGTGTAACGATTGTCAACTCATCAAACCCAGCACAGTTTTGGTCATACAGGTCATCTTGTCCTGGAACGTGATGAGGCTCCGACAAGAATGTGAGTGTAAACAATGAGTGTGTATCTGAATGTCAGTACGCGAATGGTAGAATGATTCGATAGAGTTGACAGGTTGGTAGTACATCACTCATACTCACACTGTTCGAATTCAAGAAGTACTGGAACTACGGTGGTCTTTTTATAACATTTAATGGGACGCACACTTGGACAGTACGTGTATGGTTACAGGAACAAATGTCGACATAGACAGCATAATGTTGATCACAGGAATATCATCTTAAGTTAGCATTCATGCTTGGCAAATATCATAATGGAGCATTCGTAAATAAGCATTCAGCGTTCCATCATGTAAATCATCTGGCTTTACTGACTGGGCACGTCAGACCATAACCAATACATAGGAAGGCTCCTAGACCTAACCTCGTCTAGCGAATATTCCTTCACGTAAAGTTCAATATATATATATATTTCATAATATAGGAATCCCAGACATGGGTTCTCACATGTAGCAGTGATCTCTTGGTTCATCGAGCGATAGTACAGGCATCCCTTTTTCTCACTCGATAAATACAAAGTATATGAATTTCAACATGGCTGTTCTCTCTCTCGTGAGCTTCACTCACTATAGAATATAGACCAAAATTAGTCATTCATTAAATGTCCTCATTTCTTCATAGGTTCTCTCATAGAGGTAATTGAATAATATCATACAATCCAGTGCTGATACATAGGAATGTCTTCTTCCTTTGAATGGATATTCTTTTTAAAAGTACCACTGTGCATCTGCTTATCAACAACGATGGCGAAGCCCAAGTTCATAATAAATTGTGGTTTTACCTTTTTATGCGAAATATAACTTTGCCATTCCTTGGCAAAAGAGAATAAACACTGGGGTAAAGTACATACAACATGTCTAAATGATTATCACTTTTCCCCATCCATATATAGATCACTATTTCGGCAAAAAGCCTGCTACAACAAAACTCGGCATCCTCACAGGATGACAGCCATGGATCACACCCTTTGCTAGCGATACTTCCGCTGCATAGCCTTTGACCTTTTCTAGCGACAACCAAATTAGTTCGACTTAGAAATGCAAAGATATCCATATATAAGACAGACTCGTCCTACTCATACAAACACTACGTATAAATTCAGGCCATAGATATACTGAAGCAAGAACAATCTATTCCTACCCAGCCACAGAATAAATCGCAGTAGGCCTAGAGTCGTCTACGGAGTCCGATCGAAGATGACAGAACTATTTTCAAGGGAAGCAACCCAAAAATGACTTCTCCTTAAGCACTTAAAAAGGAAATACTTTGCTTACCAAAATATTTGCGAACATAAGAATATAAATGTATTATATTGCAAGATAGTAAAAATTGCCCTTTACAGTGGTGCACTTCCTCTAGAAGATGCACATCACCATATTCCTCAAAGGAAAGACTGCGCACACAGCAGTTTGCAGTAATATAACCTGCATAACATCTATATACGGCCTATAAAGTCATTTATTCCTCTCAGACTCTATATATGGCCTAATCTCCTTCACAAAATCGTTTATGGCCTACAAAGTAGTCTCTTTACCTCTCGGACTCTTCATAGCGCCTAAATAGACTATACATATGGCCTAAACAGTCATGTCTTCCTCCCAGACTCTATATATGGCCTAATCTCCTTCACAAAAATGTCTCATAAGCTGCATCCACTGCAGTCATAAATATTAATACATACCATCCTCCAATAATCTAACACATGGAAGAATACATATGCAGGAAGAATATTCAGATACAGGCCTGTTCAAAAAGTCTCCATCGAGACACACATTGAAAAACACTCTACCATTTTCACCGAACACTGGTCGGGACCACACACTTAGAAAAAAACCAAGGTTGACTTCCTCCGTCAACACTTTCCACCCGAATACTAGCGGTCACAAAAACTCCCGCCTAATCAGTCACGGGACTTCGCAGTTCACCACCGCTCAGTCCCTTCCACGAACTAGACGTGCGAACTATTTACAGTTCTAACAATACAGAACCGCGCTCATGACGCTATCTGTACCCTATGACCTCTATCATATATTTGTTCACCCAATTTTACCGTTAATCAAGTCTTCAAGTGATGTAACCCTTAATTTACTGTGACCAACCCATATACAAAGTATCACCTTCCTTTTTAACCTTAACAGTCACACTATTTTATCTGCATCTCAAATCTATCCTTAACATATCACCCTCTTCGCGGTGTAAAAAAAACAAATTTATTGGTTTTTTTTTCTCCCCAATTCAAATATGTCCTATGCGGAAATGTCGGCCAAAATTGATCATGTCACAAATATTAAGCCATATCGAAAATAATCTAGTCGCAGTCAGTCTGCCTAATGTAACTTATTATTAAATAACCTGCTAGATGAATTTGTCATCAGTCATAAACAGTCATATGTCAATAAGTAACAAGTCATATACAGTCGATATTGCAATGATGTAACAAAAGAATACATAAACGTATGATCACTGTGAGTTTACAATAAACCTATCAAAGAAATAGCATGCATATATGAAAATGCTATGAGACATATAAAATAAAACAAAAAATTGAAATCAAAAATTCAAAAATGCATGAATAACAAAATATAACAAAAATAGAAGGTTGTATCCCAGACTAACAATGTTGTCCAAAATCCTAAAATTAAAGCTTAAATGTAATTTAAACATGACATGAATCAAATAAGATATTAAGCAATGCGATATGACATTAATGTAGCTCAAGTACATGAATATCTCACAAAAAGAGAGAAAAAAAAAATACAAGAACGCAAGTATAAGCAATTAACACAATTATTACATTACTTGATTATTCTGCTCTAAGTACCTTTTGTACGTTGTGGCAAGACAAGTAATGTCCAGAACAACCTTGGAATAATATAATCATACTCCTCACTATCCGTGTCAGGACTAGATTTCTAGTATTAGTATAGCAATCTTAAAGTTGGAAATTGTTCGTGTCTGCAAGTAGTATAATACGGTTCATTGTACCACTAGTCAAAGTGAATAATGATTATCTCAAAGTTATGTAAATAACAAATGTTAATATGAATGGTTTGGAAATCAACTTAGTGTTCATGTATTCACCGTCCTTTGTCATAGTGACTAGTAGTGGATAAACACCATGGCTTCACACATGTATAATATTCTTCTTCTTCTTCCTCGTTCACCTTCAGACTTCCACATTTATGACTCTAATAAAGGCAGCAGTCAACTCAAGGTTCCCGACATCTCCAAACAGTTTTTCGTTGACAGAAGTAGGTTGTTGCCATATGCTACCCCGTTCATTACTGTAGGTTGGGCAGTACTGCAGCAGGTGTTCGACTGTCATCGGGCTGGTACCGCAGGTGCAGAGATCTGTTGCACCAATTTTGTATTTGTGGTACAGATGGTATCTCAATCTGTTGTGCCCAGTGCGCAGTCGAAAAATGATGACCTGTTCTTTTCTGGATAGTTGATGATATGCGTCATTTTTCAAATGTCCCGGGTGCTCTCTTTCCCATTTGGACTTGAATGTAGCCTTTATAGTGGTCTTTGCCGTTGCGTAAGTTGTCTCTATATCATTTTGCAAAGAAAATCCCAACAAGCTCAACTATCCCACTGTGGAAAATAAGATGCTTTCCTGAGTTAAAATCTGATATTCCAGGCATTGAAGGTAAGGGAACACAGACAGAAACACAAAGAAAGTGTATAGCAACCAAGTATATTGACCAAAGATTTCCAGCGAAGCTTTGGACACATGCATATACTGATGGTTCGGCAACAAATGCAGTTGAAAATGGGGGTGCCGGCATCCTCATAAAATTAAAGAATAGAATTCACTCTATGGCAATTGCCACTGGAAAATACTGCAACAACTTCTGTGCTGAAGCAGAAGCCCTGAAACAGGCAGCTGAAACTCTTATTGAATGCAAAGCACATGTATAATATAAAGTCAACTAACTACGTCAATATGAAACTTCAGGTTCGAGCTTTGGGCATCTCGATAAACTATAGGTGACTATATCTGATGAACTTGGGATGGCTTGAATATCATATTTTCTCGGTATCAGTCAACGTTCTTAAGATATGGAAGGTTTCAAGCACCGTCCTCTCAAATTTTTTCACCAGCGAAGCAACGAAACTCTGGAACAAGCATCTGTTCGGGAATAATAATTCAAATTTATAACTGGTTACCTCAAATAGGTGGTATAGAAAAAGAAAAAAATTAAATTTTGAATATAATTTACCGCGTCTTGGCACTCTGGTTTCCAGTGCACGTGGTTCGGTAAGCCTTTTTTTTTTTTTTAGCAAGGCAGAGAGGTCAGCAGTGACGAAAAACAAGGTGGGTATAATTCTAATGTAGTTCTGAATTAAACCGAGATGACCACGAACTTGCTTCTGAGTAGTAGGCATGGACAATTTTAGAATTTTGGAAATGTTCTGTGGCACGAATGAAATTTAAGACATAATCAACATAAGATATACGTGAAATGACTGTATGATAACTGATACAGGAGAAAGATGCACCCGAGAAAATATATTAAAAACTGCGTGGTGCAGAATCATGAACTAATTGCAGATCTAGGCAACGGTGTCGAAAATAAGCTCCATTGTCGAAGTTAATAACTTGGCGAGCATCTCCATGTGAATAAAAATAAATAAGTGCTACTTTATCATTAGAGCTGGGAATAGAAAAAAGACGCACATATCGGACGTCGGCAGTGTACTGAAAAAATTCAGCCAGTGCGCGCCATGTAGTGCTTGGTGGAAGATTTCGCACTAATACGGTGCGTGAGCGTGTATTGATACCACCATATGTGGGGGTCGATCCCACGAAATTCACGTTATCAGCACGTAATCGTGCGCTGGGAGGGTATGCCGTCGCAGTGGAATGAGAGACATGGTGATTAATTTGTCGCCTGCGCGTTGTGACTGGCTTAAAAGGTGCATCATACTGCATGGGCTGAGTGTGATGTTTATTGGAAATCGGTCCCATCGGTTTGGAGCATGTCGTAGATGACTGCTCATATGGTACTGCTAAACCTTCTTTTAACAGATGTAATGGGTCTAGTATGACCAGGCAAGTTTGCACTATCAATACAATCAACCTCACATGTAGCAATCAGACTCTTATTAGTATATTTTGCGTCGCCCTTGACGATCTCATCTGCATTTTTAAGATCAGATACACTGTGAGTATGTCTCCATGAAGATGTCATAGCATGACAGTGATCACGAGGAAAATTGTATCTGCCTCGAAAAGAAGTTTTTTCTTTACTCGGGCAAGATAACTCATTAACATCCCTCTTGGTATTTCTTGTACGTTGCACATCCCATCTGTTGTCGCCTGCGGGTGCCAACAGTTTATGTTTTAAAACGATATCTAACAAGTTATCAACCCTATTTCGTAACTTAGTAATTTCACCATTTTGCCTCTTATTTTCTTCTTCGAGGTTTACATTTTTACTCTTTTGCTCAATGAGTAATGCCTCAAAGTTAGCCAACTTATTACGACTTAAATTTTCTTCTTTACTTTAAAGGCATTTTAGTTCTTGGTTATCACGTTCAAGTGTTGCTACTTTACTTTCCAACTTTACCTCCCACATGGCTTTCTTTTTCTTCGCCATTTTCTTCAATCTCCTTTTTTGTGCATCCTCCATATGTGACTGAAGTCGGGCCACCTGAACCTGAAAACCCTGGATTTGAGCAGCCTGTGCCTTCACCTTTTCGTTTAACTTCTCAATTAATCTTTCATTGTCATCCATGACCTCCAACAACCCATGCATTTTTTCCTCCTCAGGAATATCTTCTAATAACTTTGCATTTTCCTGTGCACACCGTTTGTTATCTTTTATCTGTTTCTCTTGAACATCGTTGTTGAGTATAGCATGACGTACGGTTGTTAATACTTGACTATGTTGTACATGAACGTATTGTTCCAGAAATACACGGAGATCTGCCCGTAGAAACTCTGCCAGTTCCCTAGCAATGATTATATGAGGCACAGAACGACAATAACAATCTGCGAAATCCCCCAGATCTGATGCCGCCTGAATTAAAACACGGCCTATTACACATTCCTCAAGTGCTGGGCCTTGAAATCCATCCTCCTCTCCCATAGTAATAAATTCCTGATAATTCATTATTTACTTCTTCAGTATCTTACTATCAATATTATAAATTATGTAATAAATGTATCTCGATTAGTCCGTCAATACCAATTCACTAGCTTTGTGCTTTGCACTATTATCAATGCAAATAGATTCTTAATATTACTAATCAATAAAAAAAATAGTATGACAGATCAACAGTAGTAAAGATACGAGGAAAACGAGAAAGAGAGGAGAGGGAAAAAAATTATAATAATGTGTACAAGAACAGAATTGATGGAACTAAACAAGAAGACAAGTACAAGTGACCAAGACAATGTAATAACAGCAGCAAGTAAACGAAAAAGAATGCAAATGGTAAACTAAAAAGAAACAACAAATAGAACAGACTTACTGCTAAAAAAAACAGGACAGGACCTGTAACAATATATATAAATGTAAACTAGTGATAGAAGGTTAGACTAGCATTACGAACAGAATGATTGTCAACTAAGGAGAAGAAAAGCAAAACCAGCACACTACAAAAACTGACAACTAAAAGGACGGGGCAGCACACGAAACAAATTAGGTCACACTAAACAGGCAGTGAACCACGTCGGTGAGTAAACTCAGGCCGGAAATTTCACTGCTTGAAGAATGTAAGCAAAACCTACAGAAACATCTGCTGAGCGGTCATTTTACAATGACATGTGTCGCTAACAACAGATTTGTACAAAGACATAGAAAACAAGAAAACGAATAATCACAGATTTCAAAAGACTTACACCACGGCAAAGATACAAGAGTGTATTAACAGGCACTTATCTTAATGCGATCCGATCAGATGCAAGTCCGGAAAAGGTGTCAACACTGAAAAACGCTGTCCCTCAATACAAGTGAAGCACGGATAAAATGTAAATAGTACACGGTCTCAATCAGATGGGCATCATGAACTGTGTAGATCTTGAAACGTTGTGTTGACTTGGTACAAAATAACTTGACATCGCCGTGGCATAGACTTGAAACTTGAAAGAATCTTACAAACGTTGTGGTGTAGACTGGAACACGAAATAAACTTGGGAACTGGATGGCTTGAAATTGTAATCTTGAACGTTAGGTGTTCATTCAGGACAAATATTGTCAGTACACATAACAAAGCCGGTAGGTGAACAGGTCCACGGGAAAACATGGTTGACATTTAATAAACAAAGTCACTTCACAATGGTCCATCAAACATCAAAAGTACATGGCAATGGATAAGCGTAGTAGATTATCTCTGGTCCGTCAATAAGGTTCAAACGTTAGGCATCTTTAAGTGGCAATAATATGATAATAATACAATCCTCTCATCTCCACTCAATCCTGGCCGTTGTACTAAAGGTTCGGGCAATCCACGAAAAACCAAAGTAATGCGGCAGAGGCAATCAGTGCAAACCAAATATTAGTTGCCTCGTATATCATAGTTACTTGTAGTAAATTAGGGTCTGAACTTCTAGATGAGTTCAGGAACCAACTTGCACATAACGTGGCGGCCTCAAACAATAAATGCCACGATGTATATTTATATATCACACTCCATTATCCCGGAGCTTGAAAAATTACATCTCTCTTGGGCGCAAACACAGAGACGGAAGCCCAATTAATTTACACACTGAACCCCACGACATGTGACCGTCGCTCAACATGGGTGAAAGCATCGCTCACCACGGGTGGACGCTTCGTGCAAACCGTAGTTTGACTACAGGCGAACACAATTCCTCACATAAAAATGGAAATGTGCTAGCGTGTAGTAACATGTCACACTATTTTATCTACATCTCAAATCTATCCTTAACAAACATGTTAAACTCATAGTGCCCTTCCGATGTGCTAAACGCCAGATAAGGTCGAATCTCAGGCTTCACTGGAATTTGGTAATATCCTTTGCTGAGATCTACCTTGGAAAAATATTTTGCCTTGTTCAGCCTGGCGAACAGTTGGTTAGTATCAGGTAATGGATCCACCTGACTTTCTGTGACAGCATTCAGTTTCCTGTAATCTATACACAGTCTATGTTCTCCAGAGGGTTTCCTCAACAACACCACACTGGAGCTATACGGAGATTCACTGTGAGAAATGATCCCTTCCTGTAACAGATACTCAATCTCCTCTTTCAAAGCTTTTTCTTTTGCGAATGGGATAGTATAGGCTCTCATACAGATGGGTGTTGGGTCTAGTAGTTTCATGTCATATTCCAACAAGTTTGTGTGCCCCGGTTTGTCCGTTAACACGTCTGTATGATTCTCCAGAACCTTTTGAATCTTCTCCCTCTGACTTTTCGTCAAATGTTTACTGATCTTTACCTGTGCAGGAGTCTCACAGGGTTTCAGTGGGTATTCAACAGAGGTGAGAGGTTCATTCTTCATTTCTGTGGCTATGGCTAAGGTCATTAAGTGTGTTCCTTCCTGAGGGCTTCTGTCAAGATACTTCTTTAAAAGGTTCACATGATAGACTTTTCCTCCCCTTTCTTGTCTATCTTGTAATTAGTTCTAGATACCTTTTCTAAAACTGTGTATGGACCTTGCCATCCAATATGAAGTTTGTTGCTGCTGCCGGGTAGTAGAAGAGGCACCTTCTCCCCCACAGCAAGCTCCCTATCCTTCGCTTTCTTATTGTAATATGCATCATGTTTCTTCCTGGCTTGTCTTAGGTTATCATTTGCAAGTTTCCAGCCAGTTTTCAAACGTGTGGTCAGCTCGTTCACATACTGATATGATGAGGTTACAGTTTCTTCTGCCTTCTCATCTGTCCATGTCCTTAACAAGGCTTCCAATGGACTTTTGATTGGTCTGCATTGGGTCGCTATTTGGCAGACCAATTTTTCATGGCACCAGTAATTCTTATGTAATTGGAAGTATGGTGGTGGTGACTTTTCTCCCTTTTGTCATCACACACAAATCGTCCACTACCAATTCTTTTCCTGGGGTTTTCTCCCCGCAGTTTCAGTTTCAAAGTGAGGTTGTCGGTTTCTTATCATTGTATTGCGGGTTTCTATCTCTGAAATCACTTCTTGGCCTATCATAATTTGGTCTTCCTCTATTACCCTTATCCCTATTGTCATATTTGTTTTGGTTGTTAGAAGCTTTATTGATTTCTAACTGTTTTCTTGTTGCTCCAGCTACCTCGGCTTGGGCTGCCTGATACCTCTCAGCGACATTTAATACCTCCCCCAACCTCTCTGCACCTTGTTCCCTGAGGAATTTCCTCAGATCTGGAGCCATTGACTCTCGTAATTGTTATACCATTACTATTTCTTTAAGATCTTGGGTCTTCCCCAGAGCAGTCCATTTCTCCAGGTAGGTTTCCAACCTGGCAGAGAATTGGTGGTAAGTCTCCCCAGACAGGAGCTTGGCATTCCTAAACCTCTTTCTATAAAACTCACCGTTCTTTTCATATCGAACTAGCAGAGCCTGTTTTACAATATCATAGTCTTCCTGTTCGTCTTGGCTCAGCTTTGAAAATACCTAGTAAGAGGTTCCCCTAAGCCCCTGGGATAACTTTAAACTCCATTTTACTTTTTCTAGCCCATAATTTGTAGCTAATCTTTCAAATCTGGAGAGGAAGGACTCAATGTCATCCTCTTTTTCATAAAGGGGTCCAGATGAAACCCCATGGCTGAGTTGGAGGCTACCTGACTGGCAGTAGAGTCAGAGGTCGATGGGCTGTTACCATTTTCAGGAGCATGGCCTTGAAGTTCTAACTCCCTTCGTCGTAACTCATATTCCCTTTGTAATCTTTTCTCTTCTTTCTCTGCTTCTAATCGCCTTTCTTCTTTCTCTTTCTCTGCCTCAAATCTCCTTTCCTCTAACTGTAGCCTTTTGATCTCCGCCTCCCTCTCAGCCTCTAATTTTCTAGCTTCCCTAGCATCCTCTAACTGAATTCTCCTCTCTTCAGCTAACCTATTTTCTACCCTAGCAATAAACTTATCACATTCTAATGTGACATAGTCAATCAGGACTTGGCTCTCCATGTTCATGTCTCTTGCAGTCTGCACAGCAGCAGATCTAAACTTGGCCAAGTCTGCCATTTTGTATAGAATTTCTAATTAACTAACTATCTCAACTAACAAATGTTACTAATTAACTAAGTAACAAAAGGCTATGACAAATTATTCAATTCTCCACACTAAGCAATGTTATTAATTTTAATACACTGGGGATACCCTAGAATTATGTGTTACAAAATTTAAAATCCCGGACAGGCCCCCAATATATGTGGTGGGTTTTGATGTTATATGTATTAGTACTACTTACTTACTTAGTCGTTCCCCTTCTACCGTGAGGTGTAGAGGATATTTATTAGTTATTGTTATTATTTGTCTACAGAGTGAGGTCAAGCTATGTAGGTCCTTGAATATAATGATGGAACAATGATGTACTGTCAGAGTACCTAACGGCTACCACCCGGTGAACTCACTCTGCGAATATTTTACCTATTTATTTTATTTGTCTAGTGTCCAGGGGAATGAATGTATGATGTGATGTTGATAACATACATACACAACTGTAACTTAAGATAAGAAACTCAAGTAACACATTGGTTAACTTTTTGAAATTAAAAATCTTTTTACAATTTTATTCTCCTGAACCTCAAATTCTTTTGGAACAGGAGTAAAATTCAAACAATTAATGAAGGTAGTTTTATCTATCAATATGTATATACAGTTAATTAAATAGGCAGGAATTCTTGTCCATACTAAGAGTTTAATAATTAAATTCCTATAATGTATCCCTTCTAATGAACTGGTGTCTTATACTCTATCACTAGTGGGAGAGACTGATGTCCTCATCATGTCACTCGAATGTTTTATTGATAATAAGTGTGGAGAATAAATTAGAATAATGTCATTTGCCCACAACAAGAGGGCTTAACTTGGATTTCTGATGTCACTGGAGGTCCTTCTGTAAATACTGCTCACTCTTCTTCACAAGAGGGTCTCCTTTGAGTAAGTAGATAACTTGCTGAAAATACTGCCCACTCTTCTTCATAAGAGGGTCTCCTGTGAGTATTTGGTAAATAAACCCTGCAACAAAAGGTACCTTCCCCAGTACACCTTATAAATATATCTTCACATTTTAACAATTTACACATCATCAACAAACATGTCAAGTGATCAGCTACCATTGCTAATCCATAGCTTCAGTCTCTAACTTTTTGTGATTTCATCATCCTCAGTGGGTACCTGCACTTCCCCACATATCTTCAACACCTCTGTCACTTAATCTTTTCTATCGTTCATCTCTTCAGTTAGGGATACAATCATTTTTTGTAGCTCTCTGACTATTAATTTATTTTCTTTTTCAGAATGACATCATATGTAGTGTCCAAAAGTTTTTTGGAACACTGTGATCAGCAACAGACTTGCCAGTAGCTTTCTGGTCTTACAATTTACTTCAATGTTATAGCAATAATCAAATACAATGTTTCTTTTGACTGCTTCCCAAATCTGCCGTAGGCATACCTTTGCTCCATAGGCTGTCATATGCTTCCAAAATGGCTAAGTCGTACAACCTAAGATTTTTGTTAGGCTACATAATTTTAATAAATCATTTCTTACCGCAAATCAATGAAATAATACACAAGGAATAGATTGACTAGCAATCATAGGCACAAATTTAGATTGCCGTCGTGTCCAGACTGCAGAAATTTATTTCACTTCTACACTTCTGTTGTCAAACTTTCAATTGGTAAGATTTATTCTCAAATTGCGCTCTAGGCTTGTACCCTATCACTATTATTAATCTCTTTGACCAATGGAAACTGCGCATTCGAAATTGACCCTCTTTTTTGAAAAACCCCACCTTGGGTTATCAATACGTTTGCTTGTCTGCTCATAATATTACTATTTATAAAAAATGTTCGCGTGTCTAACACATCTGCAGTTTCTATCTCTCCCTCTTGCTAACTATTTGGGGGGGGGGGGGGGGGGGGGGGTGCCCAATCAAATCGAGTCAAGAATATTTGACTGCAGCGGAGGATTTTTAAATTCGAGCCATGTCGGGTTTTCCTGTGTGTCTGCTCGTCTGTCTTATTTCTACCATATCTGGGATATTTCTGGAGCAATTTTAAATATTAAAACTGATTATTAAACTGCTTGTTTGTATCTATCATTCTATCTAAGTTTTATTTTCTCCTTTATCATCGTTTACACTTTTGTACTTTTTCCTTTTATTATCTTATGCTCTTTTCACTGTGCCAACATATCAGGGAAAGAAGGTTCTAAGTCCCAATAAGTTATTATATGGTATTATATTAAACAACAGTACTCTATTGTCAACATATCTCTTTTATTTACTTTCTGTCGTTTTTATGAAGAAATAAATATTCTTCTAAGTTTTTTTCCATTCCTCTCTCTCTCTCTCTCTCTCTCTCTCTCTCTCTCTCTCTCTCTCTCTCTCTCTCTCTCTCTCTCTCTCGCTCACCACGCGTTGATTTGAATTTATGCCCCGCTATTTGTCTTTCGTCAGAAACATTTTTGGGACGGAGTTGGCGGGGTAGAGATTTTTTTTCTTTTCAAATCCCCCACCGTTTTCCCCTCTCTCTATAAGCACGCGATAGTCGTCTGTCAACTTTCCGGCAGAAAAAGCGAGAGGGTGCGGGAGGGTTAAGATTTGTTTCAAATATTCAAGTGGCGTAGTTATTTATAGATTTTGGACAGTAGCTTTTCCCTCTTTTTACTCCTATCCTATAGTCCTTCACTCTTTTGACACTAACGATGCCTTGGCCGCGTGCCAATTCATTCTAACGTTACTTTTAAAAATTAGGGCGGAGCTACCAAAAGCTTGTACTTTAGGCAAGGGGGTATCATTATCAAATCGTCAATACTTTCAAAACCAGCGCGGTCGCTGACAAAAAGTGGTGGCGTTGCCCTATTCATATATTGTCTCATTTAAACAAAGACCATAGTAGCAGAATCTTTAGAATAATATTTTATACACAATTTGAGGAGGGGGGGTTCAAACTGACTTTATCATACCCACATAAGCGCACACATGCATACACTAGGTGTGAACCAACAAAGAATAAGAAGTCAGTGATCGACTATGCCACTGTTAGGAGGAGCTCATTCAAATATGTCCGGGATGCTAGAGTCTGGAGGGGGCCACAGATTGGAAGTGATCCCTACCTGCTTACAATCAAAAGAACAACTGAAAGAGTTGCTCAGCCTAGGAACTGCCCAGCATCACGCAAGAAACCAAGTAATCGAACGGAAGAAATGAGCATTAAGACCTACAAGCTGAGAGAGCCATAAATTAAGACCAGATATTAGGGGCTTATTGCTACAGCGGTGAGAAACACAGAAGAACAACCTGACGACTTGGAAACCCTGTCGCTTAAATTCAAGGACATCATAAAGACAGCTGCTGCAGAAGCATGTGGTGAAGTCCGACTTGGAAACAAGAGAAAGAGGACACCTTGGTGGACAGAGGAAGTCAAAGAGAAAATAAGAGAGAAGAAAATGGCATGGAAACAATACTTAGGAGCTAAAAACACAGCAGGACAAATAGAGAAATATAGAGAACAAGTGATACTCAGAACAGAAGCAAAGAACAAGGTGCTAGCAGCAAAACATAAGTCCTGGAAAGAATTTGGAGAAAAGCTAGAAAAAGATGCGCAAGAAAACCAGAAATTGTTCTATAAGACCCTAAAGAACACGAGAAAGGAAAAACAATGCCCTCTCAAATTTATAAAGGACAAGCAAGGCAAATTGCTTACTGCCCCGAAGGAGTTAGTTGCTTATCCTTTACAGGACGTGGCAATCAACCCCAGCTTTTATTGGCTGTTTGTGATTTTTCTAGGCAATTTTATTTCATTCAGTAGTTTGCCATTGCTTTCTGAACGGTACGGCGCTTTTACCATTGTTAAAAATCCACACAAAGCGATCTGCTACCAAACCGCCTGCAGCAGGTTTCGAACCTGGTATATCTGGATTATGAAACTGCGTTCATATCCATTAGGCCACAGACGCCCCGAAGGAAGTAATGGAAAAATGGAAAGAATATTTCTCAGAACTCCTTGATGGCTCGCACGGTCAGGCATCAGAAGTGATAACAACTAGCACAGAAGAGGAAACAAATGGTGATAAAGATGACATAAAAATGGAAGAACGGAAGGCAGCACTGGAGAAAATCAAGATGGGCAAAGCAGCAGGGCATGATGGTATAACACCAGAAATGGTTAAGTACATGGGAGCATCAGGCGACCTATTACTCTTAAGGGTCCTACAGGCAGCGTGGTACAACAAGACCATACCAAAGGATTGGGAGATTGCCATCATAACACCAATTTTCAAAAAGGGTGACAATCGACAATGTGGAAACCATAGAGTCATATCCCTTCTCAGTGTCCCTGGTAAAATCTACTCTAGAATCCTAGAGCAGAGGCTCCGACGCCTAGCTGAGCTGCAATTGGATGAGGTCCAGGGCGGATTCCGAGCAAACCGAAGTACTCAAGACCTAATCTTCACACTCAGACAGCTGAGTGAAAAGGCCCTTGAGTATAAGAGTGAGATCCATCTTTGTTTCATAGATCTGGAAAAGGCATTTGACAGGGTCCCCTGGAGCAAACTTTGGGACTGTTTGGCAAGGAAGAACATTCCAGCACCTCTGGTTCATGCTATACAGAGCTTCTACAAGTCTTGCAGAAACTGTGAGGACAGCAAACCATAAGTCAGAAGAGTTCAGGACCACCACTGGTGTAAGACAAGGTGATATCTTGTCACCTTATCTTTTCATACTCATCATGGACGATGTTATCAAGTCATGTAAGCAGAGAACAAGAAAGTATTCAGTGGGGTACTGGAAGATGAGACAGGTATGTATTTCAGAGCTGGCATTTGCTGATGATGTTGCCCTGATGGCTAAATCAGAGGCACATCTCTAATCCAATTTGCAAGTCTGGAAGGAAGAGCTGGAGAAGAGAGGGATGGTCATAAGCAGCTCTAAAACAAAATCCATGGTGATATCACGAGAAGAAAGAAGACATCAGATTAAGCTGGGAGAACCGGTCCTGGAGCAGGTCGACCACTTTAAATACCTCGGAGCTATTATAGACCGAAAGGGAGGCATCAAAGAAGAGTTGGCCAATCGAAAAGCAGAAGCTGGGAGACTTTTTCAGACCATAAATCGTGGATTCCTCAACAAGAAAGAGGTTGGTACGAAAACGAAGACGGCAGTATACCGCTTCACCTATGTCCCAGTCTTGACATATGGATGCGAGTCATGAGCAATGACTACAACTCACAAAAGCCAGATCCAAACCTCAGAAATGAGGTATTTGAGGAAGGTGGCTGAAGTAACAAGAAGAGACATGGTCCGCAACCAGACGATACGTCAAGGCCTAAAATCCCACCCCTGCAGACCCAAGTAGAACAGTCCCAACTAAGATGGTTTGGCCATGTCTGCAGAATGGGAGAAGATCGGCTACCACGACAAGCATGGGAAACAAAGAGCCAGGGATCCAGACCCCCAGGACGACCCAGAGTCCGCTGAGAAGACAACATTAGACAATCTGTGAAGGACCGAGGACTAGAATGGAACCAGGCCAGGAGGAAGACAGCCGATAGGATAGTCTGACGCTCTCTCTTCCAAACCTTTACACCTCATGGTAGAATGGGAACGACTAAGTAAGTAAGTATAAATGCTGGACTTAAAGCGTATGTGAAATACCCAAATGGCAGCATACCAGAAATATATGAACCGTGTGGAGAACTCTGTACTAATTATCAAGCAGACATTATCACAATAAACACCACCCTCACAACAGTAGACAGCCAATTCAAACAAGAAATGTATATGGCGTCAGATATTATCATCTTCACTGATTCAACATCAACATGTCAGGCTTTAGGAGAATATCTCCAAACTGAAAATACAGAAATAATACAGCTGGCCGAAACATTTGACAACCTGCTAACAAAATACGACACTAGAGTCACTCTCCAGTGGATACCAGGGCACACAGACATACCAGGCAATGATAAAGCAGACGGACTAGCAAAACTAGGAGCCAGAATGGTTCAAACAAACGCCCCAGCAAACATCTAAACGAATACTCCAAGACAACTTCAAAGAGGAATGGTTGAACCGATGGTCAAATGGGTCTACTGGACGTGCTTTGTATAAAGAAATGGCCTATCCCAACAAAAATGACAACATTAATAACATATGGCAGTTTTGGATGGCTGATTTGAATAATATAAATTATCTTTAGTTGACAAACCTATGTTGTTGTTGGCGTTTTTCTGCCTTAAAGTATCCACAGCATGAGGTAACCGGTCACAGGCCCATCCCTCCTAGGTCGTCTCCTGCGATTCATAATAATAATAATAATATCCCCTTCAGTCTTAACTGACTGGGAATGTGCTCCTGAGGTAACAGCCCTCAGCTGCTTATTTTCCTGGTATTCCTTTCGACGTTTTTCCCTCTCTTCTGCTTGCAGTGAGTTTCTTTTCGCTCAGTCCGCGTCTCGCTGCCATACAGAAGTGTGCTGGTGACGAAAGCGTTATATTCCGCAGCTTTGGTCTTCGTTGAGAGTTTGGAGTTTCCACAGACACGCGTTGTGAGGCGGGCAAATGTGGCTGCAGCTTTGCCAATGCGGCTGTCAATTTCTGTGTCCAGAAAGAGTTTGTCCTTGGTGGTAGACTACAAGTGAAGTGGTGCACCACTGCCAATTCATAGTTATCGATAATGATAACTGATGCAACATCGACATCCTGACCCAGCAAAGTAGTTTTCTGTAGACTCATTGTGAGGCCAAAGTGTTTGCCTGCTTGGGTGAAGCGATTCATCAAGATCTGCACCTTCTGTTGATTTTGAGTGACGATTGCAGCGTCATCAGCAAATAACAAGTCTCTTATAATGACCCTTCTGATTTTTGTTTTTGCCTTCAGCCTTGCTAAGTTAAACAGTCGGACACGTACCCTGACGTGAAGGCATATTCCTTCAGTTGGGTCTATGAATGCATGTTTCAACAGCAAGGCAAAGAAGATCCCGAAGAGTCTGGGCCCTGTTCCAAAGGTTGTCATAGCCAGGAGTTGTAGTGAGGATAAGCTCTCACTGCACTGCACTCTCACATGACAATTGGAAATCGTTAAGAGTAGGCCATAAGGCCTCTGCCTTGGCAACATTTAAAAATTAGAAACCTACCCACCACAAACATATCTATAGAATGTGTGATTCCTAGATTGGGATTATCGCCAGTGCTATGGAGTTCGTGCACTGTGCTGAGATCCTCCTTGTGTAATCCAAGGGTGCAGATCAACGCACTGATGGAGTTGTCCGTGTACAATGAAACTAGTCCTTAAAACCAAAACCAAGTCTAGTAACCGAGCCATGTGAAGAACATACTGTAGATAAACATATACTTATACTCGTACGTTTGTGAGCGCCGTGTAGTTGAGAATAGGGCTACTGCACTATAACGCATGTCGTACAAGCTGAATGTTATGTAAAACAAATAGCCACAGAAACAATCCCTGCAAGAGCAAGTGATTGCTTGGTGTTGGCTCCAACCTCCAACTAGTGCAAAAGGTAATGATGAAAATGAGTGCATGAACTTTGAACTCATCTAATCTAGAGCAAAATCCAGTTAGAAAGTAATTATTTTGATTATCTCTCAAATAGCTGTGCTGCTTATTGAAAAATGCTGGCTTTTACCTTCCATTAATAGCAAACATCGATTTATCTATAACATCTCATCATCATAACCCTTCACTCCCAAAGGAGCATAGGCCTTCAACAAACACATGCCAAGTCCTCCTGTCACGTGCCATCTTCTCAAGTTCTTTCCACCTTTTCATCATTTTCACCTCTGTTTCCAGCTCTCTTCTCCATGTGCTTCTTGGTCTACCTCTCTTGCCCTGGGGGTTCCAAAACAAGGACTGCCTTGTAATGCTATCAACGGGTCTCCTCAGTGTGTGTCCAATCCATCGCCTTCTTCTCATCTCTTGTTCCACTGGCACTTGTCTAGTTCTTGTCATACCATTTTAATCCCTCTATTCTACGCAAGCACCCATTTATGAAAGTCTGTAGCTTTTTGGTTGTTGTCTTTGTTGTTCTCCATGTCTCAGAGCCATACAATAGGACTGACTTCACATTTGAGTTGAAGATTCTTATTTTTGTGTTGGATCCGATTTCTCTTGATCTCCATATATTTCTCAATGCAATGAAAGCTCCTCTTTTGTATTCTTATTTTGATATCACTGTCTGTCCCTCCAACTTTGTCCATATTGCTACTAAGATATGTGTACGATTCTACATCTTGTATTGGTGTTTCTTCAAGTTCAACCCTGTTATCATTACCTGCATTTATTCTCATTATTTTTGTCTTTTCCCTGTGTATTTTCAGACCCAATTGCTGTGACCTCTCATCAAGTGTTTTCAATTTGTCCTACATCTGATTATGGGACAGAAGAGCCTAGTCATCAGCAAAATCCAGATCATCCAACTGCTTAGTCACAGCCCACTGGATTCCATTTCTGTTGTGTAATGTCGATGATCTCATAACAAAGTCTATTGCTAGTAAGAAAAGAAATGGAGACAAGAGGCATCCCTGTTGCACTCCTGTTCTTATCCCAAACGGTTCTGTAAGCTGTCCTTCGTGAAGAACTCTGCATGTCATCATATGTTTTCTTTATTAAATTAATGCCTCATCAATTTCCAAAGTGATTCTCTGTCTACACTGTCAAATTCCTTTTCGTAGTCCACAAATCCGATGTATAGTGGTGAATTCCATTCCAGACTTTGTTCAACTATTATTCTCAGTGGCTGGAATGCCATCAGGTCCAGACGCTTTTCCATCTCTTAGAAGCTTTATGGCTTTCTTTATTTCTTCCTTCGTTGGTCTTTCACCGTTAATTTGTAGCTCTTCTTCTGCTGGCTGGATGTCTGGGGGGTTTTGTGGAGCTGGTATATTGAGGTCCTCAAAATATTCTGTCCACCTCTTCATTAGCTCTTGTATATTGCTGAGCAGTTTTCCATTCTTGTCTTTTATGAGGCAACTTGTTTGCTTGTATTTCCCCATTAGCTTCTTTGTGCTGCTATACAGTTCTCTCATATTTCCTTTGGCTGCAGCATCTTCTGCCTCTCTTGCCAACTCCTCAATATACTTCCTCTTGTCTCTTTTGATACTTCTTTGTTTGCTTCTGTGTACACTTCTTGAGCCTTGGCTTTGGAACTTCTGGTTTTGCTTGTGTTTAAATCTGCTTTCTTGTTTTTTCTGTCAGCACTAAGGCACATACAAAAACAATATAAATATTGAGAATGTTAAAAAAGAACAAGCACACACATTTTTCAGAAAACTCAATTAATTTATTTAAACACTTTAGTTAAAACATAATAATAATACTCATCAGTTTGTAGATCATCTCAACAGTGAGTCAAATGTGAAGATAACAATTAATAGTTATAAAATACAGTGTTTGAAGTACCTCAATGTTTGTTTATTTAAACTGTTAACTGAAACATAAATGAAGTCAACTTGTAACATTACCTTATATTTAATGTAACATCATCATCATACTTCAGCTCCCCAAGGAGCATAGGCCTTCAACAAACATATACCAAGTCTTCCTGTCCCGTGCCATCAGCTCAATGTCTTTCCATGTTTTCTTCACCCCCTCTATGTCTGTCTCCAGTTATCTTTTCCATGTGTTTCTTGGTCTTCCTCTTTCACCCTGTGGATTCCAGAACACGGACTGCCTGGCAATGATATCAACAGGTTTCCTCAAAGTGTATCTCATCCATCTCCAGCACCTTCTTCTAATTTTTAATGTAACAAGTGAACTAAAAAGCTGTATGCAGACATCACAGTTGTCACAAATCCACAAAAAACATGTCTGTGTAAAGCTTACAGAATCAGAAAAACTGAAGTACTTGATATCCCTGTGGGACTCCAGGACAAGAACTGCCTTGTAAGTATATCAGTTATTTTGCTCACTTGGTGCCCTACCCTATGTCAACATCTTTTCCTCATCCCCTTGTTCAACTTGTATTATTCTGGTTCTTTCTATCAGTTCCACACTAGTGATCTTGTGATACCATTTTAATTCTTCTGTTCTAACAAGCACCCATTTATGACAGTCTGTAACTTCTTGGTAGTAGTCTCTTTTGTTCTCCATATTTCAGAGCCATACAATAAAACTGCCTTGACGTAAGTTGAAAATTTCTATTTTGTGTTACCATTTGATTTCCATATAATTTGCAATTGAATGAAAGCCTTTGTTTTCTTAATCTGGTATTACTGTCCATTCAGTTCTTTAAAGTTATTTGAATAAAACATGGAGGACTACCATAAGACTATGACAATCAAAACGGTAAATAAAAATAAGTTTTACTGGGATAAAGGACCAAAATATGGTCTATGTTATGACCACAAGATAATATAATTAATGTACATGCATTTAAAAAAAATAAAGCAAATGGATACAAATCACTACAGAAGATCTTAAGAACATGAGAACTGTAGTAAAACAGTGCAGTAAACAAAAATATAGTACTATATTTTCTAGAGCAACGAAAATTTCCTACATTATAGCAACAATGTCCATACATGCCACATGCTGTGGTTTATCCATATTCTGTACAAGGTGTTTGCATTTTTAGATGTGTACACCCTGTACATAATTTCTGTACAGGTTTTCAAACCCATTCCCCTTATTACTGTGTCTCAGAGTTCTTTTATAAGGTCCTATTGAACTCAGGATTTCCCAGTCTGTTAGTGATAATTAAGCACAGAAATAGACTAAATGATGACACCATCACATTATTTTTACAGTGTAAAATAAACTCACACATTTATTGTTTGTGTTTTAAAATAGCCTAAGTGAAGACCTGCTTTAAAAGGCAAAGTCTCCGTGCCTCATTTATAATGCAGCCCACTTACAGGGTTTTGGATTTTTTATACAGGTTTTTCATCTCCGAGGTTTGGCATGTATGAATGTCTTTATCAGGGACACATGCACGAAAACAGGTCACCGTTGTCATTATGGTAAATGAATGTCAGAAATATCAAAGATATTTCTTCAATCATAATGTCTTTGTTCTTTTTCTCTCTAAAGTCTAAGACTTAATACTACCTACTTTTGTTTACCTTTTTTGTTTTAACTGCAGCTTCCACTTAAAAAAAAAGAAACAACTTTCTAAGTGTCACTGCAATTCCTCTCCCAACCCCAGCTCTTTATTTTTTCTGTGTGTAATTTATACATTTTGCAAATGTTTAACAGCATACAGGAAATCTGTTTATGCTTCTCCAATGGAAACAAACTTTGTGTAGTTGACTTATAGTAAATTATTTATTTCAACAGGCAATGAACATAACTCAAGAGTTATATGGTAACTACATAACAGATTAAGGGGAGAAACTGCAGCGCAGTTTATGTCAAAAAGAAAGCTGAGATTAGTTTATTTTCTAATAATGTAGGATCCTCTAAAATACAAGTGTGCTAACATAAATTATCAGAAGACATTCTAAAAAGGAGTAATTTGACTCTGAAAGGAAACTTACAATTTAAAAATCTTTTATTAGATCAGATATCTGATCTTATCAAAATTGCGATCATTAGCAAATAATGTAAAATTTAGCAAAGCGCATTATTTTTAAGACACTAAATTCAATTTTATAGCATGGAATCTTCTAAAACTATTACAAATTTATTCTGAATAAAAGTTTTTGCTACAAAATGGTGAGCTTTCTATTAATATTTAGTGCTCATAACAAAATTACAAGCCTAAGTGAAATAAATTATAACATTAAAATTGAATATGGCCACAATTTCCATAGCAACCATCAAATGCTTTGTTACACATACCGCATAACTATAATTGTATGGTTAGCCGGGACCCAAAAATGCAGCAATAGAGAATGCATTCAGCGACCCATAGCTAGACTGCTTGCGTCAGTGAACCAGAGCTGACCAAGACCCTACTCCACCTCCAAGGGGTAGTCCTGGAAACAAGCTGCATCACTGCAGTCTGGCTGAGAGAGTAAAGATCGAAGTGGGAAGGCAAACCCGGTCCCAAAAATGCCGTGCTGAAGTTGGCCGAAAGGTGCAGATATCGCAGCTTCGCTGTAAACGGACAAAACGCAACCAACGTCCTTTTCAGGACGAATGAGGAAGAAGTATGGTTAGCCGGGACATTTTAATTTAAATTCTCCAATTATGTACGAAAGTGGCATTTTATTATAGCTCCTCACCTGAAATGTGGACACCTCACAAAAAACAGGAATAGGAAAAAACTGCCTGCAGAATGCACTGTCAGAGAAAGCTGGCCTACAATTTAGAAAAATATAAAAGAGTAATAAAAAACAAAAGCAACAACTTTGGAGCTTTCTCAGGCAAAAAAGGAGAATGAAATGATGTGGAAATATTTTCAGAAAGACAATAAATAACCACCAACTTGTTAAACCATCAAAAGGAAAGATGTAGCACAAGATGGATTATGTGCATGGTTGAAGTTAGCAGCAAAAGTGAAGAAACAGGTCATATGAAATATTCAAGAACTTCACTGGAATATTCTGACACTTTGCAACACCCATGGAGGGATAATACAGACAGAATAGAACATTTGAAAACAAATTATTATCTGTTATGAAAATTATGGAATGTTAATGTGGCAGTTCGTCTCATACATTAACCATTGATAGAGGCTGTGTTAATCGTGTTTGAGATAAATGTATGACTGTACTAAATATATAACCACTTATTAAGTCTTCCTGTAAATTGTATTTTAATCTTTATGGTTATAGTGTTTTGAGCACTGCATAATTAGGCTTTTGCCCTGAAATTATTACTGTGTTGCTCAGAGGCGTCCCTGAAATATTTGGCACCCTCCTGCCATAAAGAAAAAAAACATGCAAGTATATAATTTTTAACAGTAAATATTATCATAATACTGTCCACTGGCACCCCCTTCCTGGCTGTCACCTGAGGTGGACCACTCCCCTCTGTACGCCACTGGTGTCGCTTTACTGTAATGCTGTACACCAAGCCTTCAAACATCACATTTGTAATGCTAATGTCCTGTATATATTCTGTTGATTAATGTTCAGAGTAAAATCTGCACCACAAACATCACCTGTACGGCTTCTGCCCTATATATATTCTTTAAGTTTCTTTAGATGACCACTCTGAGTAAAAATCTACAGTACTAACATCACATTTGTAAAGCTAATGTCCTGTATATATATATTCTTTTGTGTCTTTAGATTCATGTTCAGTCATCTAAAGAGACCATAAACATCACACTTTTATGGCTTCTGCCCTGCATGTACTCTTTTAGGTTTCTTTAGATGACCACACTGAGTAAAAATCTACAGTACAATCATCACATTTGTAAGGCTTCTCTTCTGTGTGTACGCTTTTGTGTATCCTTAGACAGCCGCACAGAGAAAAATCTGCATTACAAATATCACACTTGTAAGGCATCTCTCCTGTATGTACTCTATGGATAACCACTCAAGAGAAATATCTGCACTGTAAACATTACACTAGTAAGGCTTCTCTCTGGTGTGCATTCTTTTGTGTGTCTATCAATGACATTTCTGAGTAAAATCTAGAGTATACATTTTAGCAAAGCCTACACTGCAAACATCACACTTGTAGGCTTCTCTCCTGTATGCATTATTATCATTAGATGACTACTGTTATTAAAATCTACACTACAAACATCACATTTGTAAGGCCTCTCTTCTGTGTGTATTCTTTTGTGTGTCTTTAGAAGACCACTCCAAGTAAAATATACACTACAAACATCACATTTATAAGGCCTCTCTCCTGTGTGTATTCTTTTGTGTATCTTTAGATAACCACTCTGAGTAAAATCTACACTGCAAACATCACATTTGTAAGACCTCTCTCTTGTGTGTCTTTAGATGACCACTCTTCTTCTTCTCGTTCGCTGTTGTTTAGTAATGTCTACACAAGAAGTCCGGTTCTCTGGATGTATGTTGCTGTGGTTGAAAGTTCTTCAAGACTCCCAAACAGCTTTGTGTGGATGTGCGTCTCTGTGGGCCAATGTTCAGTTTGCAATTGACTAAGCATGTGGCAGTCTTGCAGGATGTGTTCGGCTGTCTGTCCACACCTACATATGGGTGATGGGACCAATCTCAGTCTGTATAAGTGACTGTTCAGTCTGTTATGTCCTGTTCTAATACGGAACAGGATCACCTGTTTTGCTTGATCAAGATAGTGATAGTTGTCTCTTTGTTGGTCAATTTTCCTGATGGCCTTGATAAGGGTCTTCTTTTCCTGGAATGTGATTGTTTGTTCTTTTTGTTCCTGTGTTGCTCCCTCTTTTGCTAACGTATCTGCTCTCATTTCCTGGTATGCCACAGTGTGATGGTATCCACTGTAGCACTACGCTTCTTTTGATATTCACTTCGCATAGGGCTTTATTTAACTCTGGCAGTTTATCACTGTTGAGGGCTTGCAGAACTGAGATTGCATCGGTAAGGAATACAACCTGCTGACATTGGCTTATTTATTATTCCTGCAGCAATGCTTAAGGCCTGTACTTCAGCAGAGTAGTTTGAACAGAATATTCCAGTAGGTGAACAGGTGGATTCGTTTTCTTTGTCTGGATAGACCACATAAACTCCTGCGCCTCCGTTCTTCACTGCTCTGGTTGCAGATCCATCAGTATATACTTGGATCCATGCTTCTCTGGGGTATAGTTCTTAAATCATGTCATATGCTGCTATTTTCCTTTGGAGAGATGACCGCTCTGAGTAAAATCTACACTACAAACATCACACTTGTAAGGTTTCTCTCCTGTGTGCATTCTTTTGTGTATCTTTAATTACTATTGTTTGTAAAACCTACACTACAAATATCACATTTATAAGGCTTCTCTCCTGTGTGTATTCTTTTGTGTCTCTTTAGATGACTACTGTTATTAAAATCTACATTACAAACATCACATTTGTAAGGCCTCTCTCCTGTGTGTATTCTTTTGTGTCTCTTTAGATGACTACTGTTATTAAAATCTACACTACAAACATCAGATTTGTAAGGTTTCTCTCGTGTGTATTCTTTTGTGTGTCTTTAGATAATCACTCCGAGTAAAATCTACACTACAAACATCACATTTGTAAGGCCTCTCTCCTGTGTGTATTCTTTTGTGTGTCTTTAGAAGACCACTCCGAGTAAAATCTACACTATAAACATCACATTTATAAGGCCTCTCTCCTGTGTGTATTCTTTTCTGTATCTTTAGATAACCACTCTGGAGTAAAATCTACACTGCAAACATCACATTTGTATGGCCTTTCTCTTGTGTGTATTTAAATGATCACTCCGAGTAAAATCTACACTACAGACATCACACTTGTAAGGTTTCTCTCCTGTGTGTATTCTTTTGTGTATCTTTAGATTACTATTGTTTGTAAAACCTACACTACAAACATCACATTTGTAAGGCCTCTCTCTTGTATGTATTCTTTTGTGTGTCTTTAGATAATCACTCTGAGTAAAATCTACACTGCAAACATCACATTTGTAAGGCCTCTCTCTTATGTGTATTCTTTTGTGAGTCTTTAGATGACCACTCCGAGTAAAATCTACACTACAAACATCACATTTGTAAGGCTTCTCTCCTGTGTGTATTCTTTTGTGTCTCTTTAGATTACTATTAATAGTAAAATCTACACTACAAATATCACATTTATAAGGCTTCTCTCCTGTGTGTATTCTTTTGTGTCTCTTTAGATGACTACTGTTATTAAAATCTACATTACAAACATCACATTTGTAAGGCCCCTCTCCTGTGTGTATTATTTTGTGTCTCTTTAGATAATCACTCCGAGTAAAATGTACACAACAAATATCACATTTGTAAGGCTTCTCTTCTGTGTGTATTCTTTTGTGTTTCTTTAGATCACTACTGTTTTTAAAATCTACATTACAAACATCACATTTGTAACGCCTCTCTCTTGTATGTATTCTTTTGTGTGTCTTTAGATAATCACTCTGAGTAAAATCTACACTGCAAACATCACATTTGTAAGGCTTCTCTCTTATGTGTATTCTTTTGTGAGTCTTTAGATGACCACTCTGACTAAAATCTACACTACAAACATCACACTTGTAAGGTTTCTCTCCAGTGTGCAATCTTTTGTGTCTCTTTAGATGACTACTGTTATTACAATCTACATTACAAACATCACATTTGTAAGGCCTCTCTCCTGTGTGCATTCTTTTGTGTCTCTTTAGATGACTACTGTTATTAAAATCTACATTACAAACATCACATTTGTAAGGCCTCTCTCCTGTGTGTATTCTTTTGTGTCTCTTTAGACTTCCACTCTGAGTAAAACGTACACAACAAACATCACATTTGTAAGGCTTCTCTCCTGTGTGTATTCTTTTGTGTCTCTTTAGATCACTACTGTTATTAAAATCTACATTACAAACATGACATTTGTAAGGCCTCTCTCCTGTGTGTATTCTTTTGTGTATCTTTAGATAACCACTCCAAGTAAAATGTACACAACAAACATCACATTTGTAAGGCTTCTCTCCTGTGTGTATTCTTTTGTGTCTCTTTCGATCACTACTGTTATTAAAATCTACATTACAGACATCACATTTGTAAGGCCTCTCTTTTGTGTGTATTCTTTTGTGTCTCTTTAGATTACTATTAATAGTAAAGTCTACACTACAAATATCACATTTGTAAGGCTTCTCTCCTGTGTGTATTCTTTTGTGTCTCTTTAGATGACTACTGTTATTAAAATCTACATTACAAACATCACATTTGTAAGGCCCCTCTCCTGTGTGTATTATTTTGTGTCTCTTTAGATAATCACTCTGAGTAAAACGTACACAACAAACATCACATTTGTAAGGCTTCTTTTCTGTGTGTATTCTTTTGTGTCTCTTTAGATCACTACTGTTATTAAAATCTACATTACAAACATGACATTTGTAAGGCCTCTCTCCTGTGTGTATTCTTTTGTGTATCTTTAGATAACCACTCCGAGTAAAATGTACACAACAAACATCACATTTGTAAGGCTTCTCTCCTGTGTGTATTCTTTTGTGTCTCTTTCGATCACTACTGTGATTAAAATCTACATTACAAACATCACATTTGTAAGGCCTCTCTCTTGTGTGTATTCTTTTGTGTGTCTTTAGATAATCACTCCGAGTAAAATCTACATTACAAACATCACATTTGTAAGGCCTCTCTCCTGTGTGTATTCTTTTGTGTATCTTTAGATTACTATTGTTAGTAAAACATACACTACAAACATCACATTTGTAAGGCTTCTCCCCTGTGTGTATTCTTGTGTGTGTCTTTAGACAAGAAATGTCAGCAAAGACCAAACTACAAACATCACATTTATTAGGCTTCTCTCTCGAGTGTCCTTTTATGTTGTATTGTACATTAATACATTCTTTCTCACTTCTATCACCTCCAGTGTGTTCACTACTTAAATCAGAGATACAGAAACCTCTACTCAGCTCACTGCTACAACCCTCATTTTGTAAGATCAGCTGTTTACTAGTAATAGCTTTATTAATATTCGCTGTACTCGTCTTAAAATTCGTTACCCTTTCTGACACTTTAGCTCCTGCCAGTTTTAAGTCATTAGTGTTTTCTGGCACTGTATCTAAAATGTGACTACCTTTCTTTTCAGTCACTGAATCTATAATTTGACTGGCTTTTTTTTCTGGTGGTGTTTCTATTATATGACTATCACTTTGTTCTGGTGTTGTATCTATTAAGTGACTATCTCTCTTTTCTTGTGTTGTATCTATTATGTGACTATCTCTCACTTCTGGTGCTGTATATTTAATGTGACTATGTCCTTGTTTGTACTCTGTTTGGATTTCTACTCTTCTCAATTCATCTGGCAACAAATCTGTTTCACTGTAATTAGCTTCCCAATATTCATCATTATGCTTGCATTTCAAATGTTTACACAAATGCCAAAACTGGGAGAAGGCAAGGTTGCAGTGAGTACAAGAATATGTTTCTGAAATGAGAAAGACATAAATGAAGTAAGACATTAGTAGATGTCTGAAATGGCACAAAAAAAGAAAAGAAAAGGAAATTAGCAAAATAAGCAATTAAATCCACTTTACTTGTTTGTCATTTTTTTTTCTCGTATATTATTAAAACACATATTTCTAATTTCATTCACTCATAAGACTGTCATCATGACTTCCTAATTTCACTCATTCACAACTCTGTCATCACGTCTTTCTAATTTCATTCACTCACAACACTGTCATCATGTTTGTCTAATTTAATTCATTCACAACACTGTCATCATGTCTTTCTAATTTCATTCACTTACAACACTCTATTATCATGTCTTTCTAATTTCATTCATTCACAACACTCTGTCATCACGCCTTTCTAATTTTATTCACTCACAACACTGTCATCATGTTTGTCTAATTTAATTTATTTACAACACTGTCATTATGTCTTTCTAATTTAATTCACTTACAACACTCTGTTATCATGTCTTTCTAATTTCATTCATTCACAACACTCTGTCATCACGCCTTTCTAATTTTATTCACTCACAACACTGTCATCATGTTTGTCTAATTTAATTTATTTACAACACTGTCATTATGTCTTTCTAATTTAATTCACTTACAACACTCTGTTATCATGTCTTTCTAATCTCATTCATTCACAACACTGTCATCATGTCTTTCTAATTTCATTCACTCACAACACTCTGTCATCACATCTTTCTAATTTCATTCACTCACAGCACTCAGTCATTATGTCTTTCTAATTTCATTCACTCACAACACTGTAATGCCTGTGTTAGTTCACTACTTCTGCCATTGCTCTCTTATCACAGACTTATACTTCCACAGGTATCTGAGTGGCAGAGTAGTTTCAGCACTTGTTTCTCAAAGCAGAGACCAGGGACCGGGGCTGAAACTAGGTCATATCATGCTCCAGTCTCATCATCAGGTGCCATCTTCACATCAAAGGTCGGCTGCAATGGATCTCCAACGTACTCTCTTGTCTTGATGGTGCACTGTGACAGACTCTTTCATGTCCATCTCCTGACGTTATCTTCCCACTTATAGTACTAACTTCCTCTTGCATGTTTGCCTTCAACTCTGCCTATAGTCTATCCAGCTATAAAAAATGAGTACTTGACTCTGTACTGTCACCACTATTCTAACATCAGAATATTAGTATGGAAACTAAACGACAGCTGATCAATGGTATATTCTTACTAACTCTTCGCTATCAGTGTCAAACATGGTCCCTGACCAAAGTATAGAAGAGGAAAATCACATTGTGCGAGATCAGATGCTTAAGAAAAAAAACTAATGTCATCAGGAGAGACAGAATGGAAAATGAGGAAAAAATGAAGGAACTACAACCTGCATTAAGTATATAGAGACAGAAAATGAAGTCATCCGGCCATCTCATCCCAATGGAGCCCGAAAAATGACCACTACATGCCTACAATAGTAATAGTTCTGATTTCAGGGCATGGGGAAAACCAAGAGGCAGATGGATAGACGTCACATAAATGCTATGACAATATGGGCTTACCGCAGCTAATGTGACAAACTTTGGCTCAAGAACGTCAGCTTCAGTTCACCACTATGCTTCAGAACAACAGTGGTGTGACGGTTATTGCCTCCCCTGCTTTGCAGTAGTGGTCCAACAGTAGCCAAAACTCAAGAGTATCTAATATGGGCTTCAAAGGTGTCTACCTTTGCACAAGATTACTCTTGGCAGATTTGTAAATAGCAGAGTAATGGCGCTTCTATCTCGATTGGGTGTTCACAAGATATTCAGATAAGCGAAAGCAATGCTGCATTGGCTGAGCACGTTAACTCTAGAATCTGCCGACAACTTTTGTGAAGAATTAAGCAATAATTAATCTTAGCTCATTCAAGCCCCTACCTCTGATTTGCTCAGTGGAATTCTTATTATTCTGGTATAGCTCTGTTTAGAGTGTGTTTAGTAAACTGACTGAGACAAACATGCAGTACATTTAAAATGATTAAATCGCAGTTAAATTTGTAACATTACAAATAACAAAATTTAATAATCACTTAAGTTTTAACAGTTTGAAAATAATTGAATAGTTTAAAAGAAAGGGTTCGTCATTGATTGATAGTAGGTTCTTTGAAAAAAATTCACTTTGGCAGCTTATATATTGCACTTAGCTGCCAGTGGATGTTTCTGCTCCTGCTGGGTTGGTTCTTGATGGACTAATCACTGATAATGCTCGTCGCTGGTCAAGGATGTAGAGTGCAGCTTGTTCCCAGGAGTGTCAGGGAGAGTCTACAAAGTTTGTCCCTCGTCTTAAAGCTTAGGCCACTGTTCCCTTCTTGTTCCAGAGATAGTACCCTCAACTAGTACCACCACCAACTATGGTAATAAAATAGAAGCGAAACGCTCTTTCTCGACACATACTATGTGTCCCCTTTCCTATTCCACTATCCCACTTAACTCAGAATTTACCCTCGAGGAGAATTAACTTTAATCCCTCGAAAGAAAAACTTTCTTTACATTTAAACTGAATAGCTTTTATAGTTACTTTACATTTAAATGAAAAGGTTAATAGTACAGATAGAATATGTTTATATTTCCACTGATTGAAAAGTGTTCACAATATAAACTGAATTAGCTTTTATTTATGTTAACACTGATTTGATAAGTCTGAAACTCGAAGTATTATAATTAAAATGTACATCATTTCTTTCATCTTTCCCTCCCTGCTCCATATGGAATTTGGGACTACTGATGCATTTAGTTCTCCTTAAGAAACTAGCAATAAAGCAGTCACCAGCCCGTGAAGTGGTGGTTCATGAAATCATCATTCTATGCGCTGAGGTTGCCAGCCTCAAATGACTGGGACATCCACTAGCAATTTTCACATATTAATATTCACATGGTAATATATACATATTAGTTCACATGATAGTAATGAAAATATAGAATGTAAAATGACAACTTACGACAATCCTGGCTCACAGACATTTTGCTCAGATGAATGAAGTTAAGGCACTAGCTGATGCCTTTTTACACGTGTACTTGGGTTCGTTAATTTTAACTTTAATTCCCTCTCTGACTCCGTGTTGTTCAGTTTCCTCAGATATTCCGGATTTCCTTATTTAAAATGACAGAGATTTCCTGGTCTGTTTTGTAAGTCCTGATAAGTTCTGCAATAAAAATGTCCAGTCTGATAAAATGACATTCTGAATTCTAGGCTTCACTCTGGCAAGGTCTTGTTGTGTCGTTTTGGCAAGCGATCCTCACAGTAAAGTTGACTGACTGAAGCGTCAGGTTATATTCACTGTCCTCCCCCACTCTGTTTGTTATGGAGCTACTCAAAAGCTCCAATCATTTCAAACATGCTGGTTGGGGGGGCATTTTCAAAATATTCCTGACATGGAAAAATTTTGAAAGTAATTCAGAGTAATTCCTCTCCCAAATATGGCGTGACTATATCCGATACCTTGTGTTCCAATTCACCTGAAAATACACAGGGAAAAGACAAAGATTATGAGAATAAATGCAAGAAATGATAACAAGGTTGAACTTGAAGAAACACCACTAAAAGATGTAGAATCGTACACATATCTTGGAAGTAATATAGACAAAGTTGGAGGGATAGACAGTGATATCAAAATAAGAATACAAAAAGCAAGAGGAGCTTTCATTGAATTGGGAAACATACAGAGAACAAGAGAAATCAAGTCCAACACGAAAATAAGAATCTTCAACTCAAATGTGAAGTCAGTCCTATTGTATGGCTCTGAGACATGAAGAATAACAAAAACAACAACTAAAAAGCTACAGACTTTTATAAACGGGTGCTTGCATAGAATAGAAGGACTGAAATGGTATGACAAAGTCACAAATGTGGAACTGATGACAAGAACCAGACAAGTGCCAGTGGAACAAGAGTTGAGGAGATGACGCTGGCGATGGATAGGACATACATTGAGGGAACCTGTTGATATCATTACAAGGCAGTCCTTGTTCTGGAATCCACAGGGAAAGAGAGGCAGAGGTAGACCAAAAAACACATGGAGAAGAGAACTGGAAACAGAGGTGAAAATGATGAGGAAAACATGGAAAGAACTTTAACGTATGGCAAGGTCTGGTTGTGTCATTTTGGCAAGTGATCCTCACAGTAAAGTTGACTGATTGAAGCGTCAGGTTATATTCACTGTCCTCCCTCACTCTGTTTGACAGGAACTTATATCGTCGTCCAGTTCCCTGGGCTGAATTGCTCTGTTTCTGCCTCTGGTGATCTTGAGGTTGTTGTTGCTGTTGGTGGGCTGTTTTGTGTGTTGTGTTGTCCGAACTTTTGGAGTAATCATCTGGGAGATCCTTTTGTTTGGCGTGACTATCGTGGTGGCGTCTTTAAGATGGATTCACTTCCGACTGGGCGCTCTAGTACCGATCAGCAAACAGTACCACCTGATCAAGAGTTTCAGCCCCGTGCTTAGCCAGGAACCGTCTCATGTCAGGGTTGAGTGAGTCCTTAAACTGCTCCACGACAATCATCTCCTTCAACGAAGGTGCTGAGAGATCCCCACTTTTCCAGGTACGTTTCTAGCCTGGTAGCAAATTGTCTAAACGATTCGTCTTTCTGCCTTTTAACCTCACGGAGTTTACAACAAAAAGTCTCTGCATTAAGCATAAAATGCTGAAGCAGAGCCTTCTTCAACATGTTTTAGTTGTTCTGTTCTTCCATGGGCATCTTGAGAAATACATCATAAGCAGATCCCCTCAGGCTCTGGGATAGCTTTATGTTGTATCTCTCCATCTCCAAGCCATATGTAGCTGCTAAGGATTCAAACATAGAGAGGTAGATGACTATTTCCTCTGAAGCATCAGACTACACATGTAATTGGAAGGATATTGCACTAGGTGCTGCTGCCTGAGAAATGTTTCCTCCATCGCTAACTTGAGAACTGCCAGACCCACCATTGTTAGAACTAGAATCTATCCTTCCCTTGATTTCCAATTCCTTCAATCTAATGGCCCTGTAGGCCTGTTCCTTTCTCTCTTAGAATGCCCTCTCCTGTTCTTGTTTTCCTCTTTCGGCCTGTTCTTTTTCCTTAGCGAATGCCCTTTCGGCCTGTTCCTTAGCAAATGACCTTTCAGCCTGTTCCTTTTGCTTAGCAAATGCCCTTTTGTTTTCTCTCTGTGGCTTCAGATGCCCTTTGCTTTTCAGCCTTTTGCTCTTCCAAAGGTCTTTGCTTTTCTCTCTCTTCAGCTTGGGCTTTTTCGTGCTCTCTGGCCATCGTTCGCTTTTCCCTTTCAGCCACTTTCTCCTTGCGGAGTGCGTCTTTCTCTGCCTCCATCCTGTCTTTTTCCTCTTTATCTTTCTGTTTTCGCACCAAAGCAGAAAGTTCTTTAGCTGAAAACCTTAGTTCGCGGCTGTGACGGTATTGCTTCCCCTGCTTTGCAGTAGTGGTGCAACAGTGGCCAAAACTCAAGAGTATCTATTATAGGCTTCAATGGAGTCTATCTTTACACAAGATTACTCTTGGCAGAAATGTAGATAGAAGAGCAGTAAAGCTTCTATCACATGGGAGTCTTCGCAAGATATTCAGATAAGCGAAAACAATGCTGGCTGTCGCTGAGCACGTTAATTCTGTAATCTGCCGACACTTTTATGAAGAATTTAAGCAATGGTTATTCTAGCTCGTTAAGCCCCCCCCCCCGATTTAATCAGTGGAATTATTATTTTAATATATATAGCTCTGTTTAGAGAGTGTGTTTAGTAACTTTGACTGAGACAAACATGTAGTACATTTAAAAGGATTGAATCGAAGTTAAATTTGTAACATTACAAATAACAAAATTTAATTACTTTAAGTTTAACAGTTTGAAAAAAAATAATTTGAATATTTATGAAAAGGATTTCATCACTTGAATGGGATTTAACTGAATAAAGGAGGTCACTTTTGGCAGCGGATATTTTCACTTAGCTGCCAATGGTATTTTCTTCTCCCTCTGGGTTAGTTCCTTTCACTCTGCCGCGCTCGTCTCTGGTCAAAGTTCAGGCGCCGCAGGTTTCCAGAATGCCAAGAAGTAATGGCCAAGTTGGTTCTGCGTCTATCTATAAGACCCTCTTATGATGGCATCCCCTACAACGTCAGTCCACTTCTATCTTCACTTGGTTCCAGAGATAGTACTTTCTGCTGGTACCACCAATAAGTGGTAATAGAAACGAAACGCTCTTCTGAGTATGGTGTTTTCCCGACACATTTATGTGCCCCCCTCTTCTATTCTACCATCCCATGTCAGAATTTACCCTCGATGAGAATTAAATTTAATCCCTCGGGATGAAACTTCCTTTACATTTAAACTGAATAGCTTTTGCTTTACATCACATTTAAATGAAAAAGTTAAACGTACAGATATAATATGTTTTACATTTACATCTCCACTGTTTGAAAAGTGTTCACAATATAAATTCAATTTTGGTCCATTTATATTTACACTTATGGAAAAGTTTGAAACTTCTATTAATTTAAAATGAATATTTTCATATAGACATTTACACTAGGTTAAAGCTTGAAAACTTACATTAATTTTAAAGTGAATATGTTTATAAGGACATTTACACTGCTTTGAAAATGTAAGTATTATACTTAAAATGTACATCATTTCTTTCATCTTTCTCTCCCTGCTCCATAGGGAGACTGGAACTAATTTATGCTTTTAGTTCTCTTTACGAAACTATCAATACAGCAATCACCAGCCCTTGCAGTGGTGTGTCACCGCGAGGCTTGCCCTAGCATTATTTGTGCTGTTGTTAGAGTGAGGTAAACAGTTAGGACAGCTCGAAAAAAAGGAAATAAATAATGAATGAGAATAATAATAAATTGCTAACTGACAACAGTTCAGAATATCGGCTCACGTTAACCAAAAGTGAGTGATCATAGAGATGTAAATAGAATATTCGTGAACAGATAAGCTCGACCAATAAATTTAAGAAAAAAGATTTGGGTTACTGAATAAGGTAAGTGGCGAGAAAAACACACCATGCAGAAATGACCAGAGGTCATTAGTGGGTGATGAGAGAGACCAGAGCTGTTTTAGTCATCAGTGTGTGATGAAGTGCTGAGAAGATCTCGAGCAGCTGGCAGACAAGATATACGTCTGTGGTTTACAGATAGGTTGTATATGAATATATACCTATGTCCAGCCAGTATTATTTGATTAGGAAGATAGTTATAGATTCTGTGGTTCACAGATAGTGTATTTCAAAAGGAGATCAGCGATTATGCTGTATTGTAAGTATTGGATTGACGGTCCGACATATATTTAGAGTATGGTCTAGTAAGCGGGGCACCGGAAGTTAAGGTTTTTGAAAAACGCGAATCCGACTTTTATTTAACCTCCCGATCCGACTTTGGTATCACCGCCATGCTCCATTACGACAGATCCGAACGCTTTGTATCAACTGATTATATTTTGCACGAGGTAGAATTTTGTTTACAGGAGAGTTTTGCAGAAGCACGATTTTGACAAGTCGCTATGAGAACTTTACGACTATGTGTCCAGAAATAGATGGTTATGAATATATAACGACTAGGCCTAAAGTAACGAAAGGCTGTGAATTTAAGAAGAAAACTACAGATATCATTGAGGAGCAGTGTTGAATAAAGTTTGAGCTGTCAAGAAATACATACGACTTTTAAGAGAAAGTGAGTGTCGACTTCTATATGAGAATCGCAAATATGCTCTCTCATGTAAGTATCTAAATGGTGAACATATATTTATTATGCATGAGATGAATTTGGTTTCTAGGAACGGTCATAGAGACAGGACTGACCAGTTCAATCGAGAAAAATATATAAGTACATATATAATAAATATGGAATGCCAAGAAGGAGCATAAGTACTACGAGTAAACAGTAACAGATTTTGGGAAGACTAAGAAAGTCTACTGGAGATGATAAATTGGCAAAAGAGGAATATGTAAGTTCACAAGACATAGAGCTCCGGTATGAAGTATCTCTGATGTATAAAGACCCAGTTAATGATTATATGCGAGCTCTACCATTTGAATGACTCATCATACGTGTTGTATTATTATGGTATTAAAAGTTTTGAAGGATTAGAATGGATTTGATTTCATCTTTGAGAGTTGCTGAATGTAGGCCATGTTTATTTATACTACCACTATATAAGAAGTCACTACAACATTGAAGAAGGAACTGAACGAACCTGGAATAGGAATGGAAAATAATATCATCCAAGAATCGACATCTCTGGCGGAGTTGGCCAGTAATGATATATTAACTAATAACTTGGAAGATAACATAGAGAAGATTAACGAAGAAGCTTTTAGGCAGAACCAGTACACCATGACAGGTGGTTCATGAATCATCATTCTAGATACTGAGGTTGCCAGCCCCAAATGACTTTGACATTCAAGCCAAGATTAATCATTGCTTAATTCTTCACAAAAGTTGTCAGCAGATTCTAGAATTAACGTGCTCAGCCAATGCAACATTGTTTTCGCTTATCTGAATATCTTGTGGAAACTCCATCGAGATAGAGGCGTCATTACCCTTCTATTTAAAAATCTGCCAAGAGTAATCTTGTGTGAAGGTAGACACCTTTGAAGCCCATATTATATACTCTTGAGTTTTGGCCACTGTTGGACCACTACTGCAAAACAGGGGAGGTAATACTGTCACATGTGGGCGACATGCTCCAGGATCGATTATAAGACCTGTCTAGTAATTCCCCTAGACGACTGACATAAATTTCAGATTTAGTGAAAGAATATTGTCAAGAGTAAATAACAGTAAAAGTAACTGTGTAAAGAATAATTTCGCAGTTTTACCTCACTGTGAATTGCAAGCTTGCCAAGACAACACCAGACCTCGCCAGAGTGAAGAATAGATTCATAATTCCTATTTGTTAACCGGACCTTTTATTGGAGAACCAAATAAGACTTATAAAGCACAGGCACTCTTTACATTTTAATAAGGAACACAGGGACTAGGAAACTGAAGAAACATGGAGTCAGAGGGGGAATCTATGGTCAAAATTAAAGACATCCCAGATGCGTGTAAGAGAACGATTCGTCTCTTTTATTCATCTGAGAAAACAAGTCTGTAGCCAGGATTGGTGTAAGTTGTGATTTACATTTCATATTTTATTACTAACATGTGAACTAACATTTATATGTGATGCATGTTGTATTATTAAAAGTTCCGGAGAAGGTCTCCGTGGCCAAAGTAGACACTAGGGGGTAGTCACATAACACGAATCAGCATAACTGCTGTGAGCTGACAAACACCTCCTTCACAAATATGCAGTTTATTATACTTGACACAAAGCTCCATGAAATCAGTTCTCGCTCAAAGGCAAATGCAGTAATAAGTAGGTGTCCAGTCCGTTCACTATCAAACGCTGGTTAATGGCAATCATCCAAACTTTATTGATCACAGTCCAATGGACCTCTTAATGAATAGATATACATTTCCTGAATATAATAAACCAGGGACACCTCAACTAAGTATATTGATGTCCTGGTGATGGAATGATGCAGGAAAAACACAGTATACTGCAGGAGCTCAATATACATACGTCCGCTTACTTTCAAACACAAGCCGCATCTCTTCTTGCAGACGATCACCTCACTTCTGCTTCAAAATGTTCACGTCTGCCTCTACACCATATCGGCATGATGTCACTTCCTTTATTAATAAGTAAGTCTGTATAAAATTATCAGAAAAGGAGCCCTGTCGAGCCAACTATTATACCGATATAATCATTATGAATTTTAATCATAACAATATGTATATATTACCAAGTGAAGTTTAATGTGTGAAAAATCGCAATGAAATCAGTAAATGTAACTGATTATTGCCGTAGTGAAAGAGAGATCGAGAAGAGGTCGCCTCAAAATCCATCTCGTGACAAGTGGAATGAAAAAAAAAGTAAACAGTAGACGCTGCTCTTGAGTTAGTGAAGGTGAAGGCAGCCAGCAAAGGAACTGGCTACACTACCTCATGAAGCTGAGACCCAGTATAGGTAAAGTCTCTAATTCTTCAATCCACTGTGGCAGTATCTGCTATGAGACTGCCTTTATACTTTCACACATGCACTACACATTATCATTTGATTTATTCTTTACTTCAGCTAGAACAATTAAGATATAAATGTACACTGTATATCTACAGTTCACACACTTACTGTCATTTTCTGTGTCTGAACCAAGTTGTTTCACATTCTTCCTTCTTTGCACTTTTTTGCCAGGTTTGTTACATTTTTTAACCTGGATACCCAAGTCTTTTGCATAACTGTCACCATAGTATACCTGAAATAATATTACTTAAATAAAGTGACCACAAACTAGCCTGTGTTTGAGTGGATCCATCTCAAATATCAAACACTATAATCACTAGAGCATATAATGCACATACTGAATTAAAGTGAGAGACCAGCAAAATGAGTTACATATGCTTCTCATTTGGTCAAAGAAGGGAAAAAATAAAAACTACAAATGCAAAATGTACAAAACAGTGGCTTTTATTTAAAAATATGTCAAATGGTAGCTCTGGACTGTCTGGTTCTAACGAGACCTAAATGGGCAGAATCGGATGGACAGAAGACTAGAACGATGAAGGAAGAGGTGGAACAGTTTGTATAGAAGTCAAAATTTCATTCATCTTGCTAACAAATTAAGCAGACCTAACATGCCTGTCTATAATTTTGCATTGTTGCATATCTCTTGAGTTTCATATAGACAACAATTTAATGTAAGACATCTAAGAAATCAAGAAACAAGAGACAAATTTGCAGTCACAGTATGCAACAAATTCCAAGTGCTCCAACAGCTGGAAGAGGCAGAGAATACAGAAGACTATTGGCAGTAGGTCAAAACTGTATGGAATGAGACATGTGAAGAAATACTGGGGAAAAGGGAACGACAACAAAAAGCATGGATAACAACAGAAACCATCAATAAGATAAAAGACAGAAAAAAATAGAAAGCAGATTTAAACACAAGTAAAACTAGAAGTTCCAAATCTAAGGCTCAAGAAGTTACACAGCAGCAAACAAAGAAGTAAAAAGAAGTATCAAAAGAGACAAGAGGAAGTATATTGAGGAGTTGGCAAGAGAGGCAGAAGATGATGCAGCCAAAGGAAATATGAGAGAACTGTATTGCAGCACAAAGAAGCTAACAGGGAAATACAAGCAAACAAGTTGCCTCATAAAAGACAAGAATGGAAAACTGCTCAGCAATATACAAGAGCACATGAAAGGTGGACAGTGTTTTACCGGGGCTTGAAAGGGAGCAAAGAATCCACAAACACCCCCCTGCATCCAGCCAGCAGAAGAAGAGCTACTAAGGAGGGTTGGGCACGGTTACCCCAGACCTGAAAAAAATCAAAAAGCACAAAAAACTTCTAAGAAATGGAAAAGCATCTGGACAATGGCATTCCAGAGAATCAAAAAATATTGACAGCCATGGCTAGACAGAGGGATATAAATTACTCTCGTAAAGTCTGGGTAAAGATGCAACACAGAGATAAACCGAATGGAAGGAGTCTGTGTATGCTGACTAACCTTGCTTTCTAAGAAGGAAATTTCCAGATTTGGCACCTGGAATGTTCAAACTGGTTTTGCCTTATGCGCCGTGTTTTATCAGTGCTTAAAAAAGTTTTTAAACAGGATTATCCTGTTCGAGAGATTAAAAGAGTCCATAGACAAGAAATTGAGAGATGAACAAGCAGGTTTTCAACAAAACAGATCATGTACAGACCAGATAGCCACTTTGAGAATAATAGTTGAACAAAGTCTGGAATGGAATTCACCACTATACATCGGATTTGTGGACTACTGTAACGAGATTGTATTTATAGTGGTTGTTGTCTTGTTGACTGTCGATGATAGTTCACTAAAGAATAATGAACTACACGATATACCCCAGTCTCAGATATGAGCACTGGTGTATGATAGCACAAATGATAGTCAGACAGTAAAGACCCCTGGTCCGGTGGTAAGAAAAAAATCAAGAGCCTAGAGTGTCTTCTCGTAATAACTATTCTGTGCTTTAAATATCAGTGAAATTCAAATTGAACTCAATGGTAACTTTATGAAGTTAACAAAATCCAAGTTACAATTAAAATCAATTTATTTAGGATTCTCTTTTCTTCTGTTCTTGAAATAGATAGAATTGCTATATGTATATGAATTTTCTATTTACATCATATCCACAGAAATCACAGTGATATTATAGTGTTTCTGCTTTTATGACAAAAACGTTAACCAGTCTTTTTCTTCATATGACTTGACTCTTCACACATAAATTGATCGAATGTTCTTCTGTTTCTGCACTTAACTGAGTGCTCCTTAAATGATGGTTGACAATGTTGGTGAGCTCCACACGATTATACAGACTCGGCTGATCTTCCCATGTAGTAGGGATACCAGCACAACCAGGTAGACCAGTTGTAGTGCTCCGTGTCGCTATGCAGGATAACACTTGGGTTCTCACATCTGGCTTACGTCTATATGTATGACCAAAACCTGAAACAACATAAAGCCTGTGGCTAGCCTCTTTCCAAGAGTTCCCCTAGACTAATGTATGGTTGTTCAGTGTCATCAGTAATGCATGTGTATGAATGCGCACATGTGTTTCTGGTTACACTGTTAGTTGTAGAGATGTTACTTGCAAACAAAAAATTCAAATGATATGATTACAATGTACATTATATTACATTATTCATTTACATCAAATTATGTTACATAGTCCTTTCTTCCATTCTGCTATCTTTCCCTACAAGCAAAATTGTCCTGACATATATTGCTTATGGTTATAAAAAGTTTGAGAACCCCTGGCCTACTTTGTGTCCATAGAGCAGTCAAATCAATTTGGGGTCATTGGTACCAATGGGTTGAGAACCACTGGGATATAGTCTCCCATGCTGCCGTAACCCTGTAGGGGTGTACTTGCGGCCCAGGCTTAAGAACCACTGACTTACATTTTTGCTACTGGAGCATCAAATCTATATGAGTGTGTTCCTGGTCTCAACCTTGAGAACCACTGGCTGTCAGTCAGATTATTACGTTCATAACAATGGCTACGGTACTGTTGTCCATCGTTACATAGTTCTATGTTGAAGTTATAAGCAATTATATAACGTGATAGTATAATCATAGAGCAGGATACATTCATATAAACACATTAAAACATGACAAGGATAGTTCAGAAATCAGTTCAGGATCATTCCATAGCACGATTGTTCAATGAAGTGACATATTTAAATTTATTCTGCATTAACAAAATAGGTACAGTACAAGCCCTACTCACCTGCCAGTGGAACTCAGAAATAACTAACAGCACTACTTCTGGCAAAGGATAGGCCAGCACAAATACTCAATGTGAAGGAATCGTGTCTAGCTCTCTCCTTTGGTCCTCTGCGTTCTTTCAGTTCGTGTGTGTCCTTCCACTTCCAACTACCGCGCGTATTTATACGCTTGGTCGGCCGTGGAAAGAACTTGCGAGAATCAAGTGACTTGGCGCTGATGTTTGGCTAAGCCTTCAAGCAACTTCGGTCGAAAATATTTCTGAATTTCAAGAGGATAGGTCATCTGTTTAATTTTTAAAGACAGATAACAAAGTCGTTCTCCTTACTTACCAAAGCTATTGCCTCTTGAGATATTAATCGTTTTACTTGCACAACATGCGGCTTTCCTTCCATATCAATCTTTCCAATCTTCCTCTGTCTTTCCTTTTTCTATGCATTTTAAAACCGCACTATTCATCATTTTCCGAACTGGTTGACCCACTTACGTGATCATATCCCCAGAATTATAAAAGACATTGTCTTCCTGGTTATAACCACACCTGGGTCTACTCTTCCTCTATGACTCGGTGACGTAGAATTGCCTTCTGTCAATCCGTTGATTTATAATGAATTTATTACTGCGCAGTCCTAACACAGATTTTCTCCCTACCTTATTGTTATGCCTAGATGATCTCGGACACTCCGTGTAGCAAGCTCTCGTTTCAATGGTCAAGCTATTAGCATTACACATGTTTCGATGGTGTTCACTTTGTTTTGATTACGTAGATATCGAAGCCCAATCGCATTATGCGACAACTACGAAAAGGCATTTGACAGTGTAGACAGAGAATCACTTTGGAAATTAATGAGGCATTATGGAGTTCCCCTGAAGATCATTAATTTAATAAAGAAAATATATAAAGACATGAAATGCAGAGTTCTTCATGAAGGACAGCTTACAGAACCGTTTGGGATAAGAACAGGAGTGCGACAGGGAGGACTCGTGTCTCCATTTCTTTTCTTGCTAGCAATAGACTGGGTTATGAGAACATCGACAATACAAAACAGAAATGGAATCCGGTGGACTCTGACTAAGCAGTTGGATGATCTGGATTTTGCTGATGACTTGGCTCTTCTGTCCCATAACCGTAATCAGATGCAGGGCAAATTGAAAACACTCGATAAGAGGTCATAGCAATTGGGTCTGAAAATACAAAGGGAAAAGACAATGATAATGAGAATAAATGCAAGTAATGATAACAGGGTTAAACTTGAAGAAACACCAAAACAAGATGTAGAATTGTACACATATCTTGGCAGCAATATAGACAAAGTTGGAGGGATAGACAGTGATATCAAAATAAGAATACAAAAGGCAAGAGGAGCTTTCATTGCATTGGGAAATATATGGAGATCAAGAGAAATTGGATCCAACACGAAAATAAGAATCTTCAGCTCAAATGTGAAGTCAGTCCTATTGTATGGCTCTGAGACATGGAGAACAACAAAGACAACAACCCAAAAAGCTACAGACTTTCATAAATGGGTGCTTGCATAGAATAGAGGGATTAAAATGGTATGACAAGGTTACCAACGTGGAACTGATGACAAGAACTAGACAAGTGCCAGTGGAACAAGAGATGAGAAGAAGACGATGGCGATGGATTGGACACACACTGAGGAGACCTGTTGATAGCATAACAAGGCAGTCCTTGTTCTGGAACCCCCAGGGCAAGAGAGGCAGAGGTAGACGAAGAAGCACATGGAGAAGAGAGCTGGAAACAGAGGTGAAAATGATGAGGAGAACGTGGAAAGAACTTGAGACGATGGCACATGACAGGAGGACTTGGCATGTGTTTGTTGAAGGCCTATGCTCCTTTGGGAGTGGAGGGTTATGAATTGAATGATGAATATGAATATGCCTGTGACGTCATGCTCTCTCAGAAGTACGCATTGGCCAATAAAAAGGGGGAGCGCAATTTGAACAAGGGACACTGAATAAAGTTTTGAAACAGACTGGACGAAGGACAGAGTTTGCCACTACGACTTTGCCATCTGCAGCCTGCCAAGCTACTAATATCCAGTGTGATTTCTGAAGTTTCAGGGTAAGCTGAATTATAAAAACTATCATGTATTTATTTCAGTTATTGCAAATTATTATGGGATGTATATTATTTGTGTGTAGATGCTAGGACTTGCAACAGTTTCTTTAAATGTGTACTTGATGAGAAGGATCAAGAATATGCAGGAAAAATATGAGGCCTGTGATTAATATTTAGAAGGATCAAGCTGTAAAATATTTAAGGATGTACAGGAGTGGATAAAACAAGATGACTGTTAGTACATATAACTAATTGAAATGTTTATGCTAGTATTGTGTCACTGAAATGATGTCCTTGCTTACTATGACTTTATAACCTAGACATCTGATGACTGACTGGTCTGACATCTGGGCTAGTCATAAACAAATCTAGCCAGATACTAGCCAAGACCGATATGTTGTTTCAGGTTCATTTGACAATTCAATCCATACTGTCAAGTATCAGAAGCCAGTGTACGTTCATCAGCGGTAATCCCACATAAGTGAAGGAACCCAAAGTGTGAACTACAGCTGGTTCTTGGTACCCCTACTTTTGGGTCTGCCAAGACTGATAACCTCCAGTGACAGTACAGTGTCATCAGTATCCAGAATCCCAGATAAGTGTTCTATAAGGGAACTGACAGAAGCTTATATGAAACAAGAGCTAAAACAGCTATCATTTGTATTTCAATTAGCAAGTCAGATGATGACAATCTTGTGATAAAGTCAAAGGACTTAAAGAACAGTAATACTAGAACAGTAAAGCAAGTGTTCATTAACTTTACTAACCAAGAGAATAGTAATCCAAATCCTGAACTGAAAAGGATAGTACTACTTAAAGTGCCAAGTGATTTTTTTTTTAAACACTATTTCTAGTACTCTAGATAAGAGATATTCTGCCAAAAGATTCAGTGAATACCATCACCAACCAAGATCTGCTTACTCGGAGCAAGCAAGAGGACATGCACACCATCATAGCTGGCAGACGCTGGAGCTGGGTTGGCCATGTCCTCAGAAGAGACCCCGATGCCATCACAAGAACAGCTATGCTTTGGACCCCTGAAGGAAAACGAAAGAGAGGCCGACCAAAAACAACTTGGCGGAGGACTGTGGAGGCTGAGATGCAAAAAATGAACCAGAGTTGGGGCACTGTACGAAGGATGGCCACCGATCGAGAAAACTGGAATCAATTTGTTGTTGCCCTACAAGACGCCACTAGGTGTGATGGCCACTGACTGCTTTGACGGTCAGCGGCTAAGGATCAAAGAAAGAAGAAGAAAGATAAGAGATAACATTAATTTTGTGAATAGTTTTATTACTCTTTTCCAAACAGCAGAAAAAGAAAATCATTATAAATATTAAATGATTCATGAAATGTACCTGAGGACTTGTTTACTTTTTGCCATTGTGTTTAAAGTTCTTATTCATTTCATTTATCCCCTAGCATTAATTTATCACCTTAAATACTGGTACTACTTCTTACCATCTGGGCCAGTGATTTTCAGTCTGACTATTCCTATGACAACTATACACTAGTGCTTATTTCTAAGACTGGGGTATTACTTTTAAGACCAGAACTATTGACTGGCATTCTATCCTTGTAAGACTGGGGTATTACTTTTAAGACCAGAACTATTGACTGGCATTCTATCCTTGTATCATCTGATACACCTGGATATCTTCTAATATCAACTATACTACTCGTCAAAAGTCAAGGGCCACCCTATTATTTTCAATACACTTTTATATAAGCGCATAGAATGATTAAATGAAGGAAGTTTTTAGTAAAAATGGGTGCAATATCTTCCTCTGATAATCCTCTATGCACGTTAAGCATAACAACAAGTCACCGACAACCATGGTGATCACGTGCAATTTGGTTTGCTGACCATAAATTCACATTTTTAATCTGTTTTTTCAAACTTCCGTACAACCAAACAGGTGAAGTAATCGTGCTGATTGACATTCCACATGCAATGGCGACTTTTCGTGAACAGAGTTCACTCTTAATTTGTTTTACAATCAGCAGACTTAGGGTAGTTTCATCACTTGCAAAAACCATGCCACCGAGAAGAAGTCTTGACACCTTACAAAGAATGAAGGCTATAGCGTCGGTTGAAAGGGGTTTATCTGTCCGTGAGGTTGCTAGATGGCTTGCAGTGTCACACTCTACTATCCAAAGAATTTTGGAGAGATTTCAGGCCACAGGAAGTGTGGAGGATCGCCACCGGCCAGGTCGCCCTAGATGCACCAATAGACATGATGACCGTTACCTCTTGTTGTCAGCCCTGCGCCATCAAACAGTGACTTGTTCCACTCTAAGATGTCAGCTGAGACAAACTGTAAACGTTAATGTCAGTCAAAGCACCATTCGCAGACGTTTACATGAATTTGGACTGGCTGCTCGACGTCCTGCAGTCAGAATCTCTCTTACTCCTGCTCATCGCAGAGCCCATGTTGCTTGGTGTCGCGAGCACATCCGATGGACAAGGCAACAATGGAGTCAAGTTCTCTTCACTGATGAATTTTGCTTCACTGTGTCATTCAATGATGGCAGGATTCGAGTTTGGAGACGACCAGGAGACAGATTTACTGATGACACAATTCGAGAGGTGGATCGTTATGGTAGGGGTTCTGTCATGGCCTGGGGAGGCTTCTACAGACACGGCAGGACCCCACTCTACATCATCCAAGGCCACTTGACCGGCCCAAGATACCAGAACAAAATCTTGAGACCAATTGTTCAGCCTGCTCTGGAGGCCATAGGTGGTAATGCCATCCCCCAAGATGATAACGCTCGACCCCATCGAGCTCGTGTGGTTTTTTTTTTCCTCGTACGCCCGCTAATACTCGAGGCGAAATCTCAGGTTATTATTTATGTCTAACCTGACATTGATTTTACGCGAGTATTCCTTTTTTCTAGTACAGAGACAGGTGTCCCTCGCCATTCAGGCAAATACTCTCAGATTTCGGAGGCACCCATTACAGCTGGGTCGGCTCAGGAGCCGCCAATCCCTGGTCGACGACACTCCTTCAAATGTTCTCGCCAGGTCTCGAGTTAATCCAGTCCAAATCCCGGTCGACGAAAAATCCTCAAATGCCGTCACCCGGGTTTGATCCTGGATCACCCGGTCACCAGAGCGGTGTGGTAACTACTACGCTAGCGTGGCTCCGATCGTGTGGTGAATGAGTTTATTCAGCAACATGGGATCATCAGGATGGCGTGGCCAGCTCATTCACCTGACCTTTCTCCGATTGAACACCTCTGGGATGTCCTTGGTCGAAGATTGTCAACAAATCATCCCCTGCCAATGGATGTTGCACAGCTGACTGCATTTCTGCGTCAGGAATGGCAAGCTGTTCCTCAGGATACTCTTCGGACCCTTGTGGACTTGATGCGTCTACGCTGTCTTGAATGCCTTGCTGCAAACGGTGGTCATACCCGATTTTGAAATGTCTATTTGTCCAATATCTATTGTGTGACTTTTGAAAAGGTGGGTGACACACTTCACAGCTTCATAGCGTTTGAATGTGTGTTTCCATTTCTTTACATGACATGTCAATTTGGTATTCAATAAATGTCGTTTTGACTGATACCAATTACGTTTATATCAGATTTGTTTTATGGTTTCAACCAAGGTTTTTCTAAGTGGCCCTTGACTTTTGACGAGTAGTATATATAAACAAAAACCTCTCGTCACAGGCAGGTTTCCTAATTTTTTTTTTTCTGGGCAGCGGCAGTGTGGCCTACTCATTACAATTTCCAACTGCCAAAGGATTTTAAATGTGCACAACTTGCACAAGGGACCTCCTATTTTTTCGCCCGTATCCAAAAAGACTAGGCATCTGATCTCACTAACCAGGAGATCTGGGGGTAGTATGACATCATTTAGGAACAACTGGTTCTGAAAAAATCAATTATATGTCCTGTATTGGGAGTGAACCCAGTATCTTTAGAATTAGAGGCGAATGCCATACCTCTTAGTCACTCCAACCCCTAATGAGACTAAGACAGAACAGGGTTACTGTACCATCAGGCATGTTGTACAAGGTGACTAATATGAGGCTGTACATGGAGATGGCAATCTTATCATGTCAAACTGACACAGAAATCAATGCTGCAAGAGTGTGTGAATTTCTGATGCAGGCTTCAGGGTGGGTGTGGGGGGAAGAGGAATCACCTGCAGTAGTGGCTCAATGCCCTGTATGGAGTGCAATGGGAATTGATAATGATGATGACTTACAGGTTGTTCATCAAGCCCAATGTCATGACACGGCTAGATACACATTGGAAATCGCAACAAACTTCTATAGGGAAGTCCCACTTAAACTAGCACAACATAAATTCTGTGATATTTTTATAATTAATTCCCTGAACAAAATAATATTTTGGGGATTTGTGCAGAAACTACTAATAACAGGGGTCAAAAAGTAATGCCTCCTATTTTTTATGTATGTAAATACTGCATCGGTGTGCAATTTGTAAATTTAGCAGGATTCCTCAAACACTCTTCTGCACTGTATAGCATTACCAACCTGTTTCAGTAACAAGTGGCACCACTGTAACAGTTTAAAAATGGCTGCCAAAGACGTTCGGTTAAAACGTTATGTCATAGAATTCCTCAATGCTGAAGGCGAGACCATAGCCATCAACCTCCTGCACCGTTACGAAACTGAAGGAGAAGAGTTTTTATCGAATATTGTGACAGGTGATGAGACTTGGGTTCATTTTTTTGAACCAGAATCCAAGAGGCAGTCAATGGAATGGCATCACACAACATCGCTGACAAGAAAGAAGTTCACAAGTCACCATCTGTAGGGAAAGTTATGGCCTCCATGTTTTGGGATGAGAAAGGTGTGATTCTTCTCGACTTCTTGGAACAGGGAAACATGGTGAATGCAGACCGTTACATTGAAACTTTGAAGAAGCTTAGAGGTTGTCTTCGGCGACTTTACCCATTAAAAGATCAGAGAACTGCACTACTGTTGCACGATAATGCAACGCCACACACCGCTAAACGCACCATTGATGCGATTGCAGAATTTTGATGGACATTATTACCACATCCCCCTTACAGTCCCGATCTTGCACCTTCTGACTTCCATCTGTTTGGACCATTGAAAGAAGATCTTCGTGGACATCACTTTGAGGACACCGAGTGTGGTGGATTTAGATGTTATGAAATGTTGTTGTTATGTATTTATATTGTACTGAATGAGGTCAGCTGTGAAGGCCCCTGAGTATAACAATTTTTAGGGTGAATTCTCGGGGAGCCTTTCTGCTACCACCTTATGATCTCATTCAGACTTATTCTTGACTAGTATGTATGATGACTACATCTAATGTCTAGGGTTACGAACATGTGGTGTGATGGTTCGTTAATACTGAAACACACACACCCACAAACAAATATTAAATACTATGATCAACTGAACTAACACCATGCTTTAAATTTTGGGTTTGAACTATTTTTTACAATTTTATTTTGTCCTGATCCTAGTATTCTTCTGGTCAGGACTTTCGATATGGCTATTTAATATGGAAAAGATATAGACATTCATTCATTTGTGTATGAAAATGCTGTCTATGGTAAAGCTAGATAATTCATGATTGATTCACACTTTTGATTATAGGAGTAATCGTTCTTGATATTGATCCGGCGCATGGATATTGCTCTCATGTCCGTACTTATTTGTTAGGGCCAGAAAATAGATTAATTTGCTTATTATGTTTATGGCCTGAATTCATATGTATTACATATTATTAGTACAAGTAGAATCAGTCCTATATTGTATATTTTGGATGGGTAGGCAGGACTATATTCTTGTTATGCCGCTCTAGCGGAAGTATGAGTTGTCTTGACAAGTCGTGATGAGTTCCGATGTACCGTTTACAATGGCGGGTTACGCATTTTCAAGGGCTGGTACATTCTTAAGTAAAAATGATTTATGAAGTGATTTTTCTTCTGTAGGAGATTGTGTCTCTACTAGAGTTTGTGTTAGAGACTCTCCTAATGTACGGTATCATGTATGATTCGGACTCCAGGTAATGCCAGACCCTATTTTTGATGATCTCATGTCGGTTAGACCTAGCTGGAATATTATGCTTCGCAACGCTAGGGTCATGTTTGTATCGACGAAGATGACGGGCTTCCATGCAGCAGTTATGTCTACGTGAAGTAACTGGATTACTGTAGAACTGTATGGAGAGACTTTAGGAAATTATTCATATGCATTTCAAATTAACTTTGGCTTATATATACCCTCCTGTGAGTGAGTGAGCGACAACTCAGGAAGGCGGCCATGTTACATTCCTGTCATCATATTTTTGAATCACTGTCCAAAGAACGGGCATGTATCTTATTATTCGGACAGTGGCAAGGAGATCTCAATTTTGATAGAAACCCCTTATCGTGGTTTCATAATATGATATAAACTATGAACATAAAGCAACTTTAGTTACTTACCGATCCGCCTTCACTGACGCGTTTAGTCAGATAGGGGATGCGGCCATAATGTATCATGACATTGGAAGCTATTGATGTACTACCCATTATTTATGAATGTGTCATGACTTGGGATCTACTATGTATGCCTGCAAATTGATGTGTCAACCTATACCCATGATTTACTCGTTATGTCCCAGTGTGTGCGTCTAAAAAAACTGTGTAAACAAAGATTCCAGCAGTCTGCATTGGTGCCTTGTAGACACAAGTGAATGAGTGCTTAGATTGGTCAGAACACGAACAGTCCACCATTCGCGTTAAACACACTCTACACTTCTACTCCATGTATACACCATCCTGCGTCGGTTGAATTGACCAAGTTTAGGGCCTGCTCCCCCTGGAGCCTTAGAGGGAAACTACTGCTTACAGTTGCCTTTGCCTTCCCTAACTCAGGACTAGGGTGAGTTACCCATTTACAGCTGGGTAGACTGGAGCATGCCTGATCTCAACCACTCGGTACACTACAATGGACATATACAGTAGTGGCACCACCAACAACATGTTACAGTGATTGATAGTGGAGCTTTACCGAAGAAAGAGAACACACCATACACCACACACTTTACAGTATGGACACTATGGACCCTTTACAATGTGCCAGACTATATACTTATCTAGCACATGTAGTAGCTGTCAGTTGTCACTCGGGCCAACGGCCACTGTTGTACTTGTCCAAAAGTAATAGGGTAGACAGCGTGTACGCCTATCACTACTGGAATATAAAGTCTTCTCAAATTCTTCTCAGAAATCTGGCACCGGACTAGTGCCAGACAAAAACCCTGTAACATGAAATTATGTTTCCTTGTTTATATCCTGTTTAATATACTATTTCCACAAATTATAATACATGCAAAATAAAAGACCTGGGTCAGATCTATCTGACCAACCCAACACATCCACACATGGTGTACCAGTTTTTTCCCATTCCTCTCCTCTAATGGCTGCACTGCAGCTGCAATGTTATCATTAATCTCTTTTTTCCATACAATAAGGTGGGTGATATGTTTCCACCTGACCACCTAAGAAAACATGTGTATTCTACCTCTCTGGTAGTTTGTTACAAGATAAATCAACCTCTAGGCCCTGCATATGTCTGCTAGGGACCTAGTCTAAGTACTTACAGTCGTAATATTTGTCATATGGCAGTATCTCACACTCGCATTTTAAAATAAAATATTAATAATTTCTGTCTTACCATATATATTCAATATTGAATGAATAAGGCTGTATGAGCAATGACCACCTTAATAAACGAGCATTTTCATGCTTGGCCTGTGACAGAAATACGAGCGGCTCATGATCTGTTTGGACTACAAATGTCCTACCATATAGATAGATCTGGAACTTTTTTATAGCCCAGATTAGAGCTAGACATTCTTTTTCGCTTGTTGAGTAGTTTTGTTCCGCTTTGTTCAACTTGCGACTAGCATAAGCGACTGGGTTCAGTTCCCCATTTGGTGAAGAGGACCTTTGTAACAAAGTGGCTCCCAGGCCCACATTGCTTGCGTCCGTTCTTACCACGAATTCTTGAGTCAAATCAGGCAATTTTAAAATAGGCCTGCTAGTGAGTTTTTCCTTTAACTCTTGGTAAGCCAATTCACACTGTGCGGACTAAACAATTTTATCAGGATGTCCCTTACGGGTTAAATCAGTCAAAGGAGCACATATAGAGTTAAAATTTTTAATGTACTTTTGATAAAATCCACACAACGACACAAAAGATTGCACAACTTTTTTTGTTTGTGGCCGCGGTGCTCTTTTCAATTTCTCCAGATTCTTGGGGTCAGGGGTCATGCTACCCTGATGTACGGTATGTCCCAAGAATTCCAACTCTTTACATCCAATACAACATTTTGTTGGTCTAGCGGTCAAGTTAGCCTCTCTGAGTCTATCAAACAACATAGCCAAAGAGTTAACGTGTTCCTCAAACGTTTCAGTAGCGATGAGGATATCATCCATAAAATTAGTGATGCAGGGATTATTCAGTGGATCCAACAATTTTCGCATCATCCTTGAAAACACACTCGGAGCATTTTTCAACCCAAACGGCAACATGTTAAACTCATAATGTCCTTCCAATGTGCTAAAGGCTAAATAAGGTCGAACCTCAGGCTTTACTGGAATTTGATAATAGCCTTTGCTAAGATCCACCTTAGAAAAATATTTTGCCTTGTTCAGCCTGGCAAATAGTTGAGTCGTGTCAGGTAATGGATCCACCTGATTTTCTGTGACAGCATTCAGTTTCCTGTAATCTATGCACAGACGATGTTCCCCAGAGGGTTTTCTCAGCAAAACCACACTAGAGCTATAAGGAGATTCACTGTGAGAAATAATCCCTTCTTTCAACAGATACTCTATCTCCTCTTTCAAAGCTTTCTCCTTAGCGAAAGGAATAGAATAGGCTCTCATACAGATGGGTGTTGGGTCTATTAACTTCATATCGTATTCCAACAAATTGGTGTGCCCCGGCTTATCCGTTAACACGTCTGTATGTTCAATCAGAACCTGTTGTACCCGCTCCCTCTGGTTTTTAAGTCAGGTGCTTACTGACTTTCACCTGTGCCGGTGTTTCACATGGTTTCAGGGGGTACTCATGGGAGGTGAGTGGTTCCTTTTTCATTTCCATTGCGATAGCCAAGGTCAGTAAAGGTGTCCCTTCCTGGATTTGTCTATCCAGATACTTCTTTAGAAGAATCACATGATAGATTTTCTCTTTCCCCTTCTTGTCAATTTTATAATTTGTTCTATACACCTTCTCTAGAACTGTATATGGACCTTGCCATCCAATTTGCAATTTGTTACTGCTGCCGGGTAATAGAAGAAGCACCTTCTCTCCCACGGCTAGTTCTCTATCCTTCGTTTTTTTAATAAAAATATGCAGCATGTTTTTTCCTGGCTTGTCTGAGATTATCATTTGCAAGTTTCCAGCCAGTTTTAAGACGAGTGGTCAGCTCGTTCACATATTATATGATGAGGTAACAGTCTCTTCTGCCTTCTCATCTGTCCATGTCCTTAACAAGGCTTCCAATGGACCTTTGATTGGCCTCCCAAATAACAGGGTTGCCGGTGCCATACCGGTCAAATTATGTGGAACTTCCTGATTTGCAAACAACGCAGCGGGCAAAAATTGGTCCCACGTATCAGGTTTTTCATGGGCCAGCTTCCGCAGGATAGAAATGAGGGTCCCATTGAACCTCTCCACCTGGCCGTTCCCTTGGGGGTGATACGGACTACAATGAAAGTGCTTGGCCTGGAAGATCCTGAAAACTTCTTCCGTTAGTTTCCCCTTGAACTGAGAGCCGTTATCAGTCAAGATTTGATGTGGGAATCCTAATCTTGTGAATATTGTAAGGCCTCTGCGACACGCTTCGAATCGATTGACGACAGGGCTACCGCCTCTCCCCACATAGAACAAGTGTCCACCAGAGTAAGGATGTAACTGTTCCTCCTCTTGTGAGAGGTCTCACAATATCCACTGCAACCCTCTCAAAAGGTGTTCCCACTATGGTTATTTCCCCTAGAGTTGCAGGAGCAGTCCAATGCTTTGGAGCTACCCGTTGACATTCTGGACAGGATTTTACATATCTTTTTATATCTTCCGTTATCCCTGGCCAGAAATAATGACAAGCTATATGCTGTCCTGTGGCGCTGATCCCGATATGACCACTGAAGGGAATCGTATGCCCTAGTTCCATCACTTTCTCCCTATATGAAGTGGGAAGTACCAGCTGTCCATGACCATTTGTTCCAGTTCCCGCCTTCCTATATAACAATTTATTCTTCTATGAGTAATCTCCTTTACTTGGAGGTGTGTGACATTTTGGCAACTTTTTAAAACATGGCTTGAGTGATCTGTCCTCTGCCTGTGCCTTCCTCATCTCCTCTGGATGAGTATTAATAGGATTATCCTCCTCCTTCTTAGACTGTGACCTGGTCTGCACTGTTGCCATAATCACAGGTCTCTTGGGATTCCCCAAGAAGACATAACGACAGCCCAATATCAAAGGGTAGATGGGTTCGTCTATCACTGCTGCTCTGATTGCTCCTTCCACATAGCGAGTTTTCGCAGTTATCCTTGCGATGGGAAGTGTCATGAGTAGTATGTCCTTAGTCGCCCCTTGTATCTCCACTGTTTCTGTGGTATACTGACCTGGGTTCACTAGGCTTGAACTCACGACAGAATCAAAATCTAGACCTGTATCATAAAGGCACCTCACGGTGACCCCGTTGCATACAACGTCCTCACACACTGGGGGGTGATAAGGTTCCTGCTGTCCAGTAGGTTTGACCTTTAATCCCTGGTTCCCCGTTTTCATTGCAGCAAAGTTAGGTTTCCTATTACAAACTTTGGTGTCATGATCGCCCCTCTTACACCATTTACACCACTTCTTTCCTTGATTAAAAGGTTTTCTTTCATTATATTTGTGGTCATTAAACTGTGGGTTTCTATCTCGATAATCTATCATGATCATTTCTTTAAGATCTTGGGTCTTCCCCAGAGCAGTCCATTTCTCCAAATACGTTTCCAATCAGGCAGAGAATTGGGGGTATGTCTCTCCAGACAAAAGCTTGGCATTTCTAAACTTCTTACGATAAAATTCTCCATTCTTCTCATATCTTAACAACAAAGCCTGCTTTAGCATGCCATAATTGTCTTGGTCGTCTTTACTCATCTTTGCAAACACTTCATAAGATGTTCCACTAAGACCCTGGGATAACTTAAGACTCCATCTCTCTTTTTCCAACCCATAAGTAGTGGCTAATACCTCAAACCTGCTTAAAAATGATTCAATATCATCCTCCCTCTCAACAAAATGATCTAGATGGAACCCCATGGCGGAGGTTGAGGCTCCCTGACTAGCAGTGGCATCGGAGGTAGACGGGCTGTTACCACCTTCAGGAGCATGGCCTTGTAATTCCAACTCCCTTAGTCGTAACTCGTGCTCCCTTTGTCAGCCTCAATCTGTAATCTTTTAATTTCTTTCTCAGCCTCTAACTTTCTTTCTGCCTCTAACTTCCTATCTTCCCTATCTCTTTCAATAAATTTATCACATTCTGCTGTGACATATGCAATCATAACTTGCCCCTCCATTCCCATCTCTTTTGCAGTCAGCACAGCAGCAGATCTGAACTTTGCCAAGTCTGCCATCTTGTTTCAATCAACTCTAATAATGTTCTAAGACAAATTTAAAAACTCTAATTAACAAAGTACCAACTCTAATTACTTAATTAACTACTGGCCGTGACAATTCATCAACTATAAATCTCCACCCTAAAATATTTTTATTTTGATTAATTGATAACTTTAATCTTTAGGGAGACTAGTGCTACAATATTTGAATTCTATACAAAATGATAGGTTTAAATCTTGGACGAGCCCCCAATATATGTGGTGGATTTAGATGTTATGAAATGTTGTTATGTATTTATATTGTACTGAATGAGGACAGCTGTGAAGGCCCCTGAGTATAACAATTTTTAGGGTGAATTCTCAGGGAGCCTTTCTGCTACCACCTTATGATCTCATTCAGACTTATTCTTGACTAGTATGTATGATGACTACATCTAATGTCTAGGGTTATGAACATGTGGTGTGATGGTTCTTTAATACTGAAACACACACCCACAAACAAATATTAAATACTATGATCAATTGAACTAAAACCGTGCTTTAAATTTTGGGTTTGAACTATTTTTTACAATTTTATTTTGTCCTGATCCTAGTATTCTTCTGGTCAGGACTTTCAACTCAAAGGTAATCAATTTATATACATATAGATAATTCACTTAAATAAAAGAGACAATTTGTCCAAACACATATTTTACAAATCTAATAATGGTGTTAATATTTTTCTAATACTACTGTTAAACTAGCACTGGATGGTGGGTCGGGATTCTGTAATCACTCCCATGTCTCTATTTCACAACTTTTAATTTTAACTTCTGGTGGTGGAAATAGTTTTATTTATTCCAGTTAGGAAACACTATTTCTCGATGATGAATGGTCATGTGCCAGACTATATACTTATCTAGCACATGTAGTAGCTGTCCTGAGAATCATAAAGTGTTATATATATTCTGCATTTCTGTATGGTGCAGAAACATGGACGATGAATAAGCATTTGGAAGAAAGAATTGAGGCTCTTGAAATGTGGATATATAGAAGAATGGGGCGTATCTCATGGAAAGAGATGAAAACAAATAAGGAGGTCCTAGAAAATCTAGGTATGAAAAGAGAACTAATGAGAGAGGTCAAAGTTCGGCAGCTAAAATACTTTGGCCACATAAAAAGGCATAACACCTTGCAGAAGACCATAACAGAAGGGAGAGTTGAAGGCAAACGTGCAAGGGGAAGACAGTGCTATAAGTGGGAAGATAACATCAAGAGATGGACGGGAAAGAGTCTATCAGAGTGCACATTGGGAGCTGCGCTAGCGTAGTGGCTACAACACCGCTCTGGCGACCGGGTGATTCAGGATCAAACCCGGGCGACGGCATTTGAGGATTTTTCATCGACCGGGGATTTGGACTGGATTAACTCAAGACCTGGCGAGGACATTTGAAGGAGTGTCGTCGACCAGGGATTGGCGGCTCCTGAGCCGACCCAGCTCTAATGCGTACCTCCAAAATCGGCGAGTATTTGCCTGTTTTGCCTCGAGTATCAGCGGACGTATGAAAAAAAATAAAAATAAAATCAGAGTGCACCACCAAGACAAGAGACAGAAGACGTTGGAGATCCATTACAGCCAACCTTCATTGTGGAGATGGCAACTGATGATGATGATGAGTAGCTGTCAGTTGTCACTCGGGCCAACGGCCACTGTTGTACTTGTCCAAAAGTAATAGGGTAGACAGCGTGTACGCCTATCACTACTGGAATATAAAGTCTTCTCAAATTCTTCACTCAGAAATCTGGCACCGGACTAGTGCCAGACAAAAATCCTGTAACATGAAATTATGTTTCCTTGTTTATATCCTGTTTAATATACTATTTCCACAAATTATAATACATGCAAAATAAAAGACCTGGGTCAGATCTATCTGACCAACCCAACACATCCACATGACAAGGTGTACCAGTTTTTTCACATTCCTCTCCTCTAATGGCTGCACTGCAGCTGCAATGTTATCATTAATCTCTTTTTTCCATACAATAAAGTGGGTGATATGTTTCCACCTGACCACCTAAGAAAACATGTGTATTATACCTCTCTGGTAGTTTGTTACAAGATAAATCAACCTCTAGGCCCTGCATACGTCTGCTAGGGACCTAGTCTAAGTACTTACAGTCATAATATTTGTCATATGGCAGTATCTCACACTCACATTTTAAAATAAAATATTAATAATTTCTGTCTTACCACAAATTCAATGAAAACACACAGGTACGTTGATTTAGCACAACTTCAGACGTGCCGCTGGCTGGACTATGACGCCTTTTATTTCTTTAGTATTTATATAGTAAGGCAAGTCACACTTCACAGACTATCAATCGTCCTGCTTCAGGGACAGTATTAATTCAAATGGCGTCGAGCCTTCAAATTTTTTCTCAATAGCCCCTAAGCTGGCCAATAGAAATCGGCGTCTATCAAATTTTGAATTCAATTTAAAAAAGAAAAACAAAACTCCAAACAAATTGGGTGTTCTGCTGTCGGTCGGTCCGTCCTATCTTGGCATTACAAGTTAAAAATAGGTTTCGTTTTTGGGCTAACAAATATTCAATTCTGCCTCTCACTTACTCCTAGATTTCCCCCATTTGGATTTGTCTCACCCTCTTATGCCTCCTTTCGAAAACCGCGGTCAAAAAATGTTATGGATAGCGAATGCAAACATGAGGGTCTGTTCGTCAATGCATCTGTAAATATCTAGTATTTTGACCATATCTTTCTTATTATCTGGAGGAATTTGTATTTTAAAACATGTTATTACTCAGGAGAAGATATTCTATTAAACTAACCAAGTTTTATGGCCCTATCCCTTGTAATAAAGAATTCCATATTTTTTCCATCTCAGTCGTTAATATTATTTGAATCTAGAAAACTACCCCTTTTCCCCCTCTCTCTAACGTTCTTTCTAAGAAAACCACAGCGAACGATAGCAGATGTTCAAACATGCCCTAATGACCGTAACTAGGGTTGGTAGTCTATTTTGCAAGCACCCACCTCTCACTCGCGTGTAGTGGTTTCAAAACAATTTTGTGACGTCGCATTGTCGCATGCGATTCAAAAAACCAACGCTTTAGTCAAGGCTTTCATTCATCCCTTATCTCTCCCTCTTAAGTTTTCTTCTATCACTCTGACTGAAACGCACACTTAGCTGTCTGCAAAACGGCGTTTAGGTAATATCTAATGATTTGCGTTAATTCTTACTGCAGTTTCGTTCTACACTTCTGGAAAATGTCCAGATTGCTACTATTAGTGGCGTTAAAGTCAAAATTTTACGTTAATTCAGAACGGCAGTTTGATGTCGCAGTTCTGGCACAAGTTAATTGTGAGTCTCAAGGACGAAACTAGGAAAGCGTGTAATATTTGACGGCGGGATCATTGTCTTAGCATTTCTACTGTATAAAATTCAGCGCTCTCCTGGCGTAGATGATGACGACAGGCAAACACACACACGGGCGGGTTTATTTATTTTCATAGGAGTAAAATCTTACTGAATTTAGCGATTGTTTCACAGATTTCGCTACACCGAGACCCTTAAACGCGCCGTACGCCAGTGGTTTAGGAAAAAGGACACACATTTTTACCGTGCGGGGATACATGCCCTTGTGAGAAGATGGACAAAAACTGTAACAAATAATGGAGACTACATTGAGAAATTGAAATTGAGGTGGGATTTTTTTAGGCCACAAACGGCTCCTGGGTCGACCCAGCCCCAAATGGGTACCAGAACAACTCTGGGAAGGTTAAGGCGGCTGGCGTGATGCTGACCACATCACCCCTAGTGTGCCGACGGTCAAGAAAATATGGGCCTAACACCATATTCCCAATATGCTTCAATGGGCGTGTAACGGGATCCTTTACCTTTTTTTTTTTTTTACACTGAGAAATAAATTTTTGAAGTTCAGACTAGGGGCTATATTTCAATGTGAATTTTATCTGTGTTCTTGCCTATTGAATGAAATTAAAAATTACAAGGCATTACTTTTTGACCGTCCCTCGTACATGTAACTATGGCAGAGGGAGAGCATTATCCTTGATAATTGACAAGGAAATTATGATTTTGTCTCTAAATTGGCACAAATTCGCAAAACAGACTTGAAATCCCACAAACGTTTTCAAGCAGGAAAGGCACAAAATGAATGAGCATTCGTGGGCAAGCAGGAAAGGAACAAAATGACTGGATGATCAGAGAAAAGGGTAGACCAGAGATGGGTACATAAAGAAGCCATATCAGACCCAATCTGTACTCCTTTAAATCACTTCAAGAGCTGAGAAGTTTATCCAGAGGGTTGAATCTTATTGCTAGAAGTAATCGGCCACAACACAATCAGATAACAGAAGAGAAGTCATAATTAACCGCTATTGTGAGCGCTTGTTAGATCAAAGCTCAAAACACTGCCGCAGTTTTGTAGAACCACTGTTCTTAGGGTTCAAACTGGTGGTGAGAAGCGTGACAACAATTTTTCCTTGGAAACTGTGCATTGTCAACAGTGGACCAAAACTGTCACCTAGTATAAGCATAGTGTCTTCAAGGTCCAGACGTAACAACCAAGGGAAGTCAACTACAACCATCTGCTACGCAAGTTAAGTTTAACTCATATGGAAAACACAAACCAAGATGTCAAAACCACATAATGATGAAAAGGACTAATAGGTACATTATACTATTCTGTAAAAAGTTTTTCTTTTGTGTGAAATATTTATGTACCAAAAGTACAAATCTTATAATACATCAGTAAACATTAAAGTGCAGGGATTTATTTTATAACTGCAGTTTTTAAATTTCTTAACACATTAACTACCGAACTGAAAAACACACTGTGGCCGAATTAAATTTTTTCCCATTTTCATCCTGTAGGTCTTTGCACAAAGTAAGCTGTAGTTTTTGTAATTGTTTACAGATTTTTATGAATTACACGTCATTTTAAAGATAAATAAATGTACTATTACAATAAACACCGTTTGTAACTCTAATAGAGGTTGTTGCTATTTAACGGCCCTCCAATGGCTGAGGACTTGCAATATTTTCACAATTATAACTGCTTGCACCCCATCTCTATCAAAATCACAATTTCAATCAATGTGCACACCGTTTTCACTCTTGTCCTCGTCGCTAGATCAATCAGTCAATTGTTGAAACACGTTTCTATCCTATTCAGCCGTTACACGAGATGTACACGCATTTTTTGTAGTCCTATCACTAGTTGCCACGGTAAACAGTTTTACACGATTTGGTAACTAACCCAAAATGCTGAAAAATATGAACATAATATCAATTTTCCAGTGTTCTACAACAACCATGCTTTGGGAATTTGTTTTCCGGTGGCAACTTAAAATCTCGAACCAGATCAGAAAGTGTTTCAGTACATTTTTCATTCGTTTTATTACTAAAATTAGATTGGCGCTCTGACCGGCTTGCGGTCCAAATGTGTTTATTTTGTGAGCCGCTGACAGCGGCTTGCGGTAGTTAATGTGTTAACTTTCCAGTTATAATTTTGCTGTGTGGTTAAGACGAGTTATATTTAACTTGGTAGGAATAAATATGAGTTGCAATCACATACTAATATTAACACCCATGGACCACAGGCTAGGTCTAGCGAGGTGACTTACCTGTCAATTCTCTTCTACAGTTACCATCTGAACTGTGCAGTTAACTACCTGTCTTGTGCCATTCCTACCTCTAGTTCACCAGTTCTATTCTCCAGTTCTTGGAACTAAATTTTCTATCCAACCTCCATCATGCCACAACTAGTTACTATCTCACAACAATGGGGGACTTGTCTGGAATCATCTATCTCGCCACACCCTTAGGATAAAAATGTATGTGCGTTGTTGTGATATCCATCTCTCTTTTGCCGCCTTCATTTCTTGGTAGCTTTTTTGACCCCAGTTGTATTCATTCCCAGCGTGTCTTGGAAAATTTCTAATCTGGCAGGATCCCATTCCCCTCCAGGTGGCCACAGACCTCGTTACCTGGAATCTCAAGGCTCCAGTTTGAAATATCATTTGCTTAGAGCACTTTAAGGCATTATGTTCAGCTATTATAATGCATACAAATGTCCCCCACTGTCAACTCACCAGCATCTCTGTTCCAGCCAAGATTTGCTTGTGAGCTCTATAATAGACTTCCCCTCTGTACTGGTAGGCTGTTACGCACTGCTCACCTTCATGCCTGGCACAGTTTACAAACCTCATCCAATTTGACACACCAGGGTCTCTACCATCCACAAAGTGAGAAGTCTGGCCATCCTTCATAATCTGTTGAGAGATCAATGTGATGAATGTACTTATCTTAGATTATTAACGTACAGAGCAGAGGTGTCCCTAAAGTATTTAGCACCCAGGATGAATCCTACTTTTTGCACCCCCCCCCCTTCCCATAAAGAAACACACTTGCAAGTATATTTGTAACAGTATGTATTATCATAATAGTGCCCAATGTCACCCCTTTCCTGGCTGTCACCTGAGGCAGGCACCCCTTCCCCTTAGTAAGCCACTGGTTCATAGTACTAGTTTATTTCTCATTTATATGCTCATGTTAGCGAAAGAAGGCTCAACACCTTCCATCTACGGTGTCTACGCCACATCCTTGGTATTTCGTGCAAGGATAAAGTGACAAATTTCTAGGTGCTGGCCTTCAAAGCATGTATACACTACTTAGACAGCACAGACTAAGCTGGCTTGGCCATGTCCGCCGCATAGAAGATATCTTCTACGGACAACTGGCAGATGGCAAAAGAACAGCCAGGCGATCGCAGCTGAGGTTCAAAGATGTGTGTAAGAGAGACATGAAGGCACTGGACATAAATCCAGCAGCCTGGGAGGATGAAGCTGCTATAATAGGGAGTTCGAGTGTCAGAAATCTGGTTTCAAACATTTGCATAAGGGAAAGTAGTGGACTCATAAATTATAATCAAAGGGTGGAAAATCCATGACTTATAGGATTTATAAGCTTCTTTCTTCTTCTTTGATTCTTAGCCGCCGACTGTCAAAGCAGTCAGTGGCCATCACGCCTAGTGGCGTCTTGTAGGGCAACAACAAATTGATTCCACTTTGCTCGGTCGGTGGCCATCCTTCGTACAGTGCCCCAACTCTGGTTCATTCTTTGCATCTCAGCCTCCACCAAGTTGTTTTTGGTCGGCCTCTCTTACGTTTTCCTTCAGGGGTCCAAAGCATAGCTGTTCTTGTGATGGCATCGGGGTCTCTTCTGAGGACATGGCCAACCCAGCTCCAGCATCTGCCAGCTATGATGGTGTGCATGTCCTCTTGCTTGCTCAGAGTAAGCAGATCTTGGTTGGTGATGGTATTCGGCCAAAAGATTCGGTGAATTTTTCTTAGACATGTTGTGTGAAAAGAGGACAATTTTGACGTTTCCTTCTCTGTAACTCTCCAGCTTTCTGCACCATAGAGAAGCACAGAAAGCACACAGCTCTGATATAATCTTAATTTTGTGCTTGTGCTGTATTGAGAGGACTTCCAGATGTTGTTTATAAGCAAAGGGCAACAATCTAACAACAGTAGTGTTTTACAACCCTTGCGAAAAAGTTGTGTTTTAGTTTGGGGGGTTGTTAGTTTGGAGTTCTGTTTTCAAAGTGAGTTTGGCTGCGAGACCACGGGTTTAAGTGAGTTGTTTTCGAGACAGCTTGATCTAGAATGTTCGGGAAATAGTTATCGTTGAAAATTGTGGTACAAAATAAAGTCAGTAGATTCGAGAACGCATTAAGCTTAGGTTCAGTAGAATGGGCTCTCTCCTAAGTGTGTAATATTTTATATAGATGGCTGGCGCAATTGAGAGTTATTATTGAGGGATAAGTCCAAATGAGTTAGGCTTGCTTCTGTGGTACCAGAAAAGTTTTATAACTATCCCTCAGATGCTCGATCGCCTATATGTCACATATGCCAGTTTTTTTTGGTGAAGTACTCTGAGGACAGATTGATAGTGTTGCCATTTAACTCTTTGATTCCATAATTATTTTTTGAAGAATTCTAAACGGTGAAGTGTACGGACTTTTAGTGTAAATTTTATGTTAATCTTTTTGTGTGAACATGTACTTATTTATACCAAACTGTAGGGAAATGGATAGAGAATTGTAATATATAATGTCTTTGGTAGTATTAACACAAGTGTGTTCGGTATACTTAAAACATTTTGCATGTAAAATTGAAAAAAACTAAAAAGTTGACTGTAGAATACGATCTTACCAAAGACAAATTACTGTTGTAGACAATAAAACTTTCTTTTTAGTCTTCAAACGTCAAGTTAATCCATATACAAAGTAAAAAAAAAAACATGCTTATAGCCACAATTAGTACATTTAGTGTTATTCACACCAGTTTTTCTATGGTACTTTGTAAGAAAAAAATAATTTATGCAATCATTGCATTACGTAATTTTCAAACAAATAAAGCAGAATAACGTCATATAAAAACTTTTTTACTCTTGTTTTATGTTTTAATAGTATCCCTAGCTTCATCTTGTACCAAGAAATAGTGATTAGATGTTACGGTAGGTCTAGTTTTGTTGCTTTTTGATCGGCCAGAATATGACTACGCCCACTCATCAACTAAATCTAGTGTGTCTAGCTTTTCTGCACAGATTCCATATTTTGACAACAAACTGTGACTACCAAACAATCATCATCAATCATCGTCAGCAATGTTTCAAAGTAGTTTGACACAATTATTTGCTTAGGAGACTTAGAAAATGTAAATATATTTCTCTAGCAATAACAACGAAAAACGCAAACACGCGAATCTTCATAAAAATTGTGATAATAACATCAAAACAGGCACATGTGCTGATTAACTACAGTCAAATTAGTTGTTTAAATAGTAGCGGAAGTCATTCTACGAGTTTTAATACATGAACTGCATTAAACAGACGATTTTTAGGGTTTATTTGTGATAAACTAAAAACCACGCTCTGAGCGTTGCTCTGGCACGGCGCGTTCAATTTTGTAACGCTCAGAGCGTTGGTCTGGAGTCAAAGAACTTTTGCCAGACGTTGAGTTTTTACCAACATATGATAAACTGTTTAATACATGACAAGAACGACAGACAGGAGCTAGTCCTGAGAAGTACGAATTAATAAACCTTGGTGAATTTTCCACCCTGGTGGTCAGGCCAGTATCATCTAAGATATGCCAAGTTTAAAGGAAAAACATCAGAACTTTTTTGTGTAAGACAATGTTGCCAATATGAAGAATTTTATAAGGCAGAAAAATATTGACAGCGGTAGTTTTCCAAGTCATGACCATCAGAGCAAAATAGAGACTGCTAGTATTACTGAACGAGAGAGCGAGACATTGGTATAAATATTTGAATTGAATTCGTTGCTGTACCAAACTGTCAACCTTAGGTGAAGGTTGGGCTCATCATTTCACCTTCGCCACTTTATTTTAATGTAAATTAAGTTTCACCATTATTTGCTACTGCTGTCAAAGCGAAGTCCTTCGCCAACTCGTAACATCATTTACCATTTTGTCAGTTGTGAACTGTTGTCATTTATTGAGTGAAAGCAGAAGTATAACACCACCTTACCTAAGTAAGCTGCCTACTGTTAGGGTAGTGATACGGACCCACTATACAATCACCATCATCATCAGCATATATGCCAACGGCCACACTGCCGATCACACCAAGTGGCGATGCTCCCTACGGCACCAAATCAGATTGGACAAAAAGAAGCTCTCACAACAAGCAGAAGAGAAAAGACCACGCCGAAAGGAACACCAGGAAAAAGAGCAGCTGAGGGCTCTCCCCTCTGGGGCGCATTCCCATAATCAGCCATGACTGAAAGGGCTCCTGCTACTACTACTAGCGAAAGAAATGAGCAGGTACCAAATACAAAACTGACTCATTTAAAATAAAAAAATAAAAACCAGTAGATGTAAGATTACTGTGGGTCAAGATTACAACTTCTCAAAGTTGATAGTGATATCAAAGTATAGATGGCAAGAGAGCTTTCATCGCAGTGAGGAAAATAGATAACAACCAAAAGAAGTTGCCCAACACAAAAATATACGTCTTTTCAAAGTAGAATGGCTCAGAAATATGGCGCACAACAAAAGACAACTAACAAGTTGCAGACTTTTATACAGGGATTATGCACAGAACAGAAGCATTAAACTAGTACAACAGAATAACTGATGTGACACTGAAAAAGCCAAATACCAATGAAACAAGAGATGAGTAAAAGACATATTTACTGAATAGGACATACACTGACAGAACTGGCTAACAGCATTATTCTGGCTTCCCTAAGGTAACAGAAGATGGAGACCTAAAAATATATGGAAAAGAGAACTAGAAACAGACATAAGAAGAATTAAGAATTAATGGAAAGAACTTGGAACAACTAAAGACCTATGCTAAACAGAAAGCTGAAGGACAAAGAGAAGAAGATTACAACTTCTTTAAGGCAAACATTAAGATTAAATAAGTAAAGGTAATGCTGGGAATAACTACAGAGAGGCTGAGTTTTGCAAATGTGCATCAAAGACATTGGATAAAGAGAATTATATGTACATCAGTTTTGATATGGAAAGAAAACAAATAACCAGACTTGCAGGGGAAAAAAAGCTATAGGTGCAAATTAGCGTCTTATTTAATTCTTTATCAGTTTTATTGTTGTATTAGTTGCCAAAGATAACACATAAATGTATTGTAGTAATTTCATAATATATAAACACACACAAACACACATGTAAAGTATTTTCAGTTTATATTCAACTTCAGTATCAAATAATACTTATTAAGGATCACAGCATAATATGAAAATTCCTAATCAAGAGTTTCACATCTAGACTGTACTTTAAAGTAAGAAATTTACTGACTTATGAACAAAATGTTTCAGACTTTATTTATAGCCTTTAGAGCTAATGACATCGGTGACAATTATTTACCTGCCAACTGTAACCTGACTTTTCAGCAATTTTTTTATGTATTTCTTTCTTCCCTCGGTAAGGTCCAAATCTAGTACGCAGAGTGAAGTCTTTGAGAGCAAAAACACCCAGTCCTGCCTTTGGAATCTTGGATTTCTTGATTACTAGGCCCTCTGGCAAAGTTCTTTTGCTGAACTCAGCAGAATCATTTAGGCCAGCTAGTGGTACCTTTCACATTTAAAAATACATTATGAGAGTTACTAAACTTTATAAAAACAGTTGCAGGGCATAATACAAACAATATGATTTTGATGAATTATTTTCCCTTTTTAGTTCCTTAACTCTTAGTTCACAGCAAACCAATTAAAGTGGCATGTAATGGTGAAGTCTCTATAATTGAAGTTCAAGCAAAATCTACTGATATTCTTCCAGTCCAATATTTCTAATGTCTTTTCCAGTAACTCTCGTGTTCACATGTGCTAGAATTGTTTTTAATCTGTGATGTGGTGTTGGTTTCTTAATACAATAAACAACAACTACTTAAGTAAACAAACATTTTTCTGGCTGATATGGGTGTTTGTCCAAATCATCATAAGCACAATTTATCAGCTGAACAGGAATTGCAGCTTAATCAATCCTGGACTGGAAATGACTATAATAAGTTATTGATATATCTGATTCAGAAAAATTTTGCAATAAATGAGATTCTGAGAACAAGGAGGCATATAAATCTTGTTATCCTCCACAGTCAGAATGGGCTCCTTAACATTAGGGGCTCGGCCTTTGTCTGTGCAAGATCTGGAATCATGGGGCAAGTCCTACAGCTTTCTGTGCAAAGCTGCTTCTCTGCAGGCTTTTCTGCATCATTTCCTTTCAGCCTGTCATTCACTGGCTGGTGTATGAGCCTTTTAAATATTTAAATATTCTGTATTCTCTTCTGTCATTCATGGATTGTAGTTTTATTTTGTTAATTTCATTAACTGGAGATGGCTTCAATGCTCTAGTAATGATTCTCTTAGCCTGGTTTTTGTATTCAGACTGTTCTGCAGTAGCTGGATTTTGAAGCAGTTGCCCAGAAAGAAATCCCCATACTCTTGTCGGTCTAACATTTTATGTACATAACCGTTTCAGCACCAACTAATGACAAAGAACAGTCTGCGAAAGAAGCATTTTATATTAGACTGCAGGAAATTATGGAGAACAGAAAATCAGATTGATCATATATGCATAAACAAGAAGTTTAGATCATCATTGCAGGATGTAATGGTATATAGAGGAGCAGATGTGGCATCAGATCACCACCTTCTGATAGCCAACGTGAAAATGAAACTCAAGAGATATGCAACAATGCAAAGTTATAGACAACAATTTAAAGTAGGCCTTCTAAGAAATCAAGAAACAAGAGACAAATTTGCAGTCACAATATACAACAAATTCCAAGTGCTCCAACAGCTGGAAGATGTAGTGAATACAGAAGACTATTGGCAGCAAATCAAAACTGTATGGAATGAGACTTGTGAAGAAATACTGGGGAAAAGGGAATGACAACAAAAAGCATGGATAACAACAGAAACCATCAATAAGATAAAAGACAAAAAAAAACAAGAAAGCAGATTTAAACACAAGAAAAACCAGAAGTTCCAAAGCCAAGGCTCAAGAAGTGTACACAGCAGCAAAGAAGTAAAAGAAGTATCAAAAGAAACAAGAGGAACAAACGAACGAACAAACGAAATCTTTATTTCATAATGGTAAAGAAATAGGCATAATTGCCTTTTTACATTTCTGCCCTGCAATACAATTTTCAGCGTTTTACAAATTAAAATTAAAATATTAACAACTTCAGACAGGATTAATTAATATTATCATCACAATCAGAAACTGAGCATACACAAGCACATTTACTCATAGTCATTCACGCACATAGAGAGAGGGATAGAGAGAGAAAGAGAGAGCAATAAAGCTACTTAATATTAAAAATTCAATTTAAAATTGAACAAATTACAATGACAGTTAAATGCTCATGGAAACGTTGAAATAACTGAAACAGAATTATCGTTAAATGTGTGTACAAAATTTCATGACATGTGAATGCAGATGTCTTTTGTATGAGATGTAATTATCAGTTTTTACAGACTTGGGTAGGGAATTCCATGCTACAGCACCTGCATAACTAAAACAACTTCGGAAGAGGTCAGTTCGAGGTTTTGCAAGGTCCAAAAGTAGGTTGCCACGTATAAAATATGAGCAGTATTTATAGCGAAAGAACATTTGCAAGTATGAAGGCGTTCTGCCGTGTAAAATTTGATGCACAAACAGGAGGTCTTGGAAGAAGAAGAATTTTTTAAGAGGAAAAACATTCAGCTGTGAAAACAGCCGAGTGTCACGAAGTGGCTTTAGTTTTAGAGTCTGTCTGAGTACAGAGACAAGACACTAGTTTGAAGAAAGTCTGAGAAGATAGATTAGATGAGAATACAGTGAGTGTGGAAGGATGAGACTTATAGCTTCGAGGGTGAGAACCGAGATTGACTCTCCCTTGCCACTTGTGACTTATATAATAGCTACTGTCTCACCACCTCTGACTACCAGAAAGGAGATAAGGTTTCACTAAATTCCACAGACACAACTATACAGACTAAGCATATAAGTACAGTATATTTAAAGATAAACGATCCAGTATACATTTTATAGTTTATTAAAGAAACAACAAATCAATACCACAGTAAACAAAATAAAGTGCAAGTTCGCACAAACCTGAAAAAAAAGAACAATTCAAATGAAAGACACAATATAAAAAATTCCACTCTCTCTTTTACACCTGCATGAAAAACAACTAAGGATAAAGAACTATACTTGGTGGGGGTCTCTAAGTATGAGCCACCACCCCTGACTACACTATGGTTACTAACTAACACTGTCCTGCTGACGATGCATAAACTAAATGTCTACATAGTTTCAAGGCACTCTAGGTGATCCTGCACCACTAACTAATACACCACAAGCACTGTTACACTAATTGACTTTTCAGCGCTAACTCAGAGGCTGTCCTCTAAGTATTTCTGTATGACACTACTGGTCCTCGCTAACTTCTCTCTCTTTCTCCTCTATCTCAGTTCAGAGCCTTTCTGACGCTACCGTCTTCGTCTGTGGCCCTGATGAGTTGCTTCTCCGTCACACCCCTCTTCTTGTTAAAATTAGGAAAGGTATGTTTTCCCTCTCTCCTTTCCCAAATACTGATGGTGAGGGCCTTGGTAATAAGATAGCCATGTAATCGCCTAAGGATGTAGATGTTTTCACTGTGGATGACAATTCTTCAAACTGCCGAGTTAACCCGCTTCAAGTTTAGGCCCACTGCATTATTATGGCAGTATGTAACAACACCAGGCCCGTCGCCTGTTTTGATTGTGTTGGCCTTTGCAAGCTAAGAGCTCCTGATTTAGAGACCAGTTCCCACTGAGGTATGTGCCCTCACTGCAAGAGAACTTCTCCTTACCTCTCAGTGCTGCAGACGTAACTGGGCGCTGGTACAAGCGCTTCCCCAGTTTTCTTCACTTTCGACTATGTCTCGTGCCTCTTTCTTGTTAGAAGGTAAAGTCCATGATAGGCTTAGGGCTATCGATAACCTCCACCAACAATACAGAATATCTCGAACTGAGCAGACTGCACAATGGCGCTTCTTCACGGCAAAATTTTCTTGGGACTAGTGAGCGATAAGACTTTGGGCGCTCACTATCTATATTATGAGTTTGCTGATGCAATATCAGATGCGGTGAGTCATCACATCTGATATTATCTATCAAGAACCACTTTAAACCAACCTCTGACCTCCTTTCATGTCTGCACATTATTAAATCTAAACCCATCCAATAATATCGTAAGCTAACCTATGACTCATCGTTGACCGAAAAAGATCGCAAAATATTCCTGCTCACGCGCTGAAATAATACGTAAAATTCAGTAATCCTCTGAATAATTTTATTGTTTCCGCGTTAATGTGGGTCGTGCTTTCCCCATCCCTACAAATGAACAGGGTAGGTGCATGTGGTTGGATTTATCCTAACGACCAAAAAAATAACCCAGAAATAATAAGTAGTGAACTCGAACGCCTAATGAAATCATCATCATCATCTCAACCCATAACCCGTCATGGGTCGTAGGGGTGCCATGGTGGAAGCATCAGCAGACAGGGTCCTCCACTGCTCTCTATTCTCAGCAATGCGTACAAGTGTGGAGAAACCATGTCCTGCCCATTCTTTGATGTTATCAGCCCAGGATTTTCTTTGCCTTCCTCTTCTCCGTTTACCTTCGACTGTTCCCTGGAGGATCGTTTTCGAAAGGGAGTCATGACGAGTTACATGCCCAAACCAGGCAAGCTTTCGACGTTTCACTATTGACAAAAGTGGTTCTTGATGGCAATGAAATAAAAGAACCCAAATAATTACATGGAAAAGAAAAATGGGGCGAGTTGAAAATAAAATAACAGTTACTCATCACACTGAGTACTGGGAATGTTATCATTCAGGCAAACAAGTCGTAGCACCCTTTTATGTAGGGATTCTACGCGTTTCAAAAATGACAAGCTACAGCGACTCCACATATTTGAGCAGTAAGAAAGATGATTTTCAATATGTGCATTATAGAATATGTCGAGTGCGGAAATAAAAAATGTTTGATTTTTGAGAGTTGAAACAATTTTTGTGAGATCTTGTTTGCGATGAAATAGACATGTGACTTCCAGCTTTGAGACTGGTCGATGACCACACCCAACAGGCTGTGGTCCCTAACTTGCTTAATACGTTCTCCATCTAGAGATAAAGATAACGTATTTGGTTGACAGTGCAGAATCTTTTTGCGAGTTGAGATAATCAAAGATTGAGTTTTGTTTTTATTAATGGACATACTATTAATAGTGCACCAAGCTTGTACAATGTCCAGGTGATGCTGTAAAAGAGACTGAACAGTGTTAATGTCTGTGCCAGCTACTGTTACTGTGGTATCATCAGCAAACATAAGACAATCGTCACGTGGCAATGACAAGGGCAGGTCATTGATGAAGATGCTGAAGAGTAAGGGTCCTGGTATCGAGCCCTGCGGGACACCCATTGTAGTGGTGTATGATTTAGAGAACACATTTAGAGAACATAAGACTCGTTGTGTTCGGTTTTCAAGGAATGATTTTATTAATGTGATCACTTTTGGATGAAATTTGTACACCGCAAGCTTTTGTATCAGCAACGAGTGGTCAATTGTGTCAAATGCTTTGTAAAGGTCGATTAATAATACTCCATTTATTTTTTTCGCAGTTTATATTAGAATGCCAGATTTCGGTAATCTTAGTCAACAAGGATTGACAAGAGTGTTTGGGTCAAAATTCAGATTGGTTTTCATGTATAAGATTGTAGCTGTTCAGTGAAGAAAGAATATGTTTATACATGTGTCGTTCAAGAGGTTTAGTTATGACTGATAGTAGGGAAATCGGCCGGTGGTTTGTGACGACATTAATATCACCTTTTTTAGGTATTGGTACCACTAAGCCTGTTTTCAGTCGTTGAGGAAACACTTTCTTTGTGAGGCACAGATTGTAAATGTAAGTGAGTGAGTCGCATACAATCACAGTGGGCTGATCACCTGCTTGCTAGTTACTCTGATTACGGAAACAACGATAGATTGTTTGGTCTGTTGTTGTCCCACAAAGACGCCATAGGCGTGGTGGAAGCGATAGATTGATCAATTTGTTGTTGCCCTAAGACGCCACTAGGCGTACTGGCCATGGACTGCTTCGTCGGTTGGTGGCTAAGGACGGAAGAAGAAGAAGAGTCGCATACAACAGGCTCTGCAAGCTGAAGTATCCTTGAAGATATTCCATCTTCACCGCATGATTTCTTCTTAGGTAATGATTTAATTAAAATTGAAACCTCCGAGATTGACAGTAAAGGTAATTCAGGAAGGTGGGCTTCGTTTAACCTCGATTGAACGAAATCAGAAAGAGCAGTACAATTCAGTTGCTGATGATTTATTCCTGATGTTCGTGTGATCGACAAGAAGAACTGGCAAAATTCATCAGCATTAATGTTTGTAGCTTGCTGTCGGAGGTTATGACGGCGTACATTTTTGAGGTTAATAGCGCACCAGATTTTAGATGAGCTCCGGCAGTCGTCAATAATGGATCTGAGGTGCTGTCTTTTAGACGTCCTTACAATGTACTGCACTAAGTTCCTATGTTTTCGATAGCTTGCATGGTCTTCAATCTTCTTGAAATAGTCTCGCCGTTGCCTAGTTTTCAGGTATTCCAAAGTTATCCATGGAGGCATAATTTGTGACTTGACACGTTTTATATGCACAGGAGCATGTTTGTTAAGAACTGAAGTGAATGCTGTCAGCCATATTTCTAGGGCTTCAGTCGGAACAGATACTCCATAGACACTATCAAAAGGTGTCGCTAAGAGATCAGACAGGAACTTGGAGCTATCAAAATTCTTGAATATTCGTGCTTGTATAACCTGATTTCAATCATAGATACATGGTCAAACCAGTGACAATCGGGAAAAGACCAATGGACTTCTGGAAAGACAGATGACACTGGGAAAGACTAAAAACCGGCTGACCGGGTTAGCACCCCGTAAGCTGTATTAAAATTGCTACACGACCCAAAAAGTATAGATGCCCCCAGGATTCACCGAAAGGGGGGGAGAATGATGAATCCACAGGCGCCTCATTGGAATCAACCAGACCTGTTACACGGACTTCGAGCTCTGAACAACGGCTGGAATTTCCATGTGCCTGTGGTAGGAAATTCTCTACTCAGAGAGGAGTGAAAATCCACAGAACGAAAAAGGGGTGTGGGAGTTCATCAAGGCGAAATCAACAGCGCTCTGTCTTGACGGGTAAGACGTTAGAAGAACGCAGCCAGGAGTCAATCCACAGTGCTGAGTACATTCAAGTTGATCTGCCTGATGATGATCTCACACACTTCTTGGATGGGAAAAGAGATGCAATCAAGTTTCCACCTGCCAGTGCAAAGGGGCTTTGGGAACAGCTGGACGGAGCCTTGGCAAAAGAGTTGGATAACAACCTGAAGCAGATAACTTTGGAGAAGCTGGAAATCTTCAGTGACATAATTTACTTGCACTGTTGCAAAGTGTTCGGAGTAAGGGAGGCAAGGGAAAGTAACCCACCGCAAAAAAGTAGAAGACAAATTAAAATAGAAGCAATCAAGAAATAGAAGAAGCATGCCCGAAAATTGTTCAAGAATGCAGTTGCTACAGAGAAGGAAGGGTTACGACAGGTTTGGGAGCACCTGAAAGGCCAACATAATGCTCTTTGAAGAGCAGAAAGGTTGTGCAAGAAGAGAACGAAGACTCGAAGGGATAGGGAAAGATTCTTCAGGGAGCCCTTCAAGTTTGCCAAAGAACTGTTTGAGCAGCCACGATCAGGTACGCTAAACATCAAGAAAGAAGACCTGGAAGAAGACCTTAGAATGACATATTCAGATGGTCGCAAAGATGAGCCGCTCAGCAGCATGGCAGGCCTTAAATAGCCGAGTAAGCCGGGAGCTGAATTTAACACCAAGCCCCCAACGGTGCAAAAGGTAGAAAGCATTGTCCAGAAAGCTCGGTGCATGTCAGCTCCAGGTCCTAATGGTGTTCCATATGTTGTGTATAAGAGATGCCTTGAGGTGCTCAAACGACTGCTGTGTTTACTGAAGAATGCGTGGGAAACCCAGCTTGTAAGCAAGGAATGGAGAAAGGCAAACAGAGTCTACATCCCGAAGGAACAAAATTTCACAGACATCAGTCAGTTTAGGCCAATCTCACTACTTAATGTGGAAGGGAAGATATTCTTCTCAGTGATGGCGAAAAGGCTCACTACATACCTCCTGGCAAATGGGTACATTGACACTACCATTCAGAAAGGAGGTATCCCAGGTACACCAGGATGCCTAGAGCATGCCACAATGATCTGGGAAGCAATCCAAAAGGCAAAGTCAGACAGAACAAACCTCCATGTAATCTGGTTGGATCTAGCAAATGCTTATGGATCCGTCCCACACCAGATGTTGTGGCAGGCCCTAGAAATGTATCATGTTCCACAAGAGATTGCAGCAATGCTGAAGCTGTATTTCGCAGGGTTTTCTGTCAGATTTTCAACCAGAGAGTACACAACAAAGTGGATTGGCCTTGAAGTTGGAATTGCGATGGGATGTACCATTTCTCTGATACTATTCGTGATGGCCATGCAGGTAATCCTCAATGCGGCTGAAGGAATGGCTATAGGTCCAATGCTCGGTGGAATGTGTCACATGCCACCGCTCAAAGCATTCATAGATGACACAACAATTCTGACATCAGATGAACATCAGGCCCGGAGGATGTTAGCATGCCTGGATGAACTAGTCAGCTGGTGCAGAATGAGCTTCAAACCCAAGAAGTCGAGAAGCCTATCAGTCAGGAAAGGGAAGATAGCAGAGGTCATCTTCATGGTTTCCAACCAAAGAATCCCCACTGTCATTGAGGAACCTGTTAAAAGTCTTGGCAGGATGTACGATGCCTCATTAAAAGACTCGAAGGCAGTGCAACAGACAATAGAAATAGCAGGCCATTGTACTGCAAAAAGTCAAAACTTCTGCTTCCCTTCAAGTCAGTTGTTGAAGAGTACAAAGTTGGAAAGGCAAGGCTTGCAATGATGCTACGCGAGTCAGCAGATGACGTGGTTAAGTCCATTCAGCCCACACTGAAAACGGGAAGAAAGTGGAGAGTGGAAGAAGCTGTTGATGCTGCCCAAGAGTCGCTCAAACTGAGGGAGGTAATCGGATACACACAAACGAATAGACGGGGATTTGGTCAAGGAGACATCCGCTGGTGGTCCAAGGCATCAAGCAGGGAGCGCAGAGACATGGTAGTTCAGGAGATACGAGGAGTGGAGAATGATAAGAGGATGCAAAAAGCTGTGCAGCAGGCCCAACAAGGCCAATGGACTACATGGGAAGGAGCCCTGCAGAGGTCCTTGACATGGAATGATACGAGGGGCGTTCAGAAAGTAATGCACCACATCGTTTTTCTCAAGAGCTGTTTATTCAAAAAGCATGAAATGTATATACAATATACATGGATATGTCATGTAAACATCGGTATTATTCAACATAATCCCCATCAACTTGTACGGCTTTATGCCAGCGCAAAACAAGTGCATGTATTCCTAGCCCGTACCAGATTTTGTCTTGATCATGTAGCCATTTCTTCGCTGCATGAATCACTCCTTCATCATCTTCAAACCTTGTCCCACGGAGTGCATCTTTAAGTGGACCAAATAGATGAAAATCAGAGGGTGCCAAATCGGGACTATAGGGTGGATGGGGTAGTACAGTCCAACCCAATTTGGTGATTGCTTCCCGTGTTGCCAGACTTGTGTGAGGTCGCGCATTGTCGTGAAGGAGAAGCAGGTCTGCTGGATTCTTGTGCGGCTGAACTCTGCGAATATGTTGATTGAGTTTTTTCAATGTCTTAATGTAAGCTTGCGAATTGATTGTCTCTCCTCTTGGCATAACGTCCACAAGAATCACACCTTCAATGTCCCAAAAGACAGTGATCATGACCTTTCCAGCTGAAGGAATTGTCTTGAATTTCTTTCTTCGTGGTGATTGCGGATGATGCCACTCCATTGACTGTCTTTTTGTCTCAGGTTCAAAATGATGTGCCCAGGTTTCGTCACCTGTAACGATCTTAGCCAAAAAGTTCTCTCCATCAGCATTGAAACACTCCAACAATTCAGAAGAAATTGCTTTCTTTTGCAATCGGTGGTCATTTGTGAGACTTCGAGGAACCCATCTTGCGCAAACCTTAGAAAATCCGAGACTTTTTATAACTGCATTTGCACTACCAATGCTGACTGACAGCAGTAAAGCTAATTGTTGAGTAGTGATTCGCCTATCAGTAACAATAATGCCCTCAGCGCATTTCAACATTTCTGCGTTGGTGGCTGTGGCAGGACGTCCACAGCGTGGCCGATCAAGCAGCTCCATATCTCCACTTCCTGATTCTTTGATTCTCTGAACCCAGCAACTGACTGTACTCCTGTCGACTGCAAAACTTCCATACACATCACATAGACGCTTGTGAATGTTCACAACAGTTTCCTTCTCTGCAACGAGAAATTCTATCACAATTCGCTGCTTATAATGCAAGTTGCTAACATGCTCCATTTCAACGGTTTAGAGCAGCCGTATTATTTGGCAGGTTGCGGTGCAATTTGGTGCACACAATTGGCACATGCCATATTTAAAGTGTGCAAAATTTCATGCTTCTATCTTCATTATTAGCTGAGAAAAACGATGTGGTGCATTACTTTCCGAACGCCTCTTGTATATGGCATATGGTACCTCTAAGGCTCAGCTTCATTGTTAGATCAATGTATGACCTGCTGCCGTCCGCCACAAACCTTGTGAGATGGGGAAAGTCGGATGACGAGCAGTGCCCCCTGTGCCAGGGGAGGCAGACACTTGAACATGTACTCTCAGCATGTAAGGTGTCATTAGGGCAAGGGCAATACACGTGGCGCCACAACAAAGTGCTAAATGAGCTTGCTGCGACAATAGACCTGGCAAGGATGAAGGCGAATAGCAAAGCCAGGCTGAGCACTACAAATACATACTTTCTGAGGGCAGGAAAGTCAGCACACCCCAAACCGAGTAAACCAGGTAGCAGTTAACCATCTCCTCTTGACTGTGCAAATGACTGGGAGATGGCGGTAGACCTACCTGGACGAGGGGCATATCCAGAGAGTATCAGAAAATCGCGGAGATGGCCGGATAAAGTGCTTCATTCTTCAGCATCTCTTCAGGTTATACTGATTGAACTGAACGTGCCATTTGAATCCAGATTGTACGAGCAACATTCGTTCAAAGCGGCCAAGTATAATGATCTGGCCACGGATCTGAGACACGACGGGTTCACTGCAATGGTCATGGCTGTTGAGGTGGGTGCAAGAGGGCTTGTGGCTGCATCAGTGTATGATTTATTGAAACTGTTGGGGCTGAGGGGACAGTCGAGAACAAGGGCACTGAAGAGGCTTAGTGAAACTGCCGAAAAGGCATCATGCTGGCTGTGGAACAACCGCAATGGGCTATGGAGGAAATCGTGACAGTAAACTCTGCGGTACAGAAAACACCAGGAATTTTTCTAAGTCCACAGTACGTTGAGTTTTTCATTGTACTGGTGAAAGGGTTGTGACTGACGAGCAATAGGCAGTGTATATTATAAGAGGTGTTAGGCACAGAATTTCAGTTGCTAGCGCGCAGCGGCTTGCCTTGTCGGCTTCGCGCAAATGTGTCCATGTCTGTCCCTAGTTGTGTGCGATGGAACGGAGTAATTTGTCTTCTCTTTGTTACTTTCACAATTGCCTCCACGGCTGACGGAGTTGTGGATTTTAAAGCTGCTACCAAAGGGAAATGGGTTCATTTTCGATACAAGACAACAGGAGGCTGAGACACTTGGGAGTCATGACCCAAGTGGCCCCCCCCCCCCTCCTTAGAGTGTAAAGGAGTATACAGGGCCGAAACATTTGTCGGATAGGGAGACTCCTTCTGATAATCAGATTGCCTCCTGTTGTATCGCTCTGTAAAGTTTCCTATCATGGTGAAAGAGTTTCGCAATTCGAACCCTCTTTTTGGTCAATGTGCAACATATGGGGTAGTGATCGCTTAGACCACATACGAGAATGAAGACTTCAATGATGTGATCAGTGTTAGTAACATACAGATGTTCTATGCAGGTTGATGACTTGTCTGTGACTCAGGATGGTAGCGATATCAACCGGTTCAGGTTGTACAGGGCAGACAAATTATCCCAATTAACGTTTCGCTTCAAGGCATCAATATTGAAGTCTCCCATTATTAATAGTTCCAAAGAAGTTATCCAGATTTTGTCCATCATGTCCGAGAACTGATCTAGCCATTCTATTCTGGCATCTGGATTGCGGTATAAAAAGCCAATTAATATAGAGGGAGTGTGTGGGAGGTGGACTTCCAGCCACATGCATTCAACTTCAGGACATTCGAGATCAAACCTAACTGATGGATCCTGACGGAAAATTTCATAATTTGCAATTTGCAGTTCTTGGTTAGAAATGTGTTCATTAAGTCTAGTTTCTGTTAGTCCAAAGATATGAAAGTATGCATTGTTATTATAGAGTATGGAAGTAATTTCAGCCAATTTACTCAAATTGTAGAGATGACAAACATTCAGATGTCCCAACCTGAGTCCCTGACAATTTGGGTATTCCGTTGTGATTGTGGGAGTAATATTTTGTGAAATTGATAATCACTAATATTTCATTGATAACAGGGCTGTTGAAAGTATAAATTAAGTAAATTAGGACGTAAAGGATGATGCACGGGGTAGAATGAGGTTGCGGGATATTCATGTGTTCTTGTTGTGGGATCGGAGTATGCTGACCAATTTGATCTCCAGGCAAAAGGTGAACAGTCCAAGAGTCTATGTTATAGCGGGAAATTGGGAAAGGTTGGGTATAGATGTTGATTTGTAGGAAGATGGTACAAGTACGGTGACTGGGGGTAGGTTTCTTGTGTCTGGGACATTGATGGCTGGAGTGATGATGTATCAGCACACGAAGATTGAATTTGTTGAGTTGCATCATTTGTACACTTTTGAGGATGGAGTGTATCACATCGGTCCTGTTGAGTAGGTGCAGAAAACATAGATGGGTGTTGCTGTAGGGAGACATCACAAGTGGTGCACTGCACGATTTACAATAGCAGGTGTGATTTGATGTTCCTGATTATGAGATGATGTTGAGTGGGTGTCGTTAGAAGTAGTAAGTAATGGTGGAAAGTTAAGATCATAATTACTATCTGAGAAGTAGGTATTCACTGTTGATAGACGTCTGGTTGGATCTTGAGATATTGTTGTGTGGCCGACTCCTTTGAAGGTGTGTTATGGGTACTTGATGTTTGTTGCCAGCTTGCTGATTCCTTCAGTGGATAAGGCAATATCACCACTGCAAAGGTGTTTTTTAGGGGCTCCTGATTTCGCAAGGAAGTAAGAGGAGTGATCAATGAAGTTATAGTTGTGTCTGATGCAGTGTCTTTTAAATTTTGAATTATTGACATCAATTGATTTGCGGTAATGGGCCATGACTGGAGGAATAATGGACGAGAAGTAGATTTTCGCATTAGGGAATAACGAAAGGAATTTTGATGTGATCTGGTTTAGGTCTGCTTGGGATATTTCATTATCTTTGAGCGAGTCTGATAGACCAATGTGAGTAGTTACTCTGGTGACAGTGGGGTCGGAAGGAAAACGTTTAAGGAGTGACAGTAAATCCTGAGTGGATGCCCAGTTCTTGAAGCGAACAGTAACCGAGTCCATATCGTTTGTCAATAATCTCGATTTTTGTAGTTCCTTGACATTTTGGTCCCCGAAAATAAGGTGTTTCCTTTTATTTGGAAGCCTTTTGTTGGTGCCTGTGATAGGACGTGCCTGTTCTTGTGTAGCCTGCATGCTTTGATCATTGGACTGCTGATAATAATGCATGATGTGAGTTACTCGTCTTGGTGGAGAGTGCCGATTCAAAATTTGCTTCAGAAGACCAATGGAGTTCCCTGTTTCTTACCTTCAACATCGTGCTGATTTTTATAGTCACAATCTATCAGTGGATATTTAGATCTTGTTTCACCATACTGTATATAAATCTGAATCAGTGTATGTTTTACCTTTCCTGCTGAGCAGCTGAAACTCAAAGTGACGGAAGTTGCGTTAATCGCTTTCACTGCTGCAGAGTGTGAAAATTTTACGTCACCATAATTGTGCACAGAAATAGCAAAAACGGCTGATAGGATCGCTTAAATGATTTTTGTAATGTAAATGTTCTCGCACGTAGCAAGTACACAAGGTATCTTTATATTAATATCGAAACGGTTAATGTCTTCAAACATGAACATGAACGAACTGCAGGCATCAAACTGTGCAAAACAATTCTGATATAAAAATTTTGAGAGATACATCAAATTAATAACTTCATTAATGTAACGCTTGGAAAACAATGTCCTGACAGTCACCTAGTTTACTATTAAGGACAGGTCACATATTAGATGAACTACTGTGTATATCTAATTGGCAAGTATATTGAGGAGTTGGCAAGAGAGGAAGAAGAAGCTGCAGCCAATGGAAATATGAGAGAAGTGTATAACAGCACAAAGAAGCTAAAAGGGAAATACAAGCAAACAAGTTGTCTCATAAAAGACAAGAATGGAAAACTGCTCAGCAATATACAAGAACAAATGAAGAGGTGGGCAGAATATTTTGAGGACCTTCTCAACAAACCAGCTCCACAAAACCCTCCAGACATCCAGCCAGCAGAAGAAGAGCTACAAATTAACTGTGAAAGACCAACGAAGGAAGAACAAAGAAAGCCGTAAAGCTTCTAAGAGATGGAAAAGCGGATGGACCATATGGCATCCCCGCAGAGGCCATCAAAGCAGATATCGTCTTGGTTACAGAGATGTTATATAAATTACTTGGTAAAGTCTGGGAAAAGGAAGAGATACCAGCAGAATGGAAGGAAGGATATCTGGTTAAGTTGCCTAAGAAAGGAAATTTATAAGAGTGCACAAATTATAGAGGAATAATGTTACTATCAGTGCTAGGAAAAGTATTAAACAGGATTATCCTTGAGAGATTAAAAGAGTCCATAGACAAGAAACTAAGGGATGAACAAGCAGGTTTTTGACAAACCTGATAGCCACTTTGAGAATAATAGCTGAACAAAGTCCGGAATGGAATTCACCACAATACATTGGATTTGTGGACTACGAAAAGGCATTTGACAGTGAAGACAGAGAATCACTTTGGAAATTGATGAGGCATTATGGAGTTTCCCTAAAGATCATTAATTTAATAAAGAAAACATATGAAGACATGACATGCAGAGTTCTTCATGAAGGACAGCTTACAGAACCGTCTGGGATAAGAACGAGAGTGCGACACGGATGCCTCGTGTCTCCATTTCTTTTCTTACTAGCAATAGACTGGGTTATGAGAACATCGACAACACACAACAGAAATGGAATCCAGTTGACTCTGACTAAGCAGTTGGATAATCTGGATTTTGCTGATGAATTGGCTCTTCTGTCCCATAACCGTAATCAGATGCAGGACAAATTGAAAACTCGATGAGAGGTCAAGCAAATGGGTCTGAAAAAACACAGGGAAAAGACAAAAATAATGAGAATAAATGCAGGTAATGATAACAGGGTTGAACTTGAAGAAACACAACTACAAGATGTAGAATCGTACACATATCTTGGTAGCAATATGGACAAAGTTGGTGGGACAGACAGTGATATCAAAATAAGAATACAAAAGAGGAGCTTTCATTGCATTGAGAAATATATGGAAATCAAGACTAATCGGATCCAACACGAAAATAAGAATCTTCAACTCAAATGTGAAGTCAGTCCTATTGTATGGCTCTGAGACATGGAGAACAACAAAGACAACAACCCAAAAAGCTACAGACTTTCATAAATGGGTGCTTGCATAGAATAGAGGGATTAAAATGGTATGACAAGGTTACCAACGTGGAACTGATGACAAGAACTAGACAAGTGCCAGTGGAACAAGAGATGAGAAGAAGACGATGGCGATGGATAGGACACACACTGAGGAAACCTGTTGATAGCATTACAAGACAGTCCTTGTTCTGGAACCCCCAGGGCAAGAGAGGCAGAGGTAGACCAAGAAGCACATGGAGAAGAGAGCTGGAAACAGATGTGAAAATGATAAAGAAAACGTGGAAAGAACTTGAGATGATGGCACGTGACATGAGGACTTGTCATGTGTTTGTTGAAGGCCTATGCTCCTTTGGGAGTGGAGGGTTATGAATATGAACCATTTCAGCATTTGACAGCCTGCACTACAAGCAGTTTCTGCTAATGATAAGATGTAATCAATTACAGTGAATTAAAAGAAAAAAAAATATACAAATTTATCAAAATATCACCATCTGATTCTTACATTCTCAGAAGTTTCATAAATCGTTACTAAAAAACCCGTCAGCCGAGTACTTATCGTTAGTACTAGTATCTTTATGAGGATAATTTTCTTTCTAGTGTTTTTGCCAGCACGTATCAATTTGATTTATCCATTTTGGAAGACCAACAAGTGTTACTGGGGGAAAAAACACACAGAATATGTAGTCATACCTGTAGTAGTAGCCACCTTTAGTCACAACTATGAGAATGCACCTCTGAGGTGATAGCCCTCAGCTGTGTATTTTACCTGTTCATACTTGTGAAGTCTTGTAATTATGGTAGAAAAGACTTCATAAAATGTTTAAAGGTATGTAGTCATAAATTGTTATAAAACAATAATGAATTAAGTGTTCTATATTCAAATGTTTCTAAGAAAGGTGAGGGAACTTATCACAGTAAGAATACTTTACCTCAGCATCATCAACACAGAAGAGAGGTCCATGTACAGGACAATCCCCCTCATATTCCTGGTTGCATTCCTCACAGTCTAAATAAATGGATAAGTTGTGATTACTGATATGTCAAACGGTATGAGATGTTCAGAAAATCTGCTGTCTGTTGTCATGATTTATGAACAATTAAGATGGTATGTCAGTCATTCATTACCTGTCTGCTCCTGGTAGAACACAGACCATCAACAAATTCACAACCTTCTTACCCTGTGACATCCGCTCAAGGCCTTTCCATGACTTCTGTTTTGCTTTCACACCTGTCTCCATGTGTTTTTCAGTCTCCTTTATCTTGCTTAGGGGATTCAGAAAAAAAAGACTATCTTGTAATGATATCAACTGGTTTCTTCAGTGTGTGTTATATCCAATGCCAGCTTCTTTTTCACACATCTTGTTTTCACTGGATTCTGTCTGCCTGTAACAGCTCCACAATGACGATTTAAATCATCAGTTCTACATCAGTGATCTTGTCATCAGTTCCACATCAGTGATCTTGTCATCAGTTCCACATTAGTGATCTTGTCATCAGTTCCACATTAGTGATCTTGTCATCAGTTCCACATCAGTGATCTTGTCATCAGTTCCACATCAGTGATCTTGTCATCAGTTCCACATTAGTGATCTTGTCATCAGTTCTACATCAGTGATCTTGTCATCAGTTCTACATCAGTGATCTTATCATACCACTTCAATCCTTCTATTCTACGCAAGCATTCATTTAAGAAAGTCGGTAGCTTCTTGGTTTAAGAATCTTGCTAAAGGGACTAAAGATAACCGTTACTGTTAAAATAAAAAAGTAAAGTTCTCATCCAGTGTCCTTAATAATGCAACCAAAATGTTACAAACTTACAAAGAAAAATTGTTCCCCGTTTTTGCCATTTGAGATGAGTTAAGCTGTAATGTTTGATTTTGATACACTCTCAACCCAGTTTCATTTGGAATTTTTGGCAGGTTAGACTTGATTAGCCTTGAGGACTAGGCTTGAAATGCTTCCCAACGAGCCATTGGTATGTTGGAGAACTGACCTGCATTGCCAGATTATGGATTTGCCACTTTATCTTATTTGATATATTACATTTGTTTTTCTTTTGTTGCTTTTTTCCATGCTGCAAATTCTACGGTGTTTATTACAGCACTTCATAATGTCTATAGTGCATATGGAGTAATTCTTTCCACGTTCTTTAATATATTTCTCTTTACGCTTTAGGTTCTGAGGACACTTTGCAGCATTCAAGTAAGTAAACAAAAAAAAATGCTGTGACATATCGAGATGTTTAGTCCTAACAGGCCTTCTCCCCTAAATTTCTCCCTTGTTTGAATTTTAAACAAAAGCTATTTGGCATTATTATTTTGCTAAATATACTGTAAAATGTAATTATTACTTTGCGTTTAAAGGCCACTGTTTACAATTATAGGGTTTTATTTAATAATTTCTAGACTTTAAAGCACAATAAAAAAATTTTAACAGCAGTGAATACACACAAACAGGAGTTGTAGGAGTCGCAGTTCTGGATTACTTCATTGAAAAGGAATAGTTCTGGATTACTTCATCGAAAAGGAACAGTTCTGGATTACTTCATTGAAAAGGAACAGTTCTTGATTACTTTGTTGAAAAGGAATAGTTCTGGATTACTTCATTGAAAAGGAATAGTTCTGGATTACTTCATTGAAAAGGAACAGTTCTGGATTACTTCACTGAAAAGGAACAGTTCTGAATTACTTCATTGAAAAGGAACAGTTCTGGATTACTTCACTGAAAAGGAATAGTTCTGGATTACTTCATTGAAAAGGAACAGTTCTGGATTACTTCATTGAAAAGGAATAGTTCTGGATTACTTCATTGAAAAGGAACAGTTCTGGATTACTTCACTGAAAAGGAACAGTTCTGAATTACTTCACTGAAAAGGAACAGTTCTGGATTACTTCATTGAAAAGGAACATTTTGTAAATTTGCTCCCATAGAAAACAAGCTGGATGACACAACAGAAACAGAAAACTAAGATATACTAAGTAAATTACCAATATAAAACAATGAAGTGCCCACATGGGACTTCCTATAAACTTGAGAGAGTATAGTATCGTTCTTCCACTACCCATACAACAATGTAACAATGACAACACGTGCAGGGCAAGCATTAAAAACTGAATGCATAAAAGTGACTTTTGCTTAATCACTACGCACAGTGTGTTTCATCCACATTTTCATTATTATTTCTGTACATTCTGTTTATTTTTGGGCCTTATTTTACATTTTATTTTATTAAACAGAGTGTTAATAAATAATTTTGTGTGTATTTATAAACAAAGTCCTGTAAATAATTACAATAATTTACAATGAAAACTTGTTATAATTTAACCCCACTGGCCAACCAATCAGTGTAAGTTAAGTCCACTTAAGATGCGATCAAACTGTATTTGTTTTGTATTTGTAAATTTTCCTTAGGTTTAGTACATTTAACCTCTTTTGTGCACCGATACTGTGTGAAGAATATTATTTTATAAATGTCTTTGTTCATCTTTACTTGTTCTCATTTTGCTCTTGCAGCTATTCTAGCAGTTTTCTTTGTTGTTCATAGTTTTACACGTTTGTGCTGGATGTTTTAGCTGCCTATGAGCGTATCTGCCTATCAGACTCTCTTTCCAATCCTCTGTCCATTATTTTGATTATTCTTTTGATTTCCATTTTGCCCAAACCAATGTTTATGCAATTTCGATCGCTTCTTCCCTTCATTCTCAGTCATCTCATTTCCTTCTATTACCATGTGCAAAGGTATTCAAGCTAATGGTACTGTACAGTCTCTATTATTTAGATATGTACTAAGCTGTCTTTAAGCTATGTGCGGTTTACTACATGTATCGTTTTGTTTCTTAACTTGTCTTTTGTGTTAAATTAATTAAACAGATATCTGCAGACATGTACATGTTCAAAAGTAGCAGCCAAAAATGTTCTGGACTTCAGGGTCCTGGTTTTCAGAATTTCAGATATTAGTTACTGAGCTTATAATAATATAATATAAACTATTAAATAGTGGTAAACTATTTTAAAATTAAATATGTCTAGCACATCTACACCAAAATTACCTGGAAAATATTAGGAATTCAAGAAGTGGTGTTTATTGCAATACCAAATGAAAAGACAGTCCCATAACAGATACATAGGACAGTTAAGTGTCAGACTTCAATGTACTGTCTTCTGTTTTATAAGGTGGGGTGACCAGTTTGCTTCCTTGCTGTCTTCAACTTCCTTAAGTCAAGAGCAGAGTCAGGTACCCATAAACAGCTAGGCAGACGCTACCTGGTTTCAAACCTGGTAATTTTGCCTCAAGAAGCAAGCAGTCAAACCACTCGGCCACTTGAAGTTCAATACCAATTGTATTCCTTCAACATGCTGAGTTCATTATCACTGTTAATTTACAACTTAAACATTTTTATTTAGTAATATTTGTTGCAGGAGATACATTTATTACACATATAGTGCATTACCTTTTTCTTTTGTTTTGATTGTCCAGATATCTTTTGTTTCCTGTTCATGCTGCTTCCTGAAGTAATTCTGTTGCAGTGAATGAATGACCTTTTCCTCCAGTTGACTAAATAAAGACAAGAAAACTGACATGAGTATAAATCTACAAGGCTGACAAAACAAAGAAAGAGATGACAAGGACAGAGCTTGAGAAGATGACAAAGGACAGGAGAGATTGGCATGAACTGACTGAAGGTCTATGCTTCACAGAAAGCTGACTGAAGGTCTATGCTTCACAGAAAGATGACTAAAGGTCTATGCTTAAAAGAAAGATGACCGAAGGTCTATACTTCACAGAAAGCTGACTGAAGCTCTATACTTCTCAGAAAGCTGACTGAAGGTCTGTGCTTTACAGAAAGCTGACTGAATGTCTATGCTTCACAGAAAACTGACTGAAGGTCTATGCTTTGCAGAAAACTGACCGAAGGTCTATGCTTTACAGAAAGCTGACTAAAGGTCAATGCTTTACAGAAAGATGACTGAAGGTCTATGCTTCATAGAAAGCTGACTGATTGTCAATGCCTCATAGAAAGCTGACTGAAGGTCTATGCTTCACAGACAGCTGACTAAAGGTCAATGCTTCACAGAAAGCTGAGTGAAGGTCTATGCTTTACAGAAAGCTGACTAAAGGTCAATGCTTCACAGAAAGATGACTGAAGGTCTATGCTTTGCAGAAAGCTGACTAAAGGTCAATGCTTCACAGAAAGATGACTGAAGGTCTATGCTTCACAGAAAGCTGACTGAAGGTCCATGATTCACAGAAATCTGACTGAAAGTTTAGGCTTCACAGAAAGCTGAGTGAAGGTCAATGCTTCACAAACAGCTGACTAAAGGTCTATGCTTCACAGAAAGCTGACTGAAGGTCTATGCTTCACAGAAAGCTGACTGAAGGTGCATGCTTCACAGATAGCTGACTGAAAGTTTAGGCTTCACAGAAAGCTGAGTGAAGGTCAATGCTTCACAAACAGCTGACTAAAGGTCTATGCTTCACAGAAAACTCGCTAAAGGTCTATGCTTCACAAAAAGCTGACTAAACGTGTATGCTTCACAGAAAGTGGCTAAATGTCTATACTTCGCAGAAAGCTGACTAAAGGTCTATGCTTTACAGAACACCAAATAAATGTCTATGCGGCACAGAAAACTAACTGAAGGTCTTTGTTTCACAGAAAGCTGACAAATAATGAATGCACAATATAAAAATGATTAAGCAGAGGTTGTCAAAGGACATGAGCCCCACATGTAGTACAGTCAGAAGAATGATGCAAGCTTTCTGCAAGGGGCCAGCTGCAGAGGTGACTCCATGCTCCATAAGAATTGCAAAAGAAAATGATGATGATAATTTATAGGAATACGACCAAACATTCTGCTCTTTGTCTCAGTTTGTATACTGTCCTGGGTATGCGGCAATGAATGAAAGAGCTGACAGACTAGCTTCAAGAGTACCTATAGAAGGTGCACTAGACATGGTTAAGAGAGAAATACTGAGGGCAATTCATGATCGCCTATTAGAGAATGACACTGCAACTGATGAATAATCAATGCTAAGACTTCTGGAATTTGGCATCAAAAGTAAAACCAGCAGGGATGGATGTATGAGAGGACACAATTGGCGTGTATACAAACAGTGCGCAATGGGAACAATTAGTATTTATACCCTTAGACATTGGCTGAGGGAGACTGAGCACCTTTGGGTTTGCCCGCAGTGCAATGACGTCGATTGTGATCAACAATAATAACAATAACTGTCATGGCAATCATACACATATCAAAAGCCCTAAAATGCTCCTCCCCTCCCCACATACACACAAAATAAAAGGAATTGCCATGTTCTCACAAGTGTATGTAACAGTCTATGTATTGGTTCATTCTCACATACATTTATAGTAATATAAAGCATCAGCACACAAAATAAGTACTTATAAAAGGTAATGGATCCCGTTACACGCCTGTCATGGCGCTATTTCGCAATGCATCTTTTGTACGAAAAGTCAGCCGGGCAACGCCAGGTATAGCCAAAACCGGGAAGTCATGTGACTACCGGAAGCCGGGAATTCAGGCGCGAAGTCAGTCAGTGGGATTCTAGCCAGTGTCCGAGTAGGACGGATATATTTTCCCTTTGCCAGCAATCTTACTGTGAAGTTCATGTGATGGACTATTTGTACTGAGTGCTTGCAATATTTCGGTCCTGGTGGATTATTACGTGATTATCCTAGTACAGTGAAGTGTCTAGATTGTACAACTGTCAGGCCGTTAATTTATAAGTGTCAATGATTTAACTGTAACAGTGTCACAGTTTTGCCGCTCAAGGTGAGCGATAGTCATTGCAGTGTTTTCAGTGTAAGTTGTACTGTTATGTATGATACTGATAGATTAAGTTGTTGAGGCAAGTTACATTGGCATGTCTTTATTGTATTTCATGTGTTTATTGGCTGTGTGAGGCCCTACTGTGTTGTGCATATGATTAAAGGGAAGTACCTGTAGAAGGTGTTGATTACTTATGTCAGCCATTGTTGTGTGGTCATACTTCTAGATGAACGAGCTTATAATTGTTATTATAAATCCACACTGCAGTGGTGCAACCATAGCAAGTTGCTTCTGACAATGCCCACTGAGGCATATTGGGAATATAGTGTTAGGCCCATATTTTCTTGACCATCTGCACACTAGGGGTGATGTGGTCAGCATCACGCCAGCCGCCTTAACCGACCCAGAGTTGCTCTAGTACCAAAAACATGAGGCTGAGTCGACCTCAGAGCCGTTTGCAGTCTAAAACATCCAGCCTCAACTGGGGATCGATCCATGAACCACCGAGATAAGAAGCCAGTGCACTAACCACTGTGCTACCGCATATAAGTATTTATAAAGACAGCAATAATGCTACCAAAAGACACAAAAAAAACTGAGCTTGCTAAAAAAAAAAAAAAAAAAAAAAAAAAAAACGCTAAAATGACAATGATTCAAGGCCATATTCCAATAAATAGTGGAGATGAAAAGCCAAAAATAAAATGTAAAGCACAAATATGAGAACAAATGACTTTTAGTGGGAAACTGCACCAGGAAAATGAACAACAACAATCAGAAGGTAGTAGGTCTCTTCCAATGCTTGCTTAATTAAAAAATTAACTTAATCAAAAAACTAACGCTCCTGCATCTCCTTGGATGTTTCTAGATCAGAGGTTGAGAAGGATATTCTTCACTAATGTAATTTTAGAAAAATAATGTGCGGGCAGAGGCCTCAAGCCAGATTTCCTTAGGTATTTCTTCTTCTTCTTCTTCAAGTTTTGCTTTAGATATGCAAGTTATTCAGATTCTTTACAGCAAACAGGAAATTCTCCAATTCTTCTCTATCTTGGATAGTCTTTCTATAGTTTATAGCTCTCAGCTCTTCTAAATCAATTTCTATACTGTCCATCCATATTTTTCTTTGACACACCTTAGTCTTAGACTCTGAATTTGATCATCATTCAAACTTCCTTCTGTCAGCATGGTAATCTTTACTCCTACTGTACTTACTGTATAACACTTCTCACTCCTAAGCGATCACAGTGGGGCTTATGAGATAACTTTCAGACTGCTGCAGCCTTAAGGTGGCTAACTGAAACTTCATTAACAAAGGCAGTCATTGTGTCAGACTATCAGTCCACGCTTCAAAGGTTCAAAAATGGTTGGCTACTGCATGAATGATAAACATCCATAGAAGCTTCAAATCTGCAGGAGCTAGTGTGGATCTACTGTCCTGGTCATGCAGGGGTACAAGGTAATGAGAGAACTGACGGACTAGCATCAAGAGCACACACAGTGGGGACACTGGATGTGGAAAAGGAAAAGATACTAAGAACAATTAATGATTGTCTTTTAGCGAATGACATGGCAACTGATGAATCATCAAGGTTAAGACTGTTGGAATTTGGCATCAAACGTAAGGCTAGCAGTGATGAACGTATGAGAGGATGCATCCGTCATGTACACAACCAACAAGCTACAGGAACAGTCAGCATTCACGCTCTCTGACATATACTGAGGGAGACAGAACACCTATGGGTTTGCCAGGAGTGCAATGATGTCGATTTCGTTCAACAATAACAATAATTTCTCACTTTTCATGGATTTTCTATGTTCACCAATAACATTACTTGGGTTAAGGCTGCACATGCATTATCATTATCCGTAACACTTATTATCTGCTCAAGGTTACTGAATTTCATAATCCGGCAAATAATTCTCAGATACCCTGTATTTCACTTCCAATGCCTGCAGCTATTCAAATCTGCCATGAGCACCTACTTATTTCTTATGCATAATGTAAAAGAAGGAGTCAAAGTTTTCTTTGAAGAAAGGTAGTTTTGGATTTCTATGATCTAGGTTTTGCAAGGTCTGTCATTCTGCGTGCAGTTCTTGCAAATAATTCTGTTTTAGATAAACCAGTCATTATTTTGGTTTTGTTTGATAGCCATCTCCGTGGCACATATTTTAGCACAAGTGTCAAGATAAGTTTAAGCTAACTTCTGTTCTTTTTCAACTACGTCATCTATACCATCAGTAAATCAAAACCTGGTATTTGTCTCTGACATTACACTCTTTAAGACTGATGCTGAACAATGAAGGTGAGAGCAGATGTTTGTGCTAGATTCCTTCTGGTTGCACATAACTTTTAACGAAGCACACCATGAAAAAAAGCACACTGATGGCTTTAGAGTAAAGTTGTTCAGTTGTCTGAATGAGATTCTGGTTGATGTTACATTTCCTAAAACTGTCCATTCTTTCTGTTTTCTTGCTATACTTTACCAAAGATCTTGAAATCAGCAAAGACAGAACAAACATGCTAATTCTGTATGTACAGAGTAATCTTAGCATGAAGGTCAGTCCTGAAGTGCATGTGATACTACAGGTTGGGAGCCCAGAATATAAAATGCTTGGGGGCGGACATATTTCAAAAATGAGGTTTTTGCCCAAAATCGTCCAAAGCGCAAACAAATATTGCCTAATCTAGCCCAAGTCAGCCAAAAATCAGTTTAAAAAATCTCCCAAAAGTCAGCCAAAACATTTCAGATTTTGGAATATTTTGGTTTTCGGATTCTGGGTTACCAAACTATATTTGATGAATTTCTCAGTGTGTGTACTATCCACCTCCAACATGTTTTTTTTCTCACACCTTGTTTCAGGCTGTTTGCTGGTCAGTTCCAGCATGATAATCTCGTCATACTGTTTTAGTCAAACGTGTTATACCTCTGTAACTTCTTGATAATCAGTCTTGCTGTTCTCCTCATCTTACAGCCAAAGCTAGATTACTTTTACTGAGTATAAATCTATCCATCTTACTCTTTTTAATTGCTTAAGGAGCACGGAAGCACAACTGCAGTGGCCTCCTTGTGAGGGGCCTGAGTCAGAGGGCTTGTGAGGTCTGGTAGTGGTGGTATCAGTGGTGAATATTACATTCAAGGGTTGCTAACTCTATGCGTAGCCTCGGTTTGGTTACCTCTGACAACAGGACTAATAGGAGCAGAGGTCATTTTTCACCCTCAGAGATCCCTGGGAACCACTTCAGGAGTATATATATTTTCAGTGTGCTGTTTCAGCTTATTGGTAAGAGAAATCAGCTTATTGGTAGCAGAAATCAAATTATTGGTAGAAAATCAGCATCTAACTGTTAATAAATAAAATAAAAAACAAATTTAAATAGTGCAAGAGTAGTAAATAAAATATTAAAAGAAAAATACATTTATTAAATACAGCAAAAGTAAGGAAATAATGGTCCACCATAGAAAAAAAAAACAGCTGAAATTAGGTATCAAAAGCAGCATTGTGGAGTTGGCCAAAAAAATTTTCCAACTTAAACTCCTGAAATGCTATAAGTCCAACTCTAAGCTTTTTACTAGTCATATTGCATGAATTTGGAGTCGGATTCCTGACATTTTTTTACACACTCCTTCTTGGATCCTAAGCCCCTGACTGATAAAGCAGTTAGTGGCCATCACGCCTAGTGGCGTCTTGTAGGGCAGCAACAAACTATCCACATTTTGCTCGGTCGGTGGCCATGCATCATACTGTGCCCCAACTCTAGTTCATGCTTTGCATCTCAGTCTCCACTGTTCTCCGCCAGGTTGTCTTTGGTCTGCCTCTCTTTTGCCGTCCTTCTGGGGTCCATAGCATAGCAGTTCTCTTGATGGTGTTAGGATTCCTTCTGAGGACATGGCCAACCCCGTTCCAGCATCTGCCTGCAATGATGGTGTGCCTGCCTTTTTGACTACACTGTGTAAGCAGTTCCTGGTTGGAGATGGTCCTCAGGTAAAAAATGTGAGCAATTTTCCTTAGACAGGCTGTGTGGAATGAGGATAATTTGGACATTTCCTTTTCTGTTACTCTCCAGCACTCCACGTCATACATAAGTACACAACTGTCATATAATCTTAATTTGGTGTTTGTGCTGTACTGAGAAGATTTCCAAATGTTGTTTAGATTTGCAAAAGCTGTTCTGGCTTTGTTCATTACAGACTCCTACTCCACTAAAAAACTACCAGCTCCACAACCCTGATCAAAAGTGTGAAATGAAATATAATCTAATTCAGCCAACAAATTTCAAGTGCTTCAAGAGAATAGGGACAAAGATACATCATAAAAGAAAGTGATGTGGAAAGACATTAAAGAAATGGGAAATAAAACATAAAAATAATGGTTTCACAGATGATAACAGAAAAGTTCATAGAACAAGAAAAGAATTACACTTACCTCGAAGTTTCATGGCTTCTACAGCAGGGGTCCATTCTGAATCAGATTCACCAGACGATTCTAGAAAAGGAGGATTTATCAGGCCATGCCGCTCTTTCTCTGATTCATTTTTAAGCATGACCTCAGGTGGAATAACTCGCAGACCTACAGAAAAGATATGAGTGTTTTAAACATGCAAGAACTGAGGAAACCGAAAGCACAAGTTGTAATCTTATATCTTCAAGATTACATCTAACATATTACAGCCAAATATGTTTAAAAAAACTGTAATTATGTAAACATGTATAGAAGATATCAAGGGCTTATTGCCACAGCTGTGAGAAACACAGAAGAACAACCTGATGACCTGGAAACCCTCTGGCTTAAATTCAAGGACATCATAAAGACAGCTGCAGCAGAAGCATGTGGTGAAGTCCAACTTGGAATGAAGAGAAAGAGGACGCCTTGGTGGACAGAGGAAGTTAAAGAGAAAATAAGAGAGAAGAAAAAAGCATGGAAACATTGCTTAGGAGCTAAAGCACAGCATAAACAACAGAGAAATAAAGAGAATATGTGATACTCAGAACAGAAGCAAAGATCAGCTACCACGACAAGCATGGGAAACAAAGAGCCAGGGATCCTACTCCCAGGACGACCCAGAGTCCGCTGGGAGGACAACATTAGACCAAGGACTAGAATGTAACCAGGCCAGGAGGAAGACAGCTGATAGGATAGTCTGGCGCTCTCTCTTCCAAACCTCTACACCGCACGGTAGAAGGGAAACAATGAACTAAGTTAGTAAGATGCATCTCAGAAGTAAAGTGCAGAATAGCTCAGGCACAAGCAGCATTCTATAAAATGAAGAGTATTTTATGCAACAATTCATTGTCATTGGAAGCAAGAAAGAGAGTTCTTCAGTGTTATATAGAACCAATTCTTACATATGGGAGTGAGTCATGGACAATTGGTAAACAAGCAGGGAAGGCACTAGAGGCCAGAGATTTTTTTTTTTTTTAAAAATAAAATTGTGCCTCGTTTTGGCGAGGCGCGTCCTGTTCAACCAAGCTGGTTATATTAGGGCACATGTCCAAATATAAAAGACCATTAGGTCTGGAGGATTAGTTATATGTTAGTTATACACACAGAGATGTGGTTTTACAGAAGAATGTTAAAAATAATGATGATGTCTTGAAAGAGGCCAATGCGCAATGGAAACTTATTTCACAAGTTAGAAAGAGGTAATCCACTTTTTTGGGGCATGTTATGAGAAGAGGAAAGCTGGAATACATCGTAACAACAGGTAAGATTGAGGGGAAAAGAGATAGGGGAAGACAAAGAGAGAAAATACTGGACAGTTTGACATTGTGGCATGGAAAGAAGTCAACAGCAGAATTTATAAATTGTACTGGAGACAGGAAGTTGTGGAGAGACATGATCTCCTATGCCACTAGGCATGGTACTTGATGATGATGAGCATGTCACTCTTGTGAGAAAGCTTTGAATGAAAGGAATGCTTAGTAATTTGTTCACACCTACCTGCACGACCTCAAAGTTTTGTCGCAGATTACTTAAGTGCTGCTTTTCAAAATCAGTGATAGCAGCAAACTCTTCTGTAGTGAAAAATTCACTGATGATATATCATCAAAATGAACCTTTGGACTCTGCATAATTCTAGAAAGACTTCGTAAGTTGTCTTGATTCTTGCTGTTGAATTTGCTGTGTACATCTGTGCAATGAGAATGAAGTTTTCACCTTAGCAGAAACAAATTCAAATGAAATTACAACTTAGCATTTTTTAAAATTCTTTTTGTTTAAAAAGGTGATGAGGAATATGAGATGGCACTTTTAACGGCTGACCATTATTGCCCGTTCTTCAACCATCGTGGTCTACTCTGTTCAACCTAAGATTTGGTTATAATTAGGGTATTTGGTGTTATTTTATTTTTAGTTTTATATTACACTTTTAATAACTATTGTCTTTTGTAGTTTTTGGTTTTAATTTATATAAGTATTTGTTGTTTTTGAGTTGGTGGGGTTTTTTTTTCCATTGTCTTTCCTTGTCCTATGCTTAGTCCATAATGTTGCTTTTTTTTTCAACAATTTGTTAGTTTTTGGTGATTAATTTCTATTCTGAAGTATGGTTATTATTATTACCAGTATTGTCCCTGTTATTAACCTTATGTTTTCCTTCGTTTTATGTATATATCGTTTAAGTATTGTTTTTTTCCTCGTTGTCTTTCCTTGTCCTATGAGTAGTTAGTAATTTTGCCTTTTTATGTGTGTGTGGTTTTTTTTTTTAATGATGTTAGTTTCTGTTGCCTAATTTCTATTTTGGATTAATTTCTTTTCTGGGGTATTATTATTGTTCTTACTAATATTGTCAGTTATTAACCTTATATGTTTTCCTTTGTTTTGTTCATATATCGTTTTAGTATTGATTGGGCTTCCTCTGGGGCATCTATACTTAAAATCTTATCAAGTGAATCTTATCAAGTGAATTTACATATATTATTAAGTTATATATAGTTAACACCAAATTACTTGCACCACGGGAGCAATTGCAGTAATTTTTATAAAGGGAAGATTATGGACCAAGCACCATTTGAAAGAAAAATGTTTTAAAAATAAACAGAAGTCTGAAAAACAGAATATAAATATTAGACTGACACAAAAACATAGAAAACTACCTCAACCTAATACAGGCATACCTTGTGAAGAGGCCACGAGTTTTATTTGAACCAAATACAGAAATAAGTGGGGAAAAGAGCATCCAGGCCACCAGAAAAATGTATATTACCAGCTCAAAAGAAGTGAACAAGTGGTAATCACCGACTCTGCATGGGCCACAACAGAGATACCATCTATTCAACAAGTTAAAGACATGAACTACCAATAAAGTGACTGCTAAACATCTGCTACCAAAGTGCTCAACACATGAGGAACAGAGAAAGCTTATGTAGTTGTTGATATGCTCTTTGTGTACATATCTGTTTCGATGTTTAGTTTGTTTCCCTGACTAGACTAAACAGACCAAGTGCTAAACACATGAGGAACGCTAATACATCTTTGTGTACCAAAGTGTTCAACTTACTTGTTTTCCAAGTTTCCTTAAATTATTGGGAACTCTTCTGTTTACCTCTTCTTACTACTTCCTGTTTTCCAAGATGTCCGATTAAATATGCGTCCTATGTATTCAGTGTGTTCGCCTTCGTGATTAAACTTCATAACGTGAGAATGTATGACAGCCAGCCACGTCTCATTATATCTTACAACATTTACTGTATGAAACAGTAAAGAACAACATGGTGGCAGCGGTGTTTATTTCTACGGAATTCGAACTATTCTGATGAATATCTTCCGACACGTGTGCTGACGTCACAGAATCTGGTAGGTTATTGCTTGCATACCATTATTAGACATTTCATCATGGCAGAACGGCCACTTTTCGGTTACCACCCTGCCTAGACATAAATAACGTCGAATCAGACACATTTCGTAAATGGAAACGACAGTTAGATCTATACATGCATGCATCTGAAGCGGCGTCTAAACCTGATTCTGTTCGGGCGGCCATTATTCTACACTGTGCTGGACCTCAAGCTGTTGAAGTTTTTGATCAACTTGCAGAGGAAGGAGATCATTCTAATCCTACTAAAATTCTCGATTTGCTCCAGAACCATTGTAGCTCACGAAGCAATGAAGTATTACATACGTTCAGATTCTGGAACACACCTCTTCAAGATCCTTTTAATTCCTTTTTGACTGAACTGAGAACTAAGGCAGACTTATGCAACTTTAACGACAAGGATCGTATGATAAGAGACAAAATTGTCTTTACTGTTAACAAAAGGTTACAGGAGAAACTCTTGAGAGAAGCTGACCTCGATCTAAAGAAAGCCATTCACATATGCAGAGTCTTCGAGCAAACTGGAAACGACATAAGAGAGATGAGTAATACAGTTCAACCTTCTGAAGCAAGGGTTGAAAAGGTACAGAAAAAATCACTCAACCATAAACCTCCCAAGAGAGACACTGGGCGTGCTGCTGGTAAAGCCTGTCAAAGTAACACTGACAGTGGGTATTTTGAACCTAGAAAGGAGTGTCATTACTGTGGACAGAAACATCTATTGATCAAGAAAAAGTGTCCTGCATGGGGGAAGTTTTGCTCAAACTGTGGGGGAAGAAACCATTTCAAAGTTAAATGCAAGAAAGTTCACACTGTTAACACAGAGTCAATGGAAGATTCTGAAGTTTTTCTTAATTGTGTGAAGTCTAGCAAAGCTTGTACATCTGCACAACTCATTATCAATGGGAAAATGGTAAAATTTCAGCTAGACACAGCTGCTGATGTGAATACAATATGTCAATGCTTTGTGATGCAAGAACAACTGTTACCCACTAAACAGAGACTTGTTATGTGGAATGGTACTAAGATGACTCCACTGGGAGAAGTTCTATTAACTGCTGAGAATCCTAAGGCTGGGACAAAACACAATATAAGGTTCACTGTTGTGAAAAATAAATTCACATGTTTGCTGGGCAACAACACACTGCAGGATCTACAGTTTGTGACAGTCAACACAAACAAATTTATTGCTAAGGTGGCTACTGACAGTTCAGAAAAGGATCATGACTCTGATAACCATCTAGGTGTCCTGGGTGAAGCTGTGTTGCATATTGATCCTAATATTCGTCCAAAAGCACTGCCGTGCAGGAAAATACCATTTTCACTTAAGAGCAAGGTAAAGTCAGAGCTTCAAAATCTAATGAACAGAGGTATATTAATACCAGTAGAAGAACCGACTGAATGGGTTAACCAAATGGCTGTTGTTGAAAAATCTGATGGTTTCTTAAGAATATGTATTGATCCTAGACCCCTGAATGAGGCGTTGCAGAGAGAGCATTACAGATTACCAACTTTGGATGATGTATTGCCTGAACTCAATAATGCCAAGATTTTCACAAAGCTGGATATCAAGGAAGCATTCTGGCATATCAAACTTGATGAGAAGTCTAGTAAACTTACAACAATGATTACACCTTATGGTAGGTTCAGATGGTCTAGACTACCATTTGGGTTGAATGTAAGCAGTGAAATTTTCCAGAGGCATCTAGCACAAGCTCTTGAAGGTCTTCATGGTTGCATCAATGTTGCTGATGACATAGTTATTGCAGGTTGTGGATCAAACAGACAACAAGCAATTAAGGACCATGATCTGAAACTTAAAGCACTGAAACACAGGTGTAAAGAGAAAGGTATTAAACTGAATGACGGTAAAGCTCAAGAGAAGAAAGAAGAAATTACCTTCATGGGTCACCTTATTACTGCTCGAGGTGTTGAACCAGACAAGAAAAAGGTTGAGACAATACTAAACATGCCCGTTCCTAAGGACTGTCATGAGGTTCGCAGATTTTGCGGCATGATACAGTATCTAGCAAAGTTTCTCAACAATCTTTCAGAAGTTCTTCATCCAATAAGAGAACTTACCCGTAAGGATACTCCCTTTATCTGGTCTGCTGAATGTGATCAAGCTTTCAAGAGAGTCAAGAAACTGATTACTTCTACTCCAGTACTCGTACTCGCATACTATGATCCTGATGAATCTTTGTGTATTCAAGTTGATAGTAGCAGCTATGGACTTGGGGCTGTCCTCCTACAAAATGGTCAGCCAATAGAGTTTGCTTCTAGAGCTCTAACTGAAACAGAACAACGCTGGGCTCAAATTGAGAAGGAGCTCTTAGCTGTTGTATATGGTTTGGAACGCTTTGACCAGTACACTTATGGAAGGAAAGTTACAGTCATCAACGACCATAAACCTTTGGCAGCCATCGTTAAGAAACCTCTGAGTCAAATTCCTCGAAGACTGCAGAATTTACTGATGCGCAGCCATCGATATGACTTTGAATTCCAATGGGTACAAGGTTCCGATCTTCTTATAGCCAACACACTGTCCAGAGCTTGTATTCATAATGTCACATTGGATTCCTTAGCTGATAGAGAGAGCAATGCAGGAGCTGATGCACCTGTAAGATTACCTGAAATACCAGATGTGATGATGGAAAAGATTAAAGCTGAAACTCTCAAAGACAGCGTGCTCCAGAGGTTGAAGTCGACCATTTTTGATGGGTGGCCTAAAAGAAAGTCTGATGTACCAGCTGAGCTTATGCCTTATTTCGACATTCGTGATACTCTGACAACAGAACAAGGCATAATACTTAAAGGAGAGCGTATTCTTATCCCAAAAGCACTGAGGCCTGAAATCAAGCAGAAGCTACACGCTGCTCATCTTGCATTTGACAGCATGATGCGCCGGGCCAGAAGTTGTCTGTTTTGGATCGGCATGACGGCTGAGATTCGACAGATAGCTGACAGTTGTCCAGAATGTCAAGAAACGAAGGCAAGGAATACTAAAGAACCTTTAAACCAACACTCAAGAGGTTTATCACCCTGGGAGAAAGTTGGCACTGATATCTTTATTATAGAAGGCCGATATTATTTAGTCCTGATTGACTACTTCTCCAACTTCATTGAAGTAGACTTTCTACCTACAATGACAGCACAGTTAGTCATCAGGAAATTGAAGTCTCATTTTGCTCGCTATGGTGTTCCCAAAGTTATTGTATCTGACCAAGGTACTCAGTTTACGTCTGCACAGTTCAGATCATTTACTGCTAGATGGGGAATACTTCATGTTAAATCAGCACCAGGTCATCATAAAGCCAATGGATTAGCTGAATCTGCTGTGAAACTCATCAAGGGTATGATGAGAAAGACTGTTCAGGACAATACAGATGCATATGAGGCACTACTTGAACTTCGTAATACGCCAAGACAAGGGTTTGATCAAAGTCCAGCAGAAATACTGTTCAACAGGAAACTGCGCACACTGATACCTTCTGCAGTGAAACCCGTTGCATCTCACAATAGAGTTATTGAAAGTAGAGGCAAGAGAGACAGATCAGTGAAGAAGTATTATGATAAAACTGCTCATGATCTGCCCAAGTTGTCTCACCAGCCAGTCTACTATCAAGACCCTGAACGACCAAACTGGCAACCTGGAAGGATCGATAAGAGGCTTTCCAAAAGATCTTATCTCGTTGAAGGGGAGAATGGAGGTCAGTATGTCAGAAACAGAATTCATCTAAGACCTAAAACAACACCTTTCACACCTGATCCCGAGGACCTGGAAATTGATGTCTCCTCTCCAGTTCTACCCGAGCAACAGGTTGTTTTCCCAGACATGGAGAACACTAGTGAAGCGAATAGCTCCAATCCTACAGAAGTTGGTCATTCGACTCCAGCTAATTCTAGTCCTGGGAAAGCTGGCAAAGAACATTCCCTCCTACCATCTTGCCCTAAGAGACCTCAAAGAGATCACAAGAAACCCTCTTGGATGAATGACTTTGTTCACTCATAAAGAAGGGGGGATGTTGATATGCTCTTTGTGTACATATCTGTTTCGATGTTTAGTTTGTTTCCCTGACTAGACTTACTTGGCCTTATGGGAACTCTTCTGTTTACCTCTTCTTACTACTTCCTGTTTTCCAAGATGTCCGATTAAATATGCGTCCTATGTATTCAGTGTGTTCGCCTTCGTGATTAAACTTCATAACGTGAGAATTTATGACAGCCAGCCACGTCTCATTATATCTTACAACATTTACTGTATGAAACAGTAAAGATCAACAGTAGCTATCACCAATATCATTCCTGGACACTCTATGCAGTTAACAACAACCTCAGGCTGACCACTGCTTTCTTTAAACATATTCAAGTTGATATCTGAAAGTGCACAAAGGAGGACACAATTATAAGAACCATTACTTTCACATCTTAGCATCAAAAGAAATTAAAAGGTAGATAAAGAAGCCAAGAAAAGTTGATCTAGTAAAAATCAAATAAATATGAGGATGATTATAACAAGTTCAAAAGCTTCATTAAAAGAACAGTAACTGATGAATGGACAGTAGCATAGGATGGAAGTCTGAAAGGCAGACATGCATATGTTGTTCAAAGCTCCAACAAGAATGTGTACAGTATCTAGGGAACTAAAAATTTCCATGAATAAGAAACTACTTAGACTACAAGTGGGAATGGGCTATTTTAGAACAGAAGAACCATACTGTGCAGAATGCCAAAGAGAAAATAATATAATGCGTTTCCTACTAAAATGTACGAAGTATGAAGATCAGAGAATACTAATATTAGATTATTTGCTGGCGTGCGATTCGCTCATAGCCGTAGAACAGGTGTTGAGAATAGACAGACCAAGAGAATGACACAACATTATAAATCAGTATTAAATATGAACACAAATTATATAAAAGGATTAGTGAGGGTGAGGTTCTCGTAATAGGCCTACATATTGACAATGACAAATAAATAGTGAGTTGGGCGTCATTCTAAACGCCCCAGGTCTTCCCACCCTCCTTCCCCTTATTAAAGACATGACGTGTATGAGTGACTATCATTTTGGGACACAAATTCACATCACAAATGACACTTTTAATTTACTCTGTAGCTTACACTAACTGGAAAGGCGAAATAATACAATGATCTGATATCGGCATTTTAAATTATTATCTGGATATAGCGACAGCATTAATCCTAATTATAACCCATCAGAGGTTGAACGGTTTATTTTTCTTCATGAATTGAAAAAAAAAAACAAAGCTACCTTCATTACACGTTTGATAAATTTTTACGCACAGACACAAAGTGTTCAATGTCGCTCATGAAGATTTCTTCTAATCGTGGACAGCAGCGGACGAAACGGCGCTAGACAAAGGATATTACCAGATTTTTATACTGCATCAGTAGAATCTGCAAATGTCAAATTATTAATAGGCCTACATTTCTAGCCTAAGCAATGGCCATTTTTTTCTTCTCACATTAAACTGGAAAAATATTTGAAATATATTTTGATAGTATATTCTTTACATTTTTTAAACCGCTATATAGAATCTTACATTTTAAATGAAAATGTACATAGTCTAAACCGACATTATGAAAGTTTTTATTTATAATGTTTACAATGGAAAAAAAAACCCGGAAAAACAACTTCTGCGCTTGAATTTAAAATGGGACCCAAGACGCATCAAAAGTGAGGAATGCAGTAAGCGACCCATAGCTTGACTGCCTGCGTCAGGGTCAGCGAACCAGAGCTGACCAAGACCCTACTCCACCTCCACGTGGTGTTCCTGGAAACAGGCTGCATCACTGCAGTCTGGCTGAGGAGTAGGGATCGAAGAGGGAAGGCAAACCCGGTCCCAAAAAATGCTGTGCGGAAGTCAGATGTGTCGGCCGAAAGGCGCAAATACCGCAGATTCGCTGTAAACGGACACAACGCAACCAACGTCCTTTTCAGAACGAACGAGGAAGAAGAAGAAGAAGAATTTAAAATAAACAATGGACGGAGGGGTTAAATTGGTGGTTAATGAAAATGCATTTTTACCAGAGATTTTGCGCGTCAAATATCTGAAGCGCAAAAAGTGTAGAATTCTACCTAGAGAATTGCACAATATATAGTGAAACGGTATATAACAAGAACTAAAATTAATATATAAGGATCAATGATGGTGTGCGGAGAATGGGTAGTCTGACGGAGTGCTCGTGTGGATGATGGCAGATAGTTGGTGGATTTGGTGTAATCTCGGACACCTCCAGGCTTTCTGGCCCCCTTCCACCTTGTTAGCAGCAGGGCACTTGTGAGAGACTACTTAGTTTTTTTTTGTTGTTTTTTTTTTTAGTTTTTTTTTAAATTAACTTTTATTTTTTTTTTTTGCTTGATTATTTTGTATTAGTTCGTTTTTTTATTTTTATTGTTTGTTTGTTTGGGATTTTTACGTACGGGTCTGATTTTTTTAAAGACACGCTAGTAAGCACGTCAGGCACAGAATTTCAGTGGCAAACGCGCAGTAGCTAGACTAGTCTAGTGCCATAGATTCATAGAGAGTTACGCCAACTATGTCAGAATCGAAAACGAGGCTGAACGACGTAGACGCCATTTTCGGCCGGACAATACCACGACTAGAAGGTTAATTAGCGTCGAGTAAGATTTTTTTTTTTTTAAATAATGAAGAAAAATATCTCGTTCAACCTCTGATGGGTTATAATTAGGATATACCCTGTATATTGTTTTCAATTCCAAATAATATGAACAACTGCCGATGAGAAAGTGGCATCACATTTGTCAAATCATTGTAAATAGGGACAATCACAATTACGGTATGCTAATACGTTAAATAAATAAACAAAAAAACAAAAAAAATCAAGATGAAACTCTGAACAAGAATTATATTAAAATGGAGGGGTGTAAAGGACTGGTGGTTCCAGTTATATAAATGACTTTAACAGATATTTAATTGACTTTCATCTGTTAAAAGTCATATGCATTGTAAGAACAGCATAAGACCTTCACATTCCCAGACACTAATATTAACATTTGTTCGTGATAAATATAAATATTATTTGACTATATTATGCAGTTCCCTAGGTCTGTCTATTCTTAACACCTCTTCTATATTATATATATAGTGGCCCCCTATATATATCTATATATCTATATCTATATATCTATATATATATATATATATATATATATATATATATATATATATATATATATATATATATATATCACCCGTGTGTTACCGGGGCCCGAAAGGGGAGCAAAGAATAGTAACACTGCACCCTACCACGCATGTCGTAAAAAGCGACTAAGGAGGGTATGGGCATGGGGATGTTTACCCCATCCCGTAAAAACTTCGCACAGTGGGCTGATCACCTGCTTGCCAACCAATCTGATTACGGAAACAATGATAGATTGTTTGGTCTGTTTTTGTTCCACAAAGGCGCCACTAGGCGTGGTGGAAACAGCGATAGATTGATCAATTTGTTGTTGCCCTAAGACGCCACTAGGCGTACTGGCCACATACTGCTTTGCCGGTTGATGGCTAAGGATGGAAGAAGAAGAATATATATATATATATATATATATATATATATATATATATATATATATATATATATATATATATATATATATATATATATATATATATATATATGTATATATATGTATATATATGTATTTATATATATATATATATATATATGTATATATATATATATATATGTATATATATATATATGTATATATATATATATATATATATATATATATATATATATATATATATATATATATATATATATATATATATATATGTATATATATATATATATATATATATATATATATATATATATATGTATATATATATATATATATATATATATATATATATATATATATATATATATATATATATATATATATATATATATATAATTATATAATAAAACTATAATAAAATCTCAGGTCCAAAATGGTCGAAAATGGCGGCTAAATTTTAGTTGGCGTCACTCTCTATAGAAATCTAGGGCACTAGACTCGTCGGCTTCGTGCAGGTGAGTGTCCTTAGTTGTGATGTGCGACGGCACGAACGGAATAAACGCTGCGGTACAGAAAACACCAAATTTTTCTAAGTCCACAATACGTTGAGTTTTTTGGTGTACTAGTGAAAGGGCTGTGACTGAGGGGCAACAGGAGGCGTAGATTATAAGGGGTGTCAGGCACAGAGTTTCAGTGGCAAGCGCGCAGTAGCTAGACTCGTCGGCTTCGCGATAGTGTGTGTCCTTAGTTGTGATGTGCGACGGAACGAACGGAATAATTTGTCTTCTCTTTGTTACTTTCACAATTACCTCCACGGCTGCCGGAGTTGTGGATTTTAAAGTTGCTGCCGTAAGTGAAATGGGTTCATTTTCGATACAAGACAACAGGAGGCTGAGACGCTTGGGAGTCATGACCCAAGTGGGCCCGCCCCCCCCCCCCCTTAGAATGTAAAGGAGTATATCGGGCCGAAACACTTGTCGGACGGGTGGACTTCTTCTGATGATCAGATTGCTTCCTGTTGTATCGCTCTGTAAAAAGTTTCCTATCGCGTTTAAAGTTATGAGATGATTTTTTATTTGGGTGCTTTGTGCACTATATTTTTGAACATAGCTCAACTGAGTATGCGTTAGTTTTTTAAACATAAAGAAAGTGTTCAAATGTTCTGAGTTTTAGTTGGGGAGAGAAATAGGTGAACTGTGCTCACATGTCAAGCGGTTAGTTCGCACGCATGTATGCTCAGAGCACCAATCGCCGACCTTACTGTCGGACAGATACATGGTATAAAGGTGTGTACTTCGGAACAAATTGCAATTTGGAAACGGCAACATCACCTTATTGCCGCCACCTTAACGACTATGCCAAAATCGTATCACCAGATACATTCTGCTAACGTGATACATTCTGCTAATTCTTGCAGTATTGATGATATGATTGTTCATCATACTAATCTTGGTGCTTCTTTTAGCCCAGTTCGACATACCTCAGTACGTCGCAACTCTAACCTTGATTCTTCTTTAGTACTATTATAAAAGAAGATCCTTCTGTTTTGTCTGACACACACACTAACTTTATCGCTACGACTGAATCTACATCCAGTCACGTTGATTGCAACTTCTTTTCTGCTATGACTAGTATTTTCTTTGCCACATGTACGGACTTAGTTGTTAGTACATATCTATACCTTATGAGTTTCTTTACCTTTCTTATTGGGCCGGTTAGCTCAGTATCTTCGTGTTTTTCGACTTTTTGTCGCACGTTCGGCTTTCCTTTTAAACTTCGACGCAGGTCCAAATTTACCATTGTCTGGTTTTACATCTTTATTGTATATTTCTTGCTTTTTTCTTTGCCCAGTACACAGGCTATGACTTGACTTCAGCCTTTGAGAGATATGCCTTTGTCAACTACATTTCCTTGGTCATACGCAGTGACTCGGATTGTCAGTCATCATGACACTCTTAGTACTTTGCCTATTGACGTGGGCATCATTTGTATATTCACGACTTTTCTGTACGTCATTGCACGCTGCTATTTTTCTCGGACACTTTTATCGCCCTATATCGTTGATAATTTCAACTCAGTCTGTGCTACTTTCACTGCTACCTTTTCTCGTTTATTGAGGAAAGGTTCGACTAACATGATACAGTGGTCTAAAGTTTGCACGGCCACATTTGGTAGGTTAAAGTTAAAGTTAACTTTTTTCTCTAATAATATCCTACCGTTACCAAACAGGAATTTTCATTTGATTATTCACAGGAACGCCTTCTCGATGGGAATCGGAGCTGTTTTGTTACATGATTATGTAGGAACTCAACAACCTGTTCTACGTATCGTCCTACCATTGACTGAAGTTGAGCGTCGATACTCTGCTATAGACATCAATATGTTGGCCAATTCAAGATCTCCAAGAGACTCTGTCGCCTTGCGCCCGTTGGACTACACCATTCAAGCCATTCGGAATTCTGACTCCGCAGTGGATGATTTTGCCTCAACACGCCCACAAGACTTTCCAAGGCCGCTGGAGCTTTGATATTGCACATAACTAATGGAGGACATTGTTTTCTTTGACTTTCATGTGACACATTAGTAACATATTATTCATACACAACAGTTCGTTGAGGAACATTGAACGAGTGACAATAGTATTGACAATAGAATTTAAACGTAACGCATCATTACGATACATTTCGGTGGTGAACATTTACCAACTGTGTGGTTTTTTTTCTGACATTGTTATTTATTTGCATTACCCAGCACTTAGTTGTGCACCAGTAGTAACTGTTTATACGCGGTATTAGTTTCTGATTTCAGTAATAAGCTCATTATTAGTGCTTAATAAGTTAATTAACTTGTTTCTCTTGCCTATTATGCTCTATTTAGATTGTAGCTTTCTTTTCTTGTTTTATATATGTATTGCTTTTTGTTCCATGCTGTTTGTCCATACTTGTATTTATTTACACACAATCCGTTGTTTAATTTAAATTGTTACCATGTTGTATCATTGCTTTCTTTTACTACACACATTTCATTGCTGGTCATTCTTCATTTCATTTCATCTCCTCTTTTCACTTTCACTTATTGGTTCATAGTTAGTCTATACTTGATATACTTCAACTTTGTTTGAATTTGATGTTTGATTCTCTTTGCATACTTCATCTTCTTACTCTACACATACTTACATCCCTCTATTGTTGGTTTATTTATATGACTTAACATATAGGATAATTCTCTGTTGTATATAATAGAATTTGATCGACCTCACATTTTTGTTCGGTGTAATTTTCAAAAAGAATGATGATATCATTTTTTTCCCCGGGGGTCGGTGTAATCTGTTAAGTCATGTTTTCGCGTGGGAGTTAAGTGTTTGGGAATTTTACATACAGGTCTGATTTTTTTATAGACACGCTAGTAAGCACGTTTAAAGTTATGAGATGATTTTTTATTTGGGTGCTTTGTGCACTATATTTTTGAACATAGCTCAACTGAGTATGTGTTAGTTTTTTAAACATAAAGAAAGTGTTCAAATGTTCTGAGTTGTAGTTTGGGAGAGAAATAGGTGAGCTGTGCGCACATGTCAAGCGGTTAGTTCGCGCTTGAGTGAAGATGTACTGAGTTGTATTGAGAAAGTATAATCTCGGTGTTGTGTGTGTGTGTACCTTGTTGTCAGTGTTGTGCATTCCATTCACAGCACAATAAATAAGGCGTTGTATAAGGAACGACCATTTATTAACTCCAATAGAACAGACATGTTCACAAACAAGATGAATAGGTACACGATTACAAACATGATAAGGAACGTCTGTTCCCAGCTGAACTGTCACCCAGCACCAACGGTGTAAGAACGTCTGGCTGTTAACGGGTCATGTCGACAACATCCGGTTCGTGCGGTCATCGCACATTACCGCACAAAGCCGATATAGCAGGAACGAAGCTGGCGTTCCGTTCTAAACTTTAACAGTTCCTCCCCAGCAATTAAGAGCTAGGATCGAATCTGACAACTGGTTTTCGTTGTCTTTGAGATCTTCGTGGAGGTAATGCAGCATCCACCACACTTCTGTCTTCTATAACAGGCTCTGGGGCGTCAAGCTGTAGATCAGGTGCTGCCTTGGTAACTTGATCCATGATGGCTTTGTTGAGTAAAAAGTCCTCATAGCTATCGTCGGAGGGTGGTCTGATCTTCATCAGACTTCCCGGTCTTAACTGGTTCTGATGCTTCCGTACATTCATGTTGTTACGTAGATGAACTGTATACATCATACGACCGATAGTTCTTATAATGTGACCATGCACCCAAGGATCACCTTTTGAGGAATAGTTCCTTACCCACACAGGGTCTCCAATTCTGAATCTTGATTCTTTAACTTCAGCTGTTTCACTTCTTCGCTCTTGCTGAGGCATTAGCAATGACAATTGTGTTCTTGGCTAACGGCCATGTAACAACTCGGCAGGGGACTTGCCAGTCAAAGAATTTGGTGTTGTCCTGTAAGCGAACAGTAGTTCATCCAGAGCTCGATGTCGTGTCTTCCCTCCCCAGCAAATCTTTGCCATTGAGGTTTTGAAGGTGCAGACAAAGCGTTCTGCCTCTCCATTTGAAGCTGGATTAAATGGAGCCGTCATGAGATGCTCATTTCCATGTAGTGAACAGAACTGTTGAAACTTGACCGAAGTAAACTGTGTTCCATTATCTGAAACAATTGTGCCAGGAAAACCTTCGTGAAGGAAGATCTTAGCTAGAGCTTTTATTGTTGCCTCAGTTGTCAAGGAATTCATCGCAACAATATATGGATATTTAGAATATGCATCGACAACTACCAGCCATTGTTCATCCATAAAGGGACCTGCGAAATCGATGTGGATTCTCTCCCACGGACGTTCAGCTATTGGCCATGACTGATACTGTTGATGAGGATTACTCTGGTTTGCTCTGCATGCATTACAGTTTACTGATAACGATTGTATGTCCTTGTTAATGGTGGGCCACCAACAATGCCGTCGAGCCAGTTGTTTCATTCGAATTATGCCGAAGTGTCCTTGATGTAGTAAATGAAGGACTTTTTCACGAAGAGAAGTGGGTACAATCACTCGGTTAGACTCAGCCTGCCATAACAGAATGCCTTTGTGAATTGATAAATTAAGGCGCCTATCAAAATAAGGTTTTATGTCGCTGTTATTTCGTGACAGTGATTCTGGCCACCCACTGAGCACAAAATGTTTGACTTTATGAAGAATCTTATCTTTAGCAGTTTCAGATTCTACCAAAGCATAGTCCAGCGGAATATCAGCTATGGCATCATCATTTTCCATGCTAACATTATAGCATGATGCTTCAGACTTGTCAAATGCAGGATCTGGTCCCATAGGTAATCTTGACAGTGCGTCCGCATTAGCATGTTTCGTTGTTGGCCTATGTTTGATGACAAAGTTGTATGACATCAATAGAATGGCCCATCGCTGCATTCGCTGCTTGGATAACACAGGCAATTTGTGATCAGGCGAGAAAATAGTCAAAAGAGGCTTATGGTCTGTCTGCAATTCAAAAGGTTTTGTCAGGCCATAGAGATACTGATGAAATTTCCGTACTCCAAGAAGTATTGACAAGCCTTCCTTTTCAATTTGGCTACAGTTTTTTTCTGCTTCGCTCATGGTCTTGGAAGCAAAAGCTATTGGTCTCTCAGAACCATCTTGGTAACGATGTGATAATATTGCTCCTATTCCATATAAAGATGCGTCTGTAGCAAGTATAATAGACAGGTTTGGATCAAAATGTACCAATCTAGTTGCTGTTATGATAGCTCTTTCTTAAGAGATTGAAAAGCTCTTTCCTGATCTGTGGACCAGAAAAATGGCGTGTCCTTCTTTCTTAACTTATTTAGTGAAGCAGAAAGTTCTGAATAATTATCAATGTACTTATGATAATAATTTATGTTCCCCAAGAAGGACTGGAGTTGTGTTAAGTTTTCTGGGCGGAGTAGCTGTTTGATAGCTTCGATGCCAGAGTCTGATGGTCGTATTCCTTCATCAGAAATAATGTTACCTAGGTACTCAACCTCAGATTTGAGGAATTCACATTTGGACCAATTACACTGAAGTCCATGCTGTTCTAACCGCGTGAAAAGTTCTTCAAGTGTTTGCAAATGTTCATCATCTGACCTTCCTGTTATGATGATATCGTCCAGATAGTTAGCACAACCATTGAGATCTGTGGTTATCTGTTCTATAAAGCGCTGAAAAATAGCAGGAGCGCTCGAGATGCCAAATGCAAGTCTTTGGTACTGGTACACTCCATGCTGCATATTGATAACAGCTAGATTCTTAGATTCTTCATCCAGTTCAATTTGAAGGTAAGCATCAGACAGATCTAATTTAGAAAACTTTTTTCCATTTTGAAGTTTATGAAATAACTCTTCTGGTCTTGGTAAAGGATACTGTTCAACTTGAAGATGGGAATTGATAGTAACTTTAAAGTCTCCACAGATTCGAACAGTGCCGTTAGACTTTGGAACTACCACTATCGGTGCAGCCCAATTGCTTGTCTGAATTGGTTTAATGATACCAAGCTTCTCCAATCTTTGTATTTCTTTCTTTGCGACAGCGGCCACCCCCCCGGGAAACGGCTTTGACAGGCCGGCTAAACTAGGTGAGGGTAGCCGACTGGTTATAAACCTTCGGTGAGTTAGGGTCTGCCTACCCATGCATGCGAAGACTGGATTCGGTAGACTGCGCGGAAGAAACCACCTGTTGGTTCAACGGGCATGATGGCGATTACCAGCAACGCGCTGTGGAGCGTAAGGAGCATGGCGAGGCACGTAGAAAGCCATGGTCATCCACTGCACCTGACTTCATCTCCAGTCGTCTTGACTTGTCTTGCCACTGGATTAAGATGGACCCAGGCGAGAGAGTGAGGTCGACGAATTGCGCAACTCTTCCTCACTTTAAACCAAATCACTGCGCAAGTCACTCTTTCATCCACTCATCCATCCACTCACAACAAGTCCTGTGGCGATGGGCGAGCGGCGAAGCGGCAGGCGTGGGTGCGCTGGCAGTCGTAGTCGCAGACCTACACACAGGCGGCTCAGGCCATATGGTCGTCTTCCACTGATCGGAGCAGCAGTGGGATTCGGCAGCCCCCTGAGTGACTGAGCAGCCCTCTTTAGGAACGCACTGCTCACCTCCATGGCATGAGGAAGGGGCTACAAAAGGTGCCCTAAACATTGCCTGCTCCACCATTACCTAACCAGCTTACCGCGGTTGGTGGGTACCCTACTTCAGCGGGCGACACATAAGAAAAAGAAAGGACAGGTTTTTCCCCCTCATTCTAGGCGCATGGAATGTGCGCACTCTACTCGACAAAGACTTTAACACAAACAGACCCGAGAGGCGAACTGCCCTGATTGGGAGAGAACTGGCCAGATACAACATTGACATAGCAGCACTGAGTGAAACTCGACTTGCAGGCGAGGGCCAACTTTGCGAAAAGGGTGCAGGTTATACATTCTTTTGGAGCGGAAGAGGAACTGAAGAAAGACGAGAAGCAGGGGTTGGATTTGCAATCAAAACAGCAATTATTGGCAAGCTATCGGAGCCCCCAAAGGGAATAAATGACCGACTCATGACGGTCAAGATCCCGCTGCTTTATGGAAGGAAACATGCCACCATCATTAGCGCGTATGCACCAACTATGACAAACCAGGATGACGTCAAGGATAAGTTTTACGAAGAATTACATGCAGTCATTGCATCAGTTCCCAAAGCAGATAAGCTTATTATTCTTGGTGACTTTAATTCAAGAGTAGGCTCAGATAACATCTCCTGGAATGGCACTATCGGAAAGTACGGCGTGGGTCGCTGTAACAGCAATGGACTTCTTCTCCTCCAGACTTGCGCAGAACATAACCTCCTTGTCACCAACACCATTTTTCTACTTCCTATTCGCAACAGGACCTCCTGGATGCACCCTCGCTCGAAACATTGGCACCTAATTGACTATGTAATTGTTAGGAAGAAGGACAGGCAAGATGTCCGGGTGACCAAGTCCATGTGTGGTGCCGAATGCTGGACTGATCATCGCCTCATTGTGTCTAAACTTAAAATTCGTATCCAACCTGCCAGGCGCCCTCAGGGAAAGAAAACTCAAAAAAGGCTGGATATTACCAAACTAAAGAAGACAAAAATTAAACAGTCATTCACTGGCACCCTAGAAGACCGTCTCAAATCTATCTCGTTAGACGGCCAAAGTGCGGAAACAAATTGGACAGCCCTAAGCGAGCAGATCTACAACACTGCTACAGAGGTCCTGGGTCCCGCCATCAAGAAACAAAATGACTGGTTTGATGAGAACTCAGATGATATAAAGAAGATGTTGGCTGAGAAACACCATCTCCATAAAGCATATTTAAATGATCCAAAATCTATATCCAAGAAAGACGCTTTCAACAACATGCGTAGAATCGTCCAACATAAACTACGCCAGATGCGGGATTCATGGCTGAGTAATAAAGCAGATGAGCTCCAAGGCTTTGCTGACAGCCATGACTTGAAAAATTTTTACCATGCACTCAAAGCGGTCTATGGTCCAACATCATCAGGATCATTTCCCCTCCTTAATGCAGATGGAAAAACACTAATTACAGACAAGGAAAAAATTCTCCAACGCTGGGTCGAACACTTTAATAATATTCTGAACCAGCCATCATCTATTAACGATGAAGCCCCAAATTCCTATAAATGAAGCACTAGATGTTATACCGACTTTGGAGGAGACTCAAAAAGCGATTCGTCAACTTTCTAGTGGAAAGGCCCCCGGCTCCGATTCAATTCCTGTTGAGGTCTATAAAGATGGCGGTACAGTTCTGATAGAGAAACTTCACATGATCTTCCAGCAAATGTGGCAGAGTGAAACCATCCCACACAATCTCAAGGATGCGTCAATTATACATCTTTATAAACGTAAAGGTAATCGCCAAGACTGTAACAATCATCGAGGCATCTCACTACTATCAATCGCTGGGAAGATATTTGCCAGAATCCTTCTTAATCGCCTTACGGCTCATCTTGACAAAGGTCTTCTACCTGAAAGTCAGTGTGGATTCCGGAAAGAACGTGGAACCACCGATATGGTGTTCGCTGCAAGACAGCTTCAAGAAAAATGCCAAGAACAGCACTGTGACCTGTACACAGCTTTCATCGACTTGACAAAGGCGTTCGACACGGTCAGTAGAGAGGGTCTATGGAAGATCATGGCAAAATACGGCTGCCCAAAGAAATTTATCTCAGTAGTGCAGCAACTGCATGATGGAATGCAGGCTAGAGTTCAGGAAAACGGTGAGCTGTCAGAGCCTTTCCCCGTCTCAAATGGAGTTAAACAAGGGTGTGTACTTGCACCGACGCTTTTCAGTATCATGTTTTCTGCTATGCTGACTGATGCTTTCAGAGACGGGGACACAGGAATCGACATCAGATATCGTATTGATGGAAAATTGTTTAACCTTAGGAGGCTTCAAGCAAAAACCAAGGTCAAATCACAAACCATCAGGGATCTTCTGTTTGCTGACGATTGTGCCCTCAGTGCTGGCTCAGAGGCTGATCTGCAGCGTAGCGTTGATAGATTCTCCGAAGCCTGCTCCAACTTTGGGCTTACCATCAACACGGGGAAAACAGAAATCATGTACCAACCAGCTCCTGGCACAATTTATATTGAGCCAGTCATCAAAGTAAATGGTGAGAAACTGAATGTTGTGAACAGGTTCACATACCTTGGTAGTACACTATCCCAGAACATCGTCATTGATGATGAGGTGAACACCAGGATCTCCAAAGCCAGCAGCACATTTGGCAGACTATACACCAACGTTTGGCATCGAAGTGGCATTAGTCTACAGACAAAGCTGAAGGTATACAGAGCTGCGGTGCTTCCAGTGCTGCTTTATGCATGTGAAACATGGACTGTATACAGGCGCCACGTAAAAAAGCTCAACCACTTCCATACAGTCTGTCTCAGGAAGATAATGAACATCAAATGGCAAGACAAGATCCCAGATACCGCCGTTCTTGACAGAGCTGGTATCCCTAGCTAGCATCGATTCTATTCTGATGCAGTCACAGATTCGCTGGGCAGGTCATGTAGTCCGCATGCCAGACCATCGACTGCCAAAGATACTCTTTTATGGTGAGATGCAGAAGGGTAGACGCTCCCATGGTGGCCAGAAAAAGCGCTTCAAAGACACGCTTAAGGCTTCATTAAAAACCTTTGACATAAACCCAGACACATGGGAAGCTGCTGCGCAAGACTGAACTGCCTGGCGCACATCTCTTCGTAAAGGTGCAGTGGCATGCGAATCTTCCAGAAGAGCAGCAGCGGAACAGCGGAGACAAGCTAGAAAAGATCGTGAAATAAAACCTTCACATGAAGCAAACATTCCCTGCCCACACTGTCCGAGATCCTTCCAGGCCCGCATCGGGCTCATCAGTCACCTTCGTACTCATAGACTATCCTAACATACTAATAATTGGATGAACAGAGTGGTCTTCATCACTTGTGATGGACGAACAACATTTCTTTCTTTACTGCATCCTTCTGAGCAAAAGGAACTGGTCTAGGCTCGTGGAACCTTGGAATTGCCCCTTGACGTAGCTGTAAATGTGCCTTAAAAGTCTTGCATGTGCCTAGTCCATCTGAGAATACCTTAGGAAATCTAGAACAAAGATGGTTCACCTTAGATAATGCTTCTGATGCATGGACAGGTTCCACCATATTGACAATTTCAGGTTGCCGACTATTGTCCTCTGTGATTTTAAAACCAAATGCCTTGAACCACGGGGCGCCAAACAGATTCATGCCTTCTTGTGTATCAGCCACTAATAATCTAAGTGTTCGAACTTTATCTCCTAATCTCACTTCTACGTTTGTCCAACCCTTCAGTGGTATGTTCACAGCGCCATAACCCATGACTTGTGAGTTAACGGGCTGTAATCTCGACATACCCATCTGCTCATAACCCTTCAAGCCTACCATGCCACAAGTGCATCCTGTGTCAAGCAGAAATTTCACTGGGTGGTTATTCACCAGAACATTGATGTAAAATTTATTCTTCTGTTCTTCAATGCTGACAGTGTTTACATCTTCAGACTGACCCTTCCTTAACTTACTAGTAAACTTGTCTAGACTAGCACTTCGACGTGAGTTGTTTACATGTGTAGTGCCTGTAGTTTTCACTGAAGCACAGACGGATGAAATGTGTCCAATTTTTCCACAAAGATTGCATCGAGACTGTCTGCACTTGCAATCTGATCGTTCGTGTTTGCTATGACATGAAGGACAAGACTTCATTTTGTTTAATCTCAAGCTCTGTGACTTGCTTCTGTCTGTAGCTTTTCTATCCAATGACGTGGCACGCTTTTGTTTATAAAAAGGTTTCATAACATTAATGTCTGAAGATACAGGTTTCTCATCTCCTCTTAAAGTTTCACTTGCAGCCAAAGTTGTTTCATATAATGCTGCTATCTGAGCTATCTTCTCAGGGGATGGATTTTCTTCTGACAATGCAGATCTTCTTATAAATTCATGCGGCGTGAATTGAAGAACCATGTCTCTAATATGTTCTTCTACTAGTGACTGTCCACAACCGTTCTTTGGGCATAAAAATCTACAGTCAGTCAATAGACCACGAAGTTCAGCAATCCACTGTGCATATGACTGATCTGGTTTCTTCCTGGATTGCCAAAATTTATGACGAGCAATGATCAGATGTGTTGAATGTCGGAAGTGTATTGTCAGCTTAGATGTCACTTCTGTGAATGTAAATTTGGATAGATCTTCTGTTCCACATATCTTCTGCGTTAGCTGATATAAAGATGAGTGTAACTGTCTTTTTTTTCTTGTTGAGGTGATCACTGGCCCAAGACAGTATACATGTTGTTAGATGTGTAGTGCGAGCGTATGATGAATTGAGTGTGGGTGCGAATGAAGGCGCGAATGTGTTTAGGCTCGTATAGATGTAGATCCTGCAACCCATACTCTCACATGCAGTAATCAAGGATGCTTTGACACTGCAGGCATGTTTCAAGACATTTATTGACGGGAACACACATAATATCAACAGGAACAGTCAGTGTAACAAGGTCATGCTGACCTGACATCGATAGGTATACATTTGGCATTCAAAAAGGTAAACATCAGAATAGACGTGCATGGTCAATAGCAAAGTTCTTCAATAATGACAGTTCGTAGCGTCGCCCTTGGCGTCTCTGACTAAACGCGTCAGATGCCTTAGTTACTTTGACACACAGGTGCAACTTGGCACTCCCCGCCAATTGCACATATCAGGCTGTAGTATAATAGCCGGAAGCACAGGCCTCGTTCTGACGTCGGCCGTGTACTTCTGTTAAATAGGTTATCATCAACCCTGCAGTAATACTTATTGTAGATAGAAGTTCCGCCAATCTGCGGCTCCCACAATATATCTTCGTCACTGGATTTCTGGACAATATAAGACTAACAGTCTTGGATGGCTACCTCGAGCACAAATACATAAGTTCTGAAATGGCGGATCAGTGAGCTGCTGTTCACCCTAGGTAATCCTTTACATGTTCTGCCACCGAAAAGCGTAATAATGCATAAAGGTCGGTATTACCTGGCAAATGAATCCTCAGAACATCACAAGGAATTCTGTCGTCATCCCGACGCACAGAGATTCACTGGGGAAAACTGCCATAGCAGTTACTTCGAAGATTCTCCCCGAAAACAATGGACTCTTGGTCCCTTCAGAAAAACAGGACCTCCCGGCTTCCCGGAAGTATATCTCACTCCCGCTTAAAAAACCTTCCCATAGGCCTACGCCGAACTGTCAACCTCTGAACCTACAGGTCAAACACAATGAATGAATAAACAAGGGAAGACAACCCCTAATCAACCTGACATCGCAGGTAAAGACACAATTATACTTATGATACAAACATAAGCAAATAACTTGACAGATGACTCCGTCGAAAATGACAGCAACATTACTACCACCCCCCTGTAAAAAAAAAAATGAAATTTTTTTTTTTTTAATATGTCCATGAGCAAGATAGCACCAGTATCACTTCTGTGCTCATGCAAACAATGAACCTAATATCAGGTACAATAGAAGAGGGTACAAATCATCTCTCAACATAGGAGAAAATATTTCCTTTAAGCCAAACAAACTAAGGGATACCATTCAAGAAACCTAAGTTGCTGGCAATACCAATCATATATCAAACATTACTAAATAATATAATCATAGCAATATACAAATGTCAATGCTATTTTAGCAACATATCACTGATGGATGGACAAAATGAAATTTGTTAAATTATCTAAACATCATCCAAATACATTTGTATTACAACATATTATGATATTAAGGACAGACCTAAGTCTGAAAGTATATCAGGAAAAACTAGGACACAAGATTTAACTGGAATCATGTGGGCATCTAGACAATATGTCCGCCATCACATTATCCGAACCACGGATAGCTCGCACCGTGAAATGGAAAGGCTGAAGAGCAATAGCATAACGAGTAGATCTCGAGCTCTTCAAATCCTTACTTTGCATAGCCGTAAGAGCTTTTTGGTCGGTTTCCATAAAGAAATGCGCGCCCAGAAGGAACCTTTGTAGCTTAAGAATGGACCAAACCATAGCCAACAATTCACGGTCCAAAACCGAGTAATTCCTTTCGCCGCATTCAGCTTCCTAGAAATATACATTACAGGATGCAGAGTTCCTGAATATTCCTGCATTAGTGCCGCTCCAATCCCAGTGGAAGAGGCATCACTACGAAGGACAAAAGTCTTATCAATCGTCGGTAATCTTAAGATAGGATGAGATGAGAACAAATTCTTAACCTGATCCAATGAAGATTGGCATTCTTGGGACCAACGCACCATATTAGGAGAACCTTTTTTCAATAACGTTGAAAGTGGTGCCATAATGGAGGACAGATTCTCAATGAATCTTCCATAGAATTGTATCAATCCCAAGAGACTACGCACTTGCTTTTTTGTCTTCGGAACCGAGATATTTAATATCTTTGAAATGTTTTGGTCCTCTGTCTTCAACAGACCATGACCAACTCGATGACCTAGGAAGGAAATTTCACTAAACCCAACAAAAGCTTTAGAGGGTTTGGCAGTCAAACTATGCTCACGTAGAGTAGATAGCAATTCCTTCAGACCCAAATAGTGTTCTTCCCAAGTATCGCTGAAAAGACAGATGTCGTCTAAATATGCAATGACATCTGCACGATCTGATAGAATTCGTCGCATCATGCGTACGAAAGTCGCTGGGGCGTTCATAAGCCCGAAAGGCATAAAATTCCATTGAAACAGACCCCTAGGTGTCGAAAAAGCAGTGAGAGGTTTGGCGTGTTCCGTCAGTGGGACTTGCCAATAACCTTTCGACAAGTCTAGTTTAGTAAAGAATTTAGCTTTAGAAAGTCTAATAAGTAGATCATCTAATAACGGCATAGGTTCAGCATCGAACTTCGTAACTTGATTTAATTTGCGATAATCAACGCAAAGACGTATGTTATTGTCTTTCTTTCGAACAATAACTATCGACGAAGAATAAGCTGAAGTGGATGGTTCAATTATTTGTAGTTGAATCATTTCATCCAATTCTTTCTCGACTTGTGCTTGAAAATGAATAGGTATTGGGTATGGTCTTACTCTGATCGGATTACGATCAGTAAGTATGATGTCATGTTCTATGACATCTGTGTGTCCAGGAATGTCGGTAAGGACATCCTGATATGATTGTAACGTAGAGGATACTTGACGTTGTTCCTCAAAAGACAAGTTGGAAGAGACTGTAACGTCTCTCCACGATTCCGTTGAAGTAAGTGGAATCGCAGGAAGAGGTAAGTTCACGTCAGAAAAAATAGTTTCCTCATCCTGTATAACGGACAGGGATGAGATGTGACCATGTTGAACTGGAGAGTCGTCCGTCGCCTGGAAAATAGGCTGTAAATAGTCTGGACGTTCAATAAACTCTGTTAGCATATTTATATGGAAGGTTTTATGCCTCCCATCCACATCGACAATATAGTCGACATCAGAAATTTTCGAGACTATAGTGTATGGACCCTTCCAAGAAATGAGAAGTCTATTCTCTCTTGAGGGCAGTAAGACATATGCTTTGTCTCCAGGACAAAGTTGACGTAGGCGTCTTTTCTTATTAGCAAATCGCCTAGCTTTTTCTTTCGCAAATTCGGAAGATGAAGTTGCTAACCTGCACGATTCGATAATCTTTTCTCTAAGAGCTATAACATATTCATATGACGATTGTGTATCATCGTCAATATTATCGGAAGTTATCAAATCGTGTAACAAGGACATTGGACCGCGCGGTTGCGCGCCAAAGACAAGTTCGAAAGGAGAAAACCCTGTATGCTCGTTGGGAACCTCTCTATAGGCAAAGAGGACTGCAGGTAAAACCCTGTCCCAATCTTCAGGATGATCCTCCGTTATCTTGCCAAGTAAGTTCTTTAGTGTCCTGTTAAGACGTTCTACCAATCCATTGGACATTGGATGATAAATACTACTGAGTGACCTTTTAATGTCTAGCGTAGCCATTACCTGAGACATAACGTCCGAAATTAACTGAGTGCCGTGATCCGACAGTATTTCTCCGGGGAATCCCAGACGAGAAAATACGAGCCAAAGAGCATCAGCGATATCGACAGTTGATATGCTCTTCAGAGGAATAGCCTCTGGCCAACGCGTGCACATGTCCACGCAAGTGAGGATAAATTGGTGTCCTCTGGCTGACTTAATTTTGAACGGACCAATGATGTCTATAGCCATTTTCTGAAACGGCCGAATCGGAATATCTGCAGCCTGAATAGGAGCAGCATGTCTCGGACCCCTAGACTTGACCTCTTGACAAATTTTGCAAGATCGGCAATAAATTCGGATGTCTTTATTCACGAATGGCCAAAAGAATGACGCAAGGACTCTAGTTTTAGTTCTGGAAAAACCCATGTGTCCAGCACACTGAGAATCGTGTGCATGCCGAAGAATTAAGGCTCTCATACACTTAGGCACAAGAATTTGCGAATGCATAGACTTGTCCGAGTGTTGTACCATTCGTACCAATATACCATTCTTCATAGTAATATACGATTTGTGATTCGTATTTTGATTGGGATCCCCTTTCTTTGCAAGAAGGAAGTCTTTCTTCAAAGAAGGATCCTCTTCTTGACGTTTAACAAACGAGTCATGGGAAATCACCAAGTGCTCGTCTTGGCTACCAACTTCATTACTATTATCAGATGAAGTTGGGGGATTAAGAGCTTGAGCTCTTGTCATCACTGCATTGACCGTTTGAATGTTTTCTTCTTCCCAACTAGAAATTTGTTGCGGGGTGCATTCCTTAACCCCATGAATACGACCGATTATAAGATCCGCAATAGGATTAGGAAGAAGACATGCATGGACATCTCCTGTGAAGAAAGGAGTGTCAATCCTAATAATAGCAGTAGGATAACTTTCCATAGTACCACCAAATGTAACACATTTGATTGTTTTTCCAGTGGCACAGCAAGGATCTATCAGAGACTCCTTAACCCCGACGGTAGTACATCCCGAATCGAAAAGTACTGAGACTAGCCTATCATTTATTAGACCTTTATCTAAGATGAGAGATCCTCTCCCATCATGCGCAACTGTAGCAGGTAGAGCAGGAAGAGGGTGACCACAACTTAGCGTAGATACAGTTGATGAGTCAAACAATGTTAAGCATTGGGGGCATTCAGTTGCTCTCCCAAAATCGAAAGCACAACCAGTGATAGCCCTAGAGTTACCACTATCATTTACTGTATTACAGGCTCCATCAAACTCTTGTTGCGCAGAGTTTGCCTGTTGGTAAGGTCTTTTCTTGTTAAACCTAGGTCTACCTCGATTATCATTTCCCCTGTAATTATTTCGACTATCATTTCCCCTGTAATTGTTATCATATTGCCTATTGTAATCATCATTCCGGTTTGAATCCCGGTTTCTAAATTCACCATCGTCATAATCTTGACGTCGAGAATGATTACCTCGAAAATTTGAATAGTTATTATTTGGATAGCCTTTGCGAAAGTGTCTCAAATTATTACCACTAAAATTACGAGAACTACCATCTTGTCTCCACTGCATAGACGAAGAACCATCATGTGTTGGATTACTCCGCTTCTGAGTGTAATTTTGATTACTTCCCCTATTCCAATTTTGTTGAGCACCCTGAAATTTTTTTTTGAAATTAGGGCCATATGGTGTTGCCGAAGCAGCTGGCAACCCTTCTTTCACTTTAGAATTGCTAACTGTAGCATGGGGATGTGCTGTGGCATACTGACAACAGTATTCCTCCATTTCTTTTAAGTTTTTAGGCTTACGCTCATGAAGGAATGCAAGAAAAGAATCATTAACAGATGACAAAACCTTATCTCGCAATAATAAGTCCATTAGACCTTCATATGTTTTCTCAATCTGAGACAACTCAACCCATCGTGTAAATGTACGACGTATCTTTGTAACAAAATCAGAGAAATCTACTCCATTTTCTGGCAACATTGTCCTAAAACGAAGACGATAGTCTTCTTGTTTTAGTTGATATTTTTTTAGTAATGTTGCCCTGACAACATCATAATTAGTCCTCTCATGTTCGTCTATTGTCATAAGAGTAGTCACTGTGTCACCTGTAAAAAATGGCATCAGTTGTTCAACATATTTTTCCTTTTTTATGTTATGCGTATCGCACAAAAAAATTGGAATCTATCTAGATAATCTGCTACGTCATCCTTTAAAGGATTGAAATGAGGCAATTTAATCCTACTAACAAACTCCCTTGTCGTACTCGAAGTTGTTTGCTGAGCACCCGTACTCGCCAATTTCAATTTCTCTAACTCCAAAGTTGCGAGTCTTTCCTCGTGTTCCATTTTCCTAATTTCAGCCTCGGCTTGAGCTTTCCTCTCCTCTGTAGCAGCTTGAGCTTTCCTCTCCTCTGCAGCAGCTTGAGCTTTCCTCTCCTCTGCAGCAGCTTGAGCTTTCCTCTCCTCTGCAGCAGCCTCTTTGTCTAATCTCTTTTGTTCAGCTTCAAATCTCCTTTCCTCCACCTGCATCTGCAATTTCTTTTGTTCAGCAGCCATATCAGCTTCTCTGTCTAATCTTTTCTCTTCAGCCTGAGCTTTTTTTTTCTTCTGCAGCTAATGCTTTGTCATACTGAGCAACAGCCCATTGTTCTAACTGTTGACCAGTCTTATCAAGGGCTCTCCCTTGTGTAATAAAGTAGTCCAATGTAGACATCTTGTCTACTGAGATCAGTAACTTGCAGAAGCAAATATATTAAATTATCCCACTTTAATGGGAGACAAGTCTGAAATGATAGACTTGTATACTCACTTCACTTTCTTTCACACTCTTAGTCTTGTTTATAATGTACCCAAAAAATCACCTGAGTACCTGTGGAAAAAAAAATTCCCTTATATCCCACTCACTATGGGCACAAGTCTTTTTTATAAAGAACTTGAATATGTATTTCACCTTGTCTCAATCTTTGTAGATAACAAGTCTTTTATCAAAGAACTTGTATAAATATCTTATATAATATTATTTAACAAACTCTATATGAAGAGTCTACCTTATCAATAATATCAAAACATGACCAAGTATGTGTATGTAGACTGTGCATGACAGTAATGTAGTACAACCAAAAAAAAAAATACAAAGACAAAAATACAAAACAATACAAATGGCAACACTGTTTTAACCAAAAATGTGTAGAGAAATACACAAGAAAGGAGAGACCTACAGAATACAAACAAAACAAATCGACAATCAAAACTGAAAAACAGACAAAATATTACAAAAACAACGTTAAGTACAATTACATCACAGCTAACATCAATAGCGACCAATTGTCACTAGCAAATTTCCAAATTAAGAAAATTTGCACCTACAGAACGCTTACAGTAAGCCTCGATCAAGTGGCATATTTACCGTAAGACCCACCAACCGAAAAACCCGCAGAAAAATACACAAAGCAGTCTAAGACAGAAGTAACAAAATATAGCAATCAATTTCAATGTGTTGCAGAACAAGTTCAGTCACAGCTGAAACTAAAATAAATTCCTTGCTCCTTGCGAACACAGAAACGAAATGTCAAACGCGCACTGAACGTCAAATCCACTGTAACATAAAGTGGTATTCACGAACCAAAGTTACTATGACCTTCTCAAATTAGGGCTTGCACATCGAATGTTTACTATTTCCACGTACTGTTTACAGACACTTGACCTCCAACAATGTAGCTTGAATGCTCTGACCTAGAAAAGTCTGTTGTTGAATGAAACGTGTAACAACCAGCAGTACTGTTTACAATAGGAACCCGCCTTCTATGCAGTTATGGTCCACGTAGCAAATGCCTAGTAGTTAACTTCAGTACATGTCTTGTTATGCTTTATGTAGCATTATAATATAAATGCTCGTACTGTTTATTTGGGTCAACCGTTGATGACCTATATCTGTCCTGTTGTAGCCAAAACTTGCAAGTGTAGAATTAGCGCTGTGTGTTACGGCTGTCCCGTGTGTAGCTTAGACCCACAGATCAGAAGTGTAATGTGTACTTGTCCTTCTTGTAACTTTCTCGACAAAACTGGAGACATCATACATGTAACAGCCAACCAGGAATGTAAATTTCTGGATCCATAAATGTCAACAATAATGTCAAATGCTCGCTCTGTTCTTTTTAAACCCACAGATCTGGTCCATCAGAAATGTAAGTTTCTAGGCCACATTGGCGACAAGAAATCTATCATAAGAGCCCACGTAACTGGTCCACCAGAAATGTAACTGTCTTTTTTTTCTTGTTGAGGTGATCACTGGCCCAAGACAGTATACATGTTGTTAGATGTGTAGTGCGAGCGTATGATGAATTGAGTGTGGGTGCGAATGAAGGCGCGAATGTGTTTAGGCTCGTATAGATGTAGATCCTGCAACCCATACTCTCACATGCAGTAATCAAGGATGCTTTGACACTGCAGGCATGTTTCAAGACATTTATTGACGGGAACACACATAATATCAACAGGAACAGTCAGTGTAACAAGGTCATGCTGACCTGACATCGATAGGTATACATTTGGCATTCAAAAAGGTAAACATCAGAACAGACGTGCATGGTCAATAGCAAAGTTCTTCAATAATGACAGTTCGTAGCGTCGCCCTTGGCGTCTCTGACTAAACGCGTCAGATGCCTTAGTTACTTTGACACACAGGTGCAACTTGGCACTCCCCGCCAATTGCACATATCAGGCTGTAGTATAATAGCCGGAAGCACAGGCCTCGTTCTGACGTCGGCCGTGTACTTCTGTTAAATAGGTTATCATCAACCCTGCAGTAATACTTATTGTAGATAGAAGTTCCGCCAATCTGCGGCTCCCACAATATATCTTCGTCACTGGATTTCTGGACAATATAAGACTAACAGTCTTGGATGGCTACCTCGAGCACAAATACATAAGTTCTGAAATGGCGGATCAGTGAGCTGCTGTTCACCCTAGGTAATCCTTTACATGTTCTGCCACCGAAAAGCGTAATAATGCATAAAGGTCGGTATTACCTGGCAAATGAATCCTCAGAACATCACAAGGAATTCTGTCGTCATCCCGACGCACAGAGATTCACTGGGGAAAACTGCCATAGCAGTTACTTCGAAGATTCTCCCCGAAAACAATGGACTCTTGGTCCCTTCAGAAAAACAGGACCTCCCGGCTTCCCGGAAGTATATCTCACTCCCGCTTAAAAAACCTTCCCATAGGCCTACGCCGAACTGTCAACCTCTGAACCTACAGGTCAAACACAATGAATGAATAAACAAGGGAAGACAACCCCTAATCAACCTGACATCGCAGGTAAAGACACAATTATACTTATGATACAAACATAAGCAAATAACTTGACAGATGACTCCGTCGAAAATGACAGCAACAATGAGCCAATCCAAGAAAGGAAATAGTGCCTTTTTATCAGGTCATCTGTTTGCTGATGAGCATCAAAATGATGATTTAGTCGCTTAAGATAAATGTCCCATTTATCCTGTTCTAGCTTAAATTCAGGGAATGCAGGAATGTGTTCTTTGATTGGTGTAGAATGTGGTGCCTGATACTAAAGTTATTTTGCCATCACTGATACAACTAAGTTTGAAGTTACTACTGATACGTCTGTTATTGGTCAACCATTGATAATTACTCATTTAATAGTTTAATGGCTATTTATGGTCATGCGTGACTATAATCACGCCTACTGTTCTCCTACCGTGTTAAATGTTGTAGTGAGTGTGCGTGGTGCATTCACACGCCACAGATACACACATCAGAGGCATGGAATGGTGTAACGGCAGGTGTACTGTTAATAACGTTTATTTACACCACAACACGTTCATGAAATACACAGAATACACAGTCACAATTAAGTACAAGTCATAGCAATACAATAATACAGTACTCCAGTCACATCTCCACTTCTCATAATCATTAGCGCCATATAATCTTACTACTGGATCCTCTCAGCAACGGTCGGCATCCCCGTGCTAATGTAATAAATAATTTCCTCCTCAAATATGCTTCATCAAAGACGCTCTCAACCTTGGCGCTTTAATGTATGTGTGGATCCTCTCAATGATAACGATGGCCTCTCAAATATGCTTCATCAAAGACGCTCTCAACCTTGGCGCTTTAATGTATGTGTGGATCCTCTCAATGATAATGATGGCCTCTCAAATATGCTTCATCAAAGACGCTCTCAACCTTGGCGCTTTAATGTAACTGTGGATCCTTTCAATGATAACGATTGCCTCCTCAAATATCATATAGATCTGGTTAGCCAACGGACATCATCCTCGCCGTGCTAACTACATCAATGGTGAATACTTTCGGCAATTTCTCGCAAGACTGCACTCCCTGGCAATCTGCAGTAATCTCGCCTTCACTCATCTTGACATTTATATATTCAAACAAATGTCCTGGATCCTTACCTCATCAAAAATACTCACAAACACAATTCTCCAATAAATTCAGAAATTATAGGCCTACACAAATAATATGGCCTCTAGAACTTTTGCACTGCGCAGGCATACTCAAAACACACACTGTAGGACCGACCTCTCCCGTCGGTACCCAAAACAGAATGCAATTAGTTCACACACTAGATCCGCCAAAAAAGACACGAGACTCGGTTGTTTAAAAAACACAACTCAGTCTCGATAATTGCATGGGCTAGTCACACGAGCTTACTCACAGCTCAAGACAGTTCAGAGAAAAAAAACATCTCCGCGATTTGAACTGACCAGTGTTCGCCACTTGGAAACTTCTCGATCACACGAGGGAATTCCCCTAATACAATTTTAACTTAACATCAGCTTAACCAAGCACCGTAACTCGTAATCGAATCTATTTGCTTAACATTTTCAAGATCACTTCCCCTTGATAATATTTACTCTGTAACAGTTGCCACACCGCCCGGGAAAAAAATGATTTATCATTTTTTTTATTGAAAATATAAGTCCCAAAAATTTAGAGATAAATGAAATTATATTATATGGCTACCAAAAAATATACCTAACAAAAAATATACCTATTACAATAGTACATCTATACACAATTTCAGCAATAAATGTAAAATTACAACTAAAACATCAAACATAATCAATCAAATATCCCAATGAATGTTACCGATGTAAATTACAACAAAAGCATCAATCATAATACAAGCATACCAAAATTAATCTTAATAGAACACTAAGCTAAGTACATTTAGTACAAGTAACAACCAATAGAAAGTGAAAGAACAAGATCAAACAACAGAAGAATGATCTGTAGTAAAGAAAAGTAAGAAATCGGAAAATGAGAAACAATTAACAATAGCACAAGATAACCAATAAGAACAACAATTTCATGTACAATAAATACAAATTTACCAAAATACTAGTTACATTATATTAAGTTATATAATTAACTCAAGAATACAACGAATGAAAGTATAAGTATCGAAAGAAGATGAAGTATACAAATACAACGAAGAGAAACGAAGATGTGATACAGAAATATAAACAAGATATGAACACATATCGGAAAGACAACAAAAAGATAGAATGAAATGAAGGATAGTCAACAAAGACGAATGGAAAACAAAGGTATGAACGCATAGAAAGTCAATTACAATACATACTAATAGATGTTTAGATCAAACAATATCTTCCAAAAATTAAATACAAACATGATTACAAGGTACAAAACAAAATGTCAAAGTATATCCATACTAACAGCACAAAACGAATAATTCATAACTAAACAAAATCTAATAAGTAATTTAACTAAGTTACAAAAGTTATACTTAACTGAAAATAAATTATAAACTTTACACAAACAAATAATAGCATTTGCGATAACTAAGATTTGACCTAACGCAAAATCAACCGCTAAATAATAAAAATACATCATAATATCAAATAAGACAAACTTCCAAAGAAGTAATATCCCTTTCAATCATAGGGCACACAAAAATAATTTACAATGCCAAAAAACAATTTTTTTTTTTTAAATTACCATACAAAGTATTTTAGAACGATAAGTTATCAAAAAATAAAATTATTATTTAAGTAATTCTAAGTCATAATTAATAAACTAACAATGAAATTAACTTCTAACAAAATGAGAGAAGCATAAAGTATCTTATCTCTAGACAAACACTTAAATCAAAACGTGTAAGTTTTTTGTTTTTTTTTTTTAAAATACATCACCAAAAAAAACCTAAGAAAATTACAATGTCATGTGTATATCAACTTTCCAACATACAAATATAACATAATGTTACAACAATCTGTCCATCTTTTAACAAACAAAAGTATCAGATGTGTCTATCAATTTTACAAAAAAGTTTAATTTAATTTAAAAGTTAATTCTGATTAACAATAGCGTAAATTTATATCTTACTCAGCCTATTATAAATCTAAAATTTAATGGTACAATACGATATGAAAAAGATCCTATAAAAATGTCTTCAAAGTTTTTATAAAGAATATTTATCAAATTAATCTGCTGCAAAAATGTTGAAAAAAATCTTATTATTTAAATTCTAAGTACTATGTTCTGACAAGATCAATGTTTCTAACAATTTAAATACACAATTATTTCTGATACTGCAAGATAATTCTACAAAATCATATTACACAACATAACAATAAATTTATATAATTATCCTAACAATTACAGCTACAATCCGAAAAATATACAGAAAAAATGAGCACAGGTTTGACACCGCTCACTGCATTTATCAAAAATTACACACAAATTATTACCAACACATATGTTACACACAATCAAAACAGAATAATATACAATTGCATAAAAAATTGGACTGGTACATTCGAAACAGTCATATGTGTTCCACAAAAAATATATATTAAGCAATCAAATTATTCATCGAAATAAACATCATAATGTTTCAAAGAAATTACACATATTTTAATAGAACATCATATGATATATTATACACAGAATACAATAACATGTACTATTCTAAAAAATAAATCAGCTGTAAAAAAAAAAAAATTCCCGTCAATCCGTCATTAATTCTTGATCCTTCAAAAAGTGACTCGTCAGATGTATAGCGAGACTTCTCATAGGTTCCGCTTGATAAATAATCCACATTCTTCACGAATAATGTCAACAAGTGCGCCAACTCATCGCAACGTCGCACGCTACGAGACAATACAAATGAAAATTTCTATTAATCATCAGTTAGATCTAATAAGGAAAAACGGAAAATCAACTTCCACATTTACCTATTCCTTGGGGTGGAGTAGAGTCTTGGCCCCTTTTCACACACCTCAACAAGTCCTCCTTACACGATGTAAACATCACAGAAGGCTTAGCGATCACTTGACCGTAACGAAAGTTCATCCCTGTTGTAGCCTGAAAAAAAATTACTACGTTCACAAGAACGAGATGACCTTTCGACACCACTAGTGTGACAATCAATAGTGTTATTACTTTGCTTGTTAACAACCTTGCTCTCATGTGGAGTACAGCTAACCTTGTTACAATTTCTATAATTGCTGTTAAGAACATTGTTATTTGTTCTATTGACACAGTTGTACTGTTTCACATCCCAGTTAGCATAATTACGATTAGCATTTCCTCTTGGATAAAAATATCTACCAGATAGAAATGGCTTTTTATCAACAAATTTATTACCATATTGACACTCTTTCACATAATTATTTCCACTATAATTTCTAATACTCTTAGAATCACGATGTTGTGATCTGTCAAATTGTTTCTTGTTTTTAAGCAAAGAAACATTACTATATGAAGAAATCCCTTGGTACATTTTAACCTCAGGGTTATATCTCCTATCAAAAGTATTTTTTTCCTTGTTTGTGGCAGTGTGTTTTAGAAATGGGTCACACTGACTTGACTGGGTATGACCGAAAGATTTAACCATATCTTTATCGTTTTTCACAAAATATGTTTCCTTCCTGGAATAAGTAGTTCTATCTTTTTTTCCATCAGGGTTCTCACTTAATACCTTGTTTGTTTTTAACAACTTGAATTGAAATTTATTATTAATTCTTTTGTTATCCACAGGACTGTCTAACACTGTAGATTTTCCTTTGCTAGCTTGCCGCCAGGAACCAATATCGCAAGAATTATCGGCATTGCGTTGAAAGTTATATTTCCCCCGGAAAGATTTCTGTCCACCAATCTTCACTTTAGAGTCCGCTTTATGTCTTTCACTGTCAACACTGACAGAAGACCACCTTTTTTTCTTTAATAGAATGTCAAGTAGACCATCCAATCTCACTCTGGCTTCTGAAATTTGAATATCTCTAAGTGAAATATCTGCACTTAATTTATTGTTTAACCTCTCAACTCTTAAAAACTTGCAGCTTTCCTCTGCTAGCAAATTTTTAATCTTAGCGACCTTCTCTCTCTCAGCCGTTAATTCTAACAATGTCTCTGTCTCATACTGCTCTTTATTTTCATGACCTCAACTGAGTCAACTCCAGCTGTAGAGACTGAATTTTTATATCATCATTGTTATTATACACAATCTCATCATTCTTCTTAAGGGGTACAATATTCATGTCCTTAATTTGATCACTGAGAATCATCTTATCATTCATCACCTCATGAAGCATTTCTATATAAGTTTGCTCATGTTCATTACTCTCAATTTTCAATTTCTCATACATCTCTCTCCTTTCTTGAAGTTCCTGAGTTAGGTTTCCAACTTCACTATTGTTATCCTTAATCTGAGTTTCTAACTCTTTGATTTTACACAATGCTACACTCAATGCTGTTTGAGTACTAGCAAGTTCTGAGTTTGATTTGCCTAAATCATCTGTAAGTTTAGAGACTTTTTCATGTAACTCACTTACTTCAGCAGTACATTCTATGAAACTTTCCCTTTGCTCTAAGGTACTCTGTTTTATATCCAATTGCTTCTTCTCTTCTAGCATCCTTTTCTCATACCTCTCATCAGCTTCATGAATTAGCTTTTCATATATCAATCTATTTATTTCAGACTCAGTCAGCTCACGGTCTCCAAATCCTAATAGTTCACGGTATTTTTTTTCCTCAGGATCTATATAATAGTCCATAGTGACTTACTTACTTAGACAACTATATATGTATTAATTAAACTTTCACCTCACCAAGCCAATTATCTTTTTAAGAAATTGCAATTATTTCTTAATTACTGTACACCAACTTCTGTTATAGTACCTATATATGGCATACACTACCTATGCATCAACATATTGTACAATAAATCGATATAATTATCGACAGCACAACGACAATTATCAACAGAATAAGTGATGGATAGTATAGGCAGACTTGCTGAAATGCAGAAAAGTGGCACAATCTACACAGAACAAAATCACTTATCTTAATAATACTTCTGTCCCTTCCGCCGACACACCAGATATCACAAAGTTCTGCAGATAAAACCGTTCCAGCGCAGAAAGGTACACAACTAGATTTTCTTCTCTTAAGGTTCTTGCCAAAGTGTAGAATGCGCTCAACACAGCATCAGCACGTACAGCATACAGGAAACGCAGCACAGCAACCTCCGTGATTTTTGACTTGAGATAATCTGCAAACGACTCCTCAAAAACACTTCACATTTAGTTAAACTTGACTGTCTACCAACAACATGTCAACTTCCCATTGTAATGTTCCACCGTGTTGGACACAGTAAACCAATTAGGTCGAGGACTATGGAGCAATGTGAGGATACATAAGCCACGCCTACACAAGGCTTTCCTATCACGCGAACTCCGTGGCTTACATTCCGTTAAATAAACTGGCCCACCACTGTAAAGAAATGAAGTTGATTCTTTATCATTATAATATTAGCACTGACTGACTGGTCTTAGAGATTGAATAAATGGTGATGGGTGTTACCTTAATGGTTATACAGTTCATACGCCCACACAGAGCAGAACAGTTTCTTATATCACGCGAATGTCAAAATATCAAATTCTGAAAGACTAAACATACCACTGCTACACACGAGATCCTGCTATTAAATTCATTCTGTTTGTTGACCTAGATTTCCGCCACCCAGGCTATTTACGCGAATACGTAGGTGTAAGCTCCTTCTAAACTGAAAACCACCACTGAGCTGCTGCTAGTGGTTTGCCTCTGCAACAGGAGATCCAATATTTTTCTTTGGTCTTCACTTTGCTGTTTCATTTGTTCCATGAACATTTTAAGCAACAGGGTCATTTCTGATGCTTGCTCTGCCATACTGTGAAATTGCTTAATATGGAGAATCAGTATTAACTTTGAAACAGTGAAGCTTGAATTGGCGGGGAAAATGTGAACATAAGGATAAAATACTGCAACCTGGAAAATGTCCGTTCTACAACGTTCTTGTTACTAGAAGCTTGTGTGTATGACCACTTGCGTAGATTAGGATTTCGTGACGAAATATTCCCACAGCAGTTCGTTATCCTCGTCGCCAGTGTTGTGTGTGTGTACCTTGTTGTCAGTGTTGTGCATTCCATTCACAGCACAATAAATAAGGCGTTGTATAAGGAACGACCATTTATTAACTCCAATAGAACAGACATGTTGACAAACAAGATGAATAGGTACACGATTACAAACATAAGGAACGTCTGTTCCCAGCTGAACTGTCACTCAGCACCAACGGTGTAAGAACGTCTGGCTGTTAACGGGTCATGTCGACAACATCCGGTTCGTGCGGTCATCGCACATTACCGCACAAAGCCGATATGGCAGGAACGAAGCTGGCGTTCCGTTCTAAACTTTAACACTCGGTCATTAGGTATCTGGCAGGGCTTGGAGACGGTTATAGTGTCGCTAGTGTGCCCAGAGTTTTATTTAAGGGAAGAGATTCGATATATTATTCAAATGCCATGGATTATATCGGCTATTACAATTTATGATGAATTGCTGTTTATGCAACCAATTCACCCTATGGATTATTCCTGCTATTACAAAGTATGATAAATCGCTGTTTATGTGATCAGATTCATTTTGGATTATTACCACATGTTTTGCCATTGTAACTTTTTGCAACGATTGACTGTTCATCGATTCGCTGTTCATGCGATCAGATTCATTATGGATTGTTGGCATCTGCTTTGCCATTATAACTTGTGACAATGTACTGTTTGTGATGTCAATGTTGCTGTGATCAATAAACGGAGTATGGGGAAAACCTTATTCGTCTTACCTGTTGGTCGATTTCCTGACCTAATGTTACTGTTGTGGGGGTGATACCAGAAGGTAAACAAACCTAAGGAACTTATGACATTCGCATATATATATTATACCACTGTCGGCCACTAACAGTAAGCCTGACCTTGCTGACGTCAACATTGTCAGCTGTGCCAGACAGTAGCACTATCTTACAATACAACCCCCATACATACAGTAACAGGGTGTAACACACAAATTGATTCACACAATTTTGGTTTTGATTTACTATATTTAGACTGAGTGGAGGGTTGAATAATATACTATGTTTGGATATCAAAAGTCTGATTTTATTGTCCTGACTTTACTACATTATATGTCCTAATTATAACCCATCAAGGGTTGGACGGGATACTCTGTTTACAAAAAAAAAAAAAAAAAAAAAAAATACGATTTTGATCTTAATATAAAACGTGGTTGATAAAAGGTAAGGGTAGTCCCATATCAGATACTGCAGTATGAGAATGAAGTATTGGATACAACACTGTACTAGTCTGGTCTTTACGAGGTGGGGGTGACCACTTCCCTTCTTTTATTAGAGGAAAAATAGATTATGGGCGTAGAATATATGATTTTGCTGTGCACAGTAACAATGGTAACATCCGAATGAACGTCGCCGATCGTTCCGCGTAACAAGATTAAGTTAGACAGAATTCAGCATCAAGCGTTATGTACAATAGCAGGTGCAATCAGATCAACATCACGCTGCCATAGCACATGAATGCTTTAATGGAGACTTTCTAAAAGGGGACCAGCTGCAATGGTGGCCCGTGTTCGTTAGGAAAAGAAAAGGAAAATTATGGTGATTGTGTTGGCCCCTAGCACTTTCACATAGTGCCAGGGACGAAGTGGACGTTGGACGTTTGGGCATTGCAACCTACATCTGTACAACCTACAGGCCTCAGACACACGAAGCACACGTTATTTAATTTTTAGTTGGTAAACAATTATTTTGAAAACAAAATACTACGAAATTTCAATTAATATCCTTTAAACCCCCCACCATAGAGTATCAGTCTTCAACAAACATATGCGAAGTCCTTCTGTCTCGTGACGTCTTCTACGAATATACAGTACAATAAAAAGAATCCCTTTTCTTCTTGCTGTTCCAGAGATTGCTCATTACACATCGTATATTTTAACGAGGAAGATAAGGGGAACTGTGATAAGACTTGTAGTACGATGGATAGGTATGACAAACAAAATGTGATTCGTATATACTGTTAGAGCATCCGATTGGCAGAGTGGTTAGAGCTCTGGTCTCTCGCGGCAAATGTGCTGGGTTCGAATCCCGGTACCCAGTTTACCCAGCTGTAAATGGGTACCTGAGTAAGGAAAGGAAAAGGCACCGAGGAACTGGTCACCCCACCTCTCGATGCTGAACCTAGTATAGTGAAGTCTCTAACACTTTATTCCCCTACGGCAGTATCTGCTATGGGACTAACTTTACCTATTTTTTTAATCTACTGTTTACATCCGGAAGTGGCAGCCATTTCATTTTCTTGTGGCGCGCTCTCCTTTCGGCAGGCATGCTAGGTCTTAGCCGCCTTGTGGGAAGTACCCAGTTTTTATGTGTACTTTTATTTAGATTATAATGTGTCCTATTTAGCCCTCACTTTCTTTCCTTTCCCTGACGAAGGCTTTGTGGCCGCAACGTTGGCTATTTTCTTTGTCTTTTGTTCTCACAAGGCGAATTACCTTTTTTTTCGATTTTCTTTTTTATACCCATCCTTCGAATATTTTACCAGTGTCATAAATTTGGATTTTTGTAACTGTAATCATTCACGTTGTGCTTATAGTGGTTGTCGTAGATTTGCGATAGGTGAATTAAGACTTAGGTTTGGTCCCTTCTGAATAGCAATAGAAACAGGTGATATCTCAGAAGAGACCCCGATACCATCACAAGAACAGCTATGCTTTGGACCCCTGAAGGAAAACGAAAGAGAGGCCGACCAAAAACAACCTGGCGGAGGACTGTGGAGGCTGAGATGCAAAGAATGAACCAGAGTTGGGGCACTGTACGAAGGATGGCCACCGACCGAGCAAAGTGGAATCAATTTGTTGTTGCCCTACAAGACGCCACTAAGCGTGATATCCACTGACTGCTTTGACGGTCGGCGGCTAAGGATCAAAGAAGAAGAAAGTATTTTCCATATAAAAAGAGTGCATCGCGCTTGAATGAGTAATCAATAAAAGGCGTAGTAACGAAACCAATTTTAACTTGATTAATTTTCTTGGTAAGTCCTGATGTGTTTTGAGTCCAACATGGATACATTTTATTAACGAAAATATCTACGAACTCCGCCTATGCCGGTCCCAAGCCCGGATGAAAAAGGAGGAGGGCTTCCTGTATGGAGGCCGTAAGGAGGCAGCCCCTCCACCATGCAAAGGCACAACAGGCCAATCACCTGTTTGCTTTAAACTATGATTACGAGCAATATAAGAGAGAAAACCGGACTGATTCTAAAGGCGACGAACTGGAACGGACTACGGACTACGACTTATGGAACTTGGAACACAAGAAGTATAAATGGGAAAGAAGAGGAGTTGGTGGAAGAGATGAGGAAAGCAAAATTAGAAATCCTGGCTATCACCGAAACAAAGAAAAAGGGACAAGGAGTCATAGATCTCGATGGCAACATGCTGTTATACAGTGGTGTACCCACATCTGAAAGAGCTAAAGGGGGCGTGGGTTGCATTGTGGCCAAAAACCAGAAAGATAATATCAAGGGATGGAACTTTGTCTCGGAGCGCATTATGGTTGTAAAACTAAAAGAAGGAGAAACCATAGTCAACCTGGTCATAGTGTATGGGCCAAATGAGGATGAGAGAGCAGAGGTCAAGGAGGAATTCTTCGAGCTGCTTCAAAGGACAGTGGATGACTGCCTAGATGAAGTTATCATGCTCGGAGATTTTAATGCCAGAGTTGGAAATGACCATGCTAGATGGGGTGGAGTTATCGGAAGATATGGAGAAGATACTCTCAATGACAATGGAAAGCGACTCCTTAGATTCTGCTGTGAGCAGAATCTGATAATCACAAACACAAAGTTCCCCCATAAGCGCATACATGCATACACTAGATGTGAACCAACCAAGAATGAGAAGTCAGTGATCGACTATGCCATTGTTAGGAGAAGCTCATTCAAATATGTCCGGGATGCTAGAGTCTGGAGGGGGCCAGAGATTGGAAGTGATCACTACCTGCTAACAATCAAAAGAACAACTGAAAGAGTTGCTCAGCCTAGGAACTGCCCAACATCACGCAAGAAACCAAGTAAACGAGCGGGAGAAATGAGCATTAGGACCTGCAAGCTGAAAGAGCCAGAAATTAAGACCAGATATCAGGGGCTTATTGCTGCAGCGGTGAGCAACACAGAAGAACGACCTGATGACTTGGAAACCCTCTAGAATAAATTCAAGGATATCATAAAGACAGCTGCTGCAGAAGCATGCGGTGAAGTCCGACTTGGGAACCAGAGAAAGAGGACACGTTGGTGAACAGAGGAAGTCAAAGAGAAAATAAGAGAGAAGAAAATGGCATGGAAACAATACTTAGGAGCTAAAAACACAACAGGACAAATGGAAAAATATAGAGAATATGTGACACTCAGAACAGAAGCAAAGAACAAAGTGCTAGCAGCAAAACAGAAGTCCTGGGAAGAATTTGGAGAAAAGCTAGAAAAAAATGCACAAGAAAACCAGAAATTGTTCTATTAGACCCTAAAGAACATGAGAAAGGAAAAACAATGCCCTCTCAAATTTATAAAGGACAAGCAAGGCAAATTGCTTACTGCCCCGAAGGAAGTAATGGAAAGACGGAAAGAATATTTCTCAGAACTCCTGGATGGTGAGCATGGTGAAGCATCAGAAATGATAACCACTAGCACAGAAGAGAAAACCAATGATGGTGAAGATGACATAAAGATGGAAGAACTGAAGGCAGCACTGGAGAAAATCAAAATGGGCAAAGCAGCAGGGCATGATGGTACAACACCAGAAATGGTTAAGTACATGGGAGCATCAGGCGACCTATTACTCTTAAGGGTTCTACAGGCAGCGTGGTAAAACAAGACCATACCAAAGGATTGGGAGATTGCCATCATAAAACCAATTTTCAAAAAGGGTGACAATCGACAGTGTGGAAACCATAGAGGCATATCCCTTCTCAGTGTCCCTGGTAAAATCTACTCTAGAATCCTAGAGCAGAGACTCCGACGACTAGCTGAGCCACAACTGGATGAGGTCAAGTGCGGATTCCGAGCAAACCGAAGTACTCAAGACCTAATCTTCACACTCAGACAGCTGAGTGAAAAGACCCTTGAGTATAAGAGTGAGATCCATCTTTGTTTCATAGATCTGGAAAAGGCGTTTGACAGGGTCCCCTGGAGCAAACTTTGGGATTGATTGGCAAGTAAGAACATTCCAGCAGCTCTGATTCATGCTATACAGAGCTTCTACAAGTCTTGCAGAAATTATGTGAGGACAGCAAACCATAAGTCAGAATAGTTCAGGACCACCACTGGTGTAAGACAAGGTGATATCCTGTCACCTTCCCTTTTCATACTCCTCATGGACGATGTCATTAAGGCATGTAAGGAGAGAACAAGAAAGTATTCAGTGGGGTACTGGAAGATGAGACAGGTCTGTATTTCGGAGCTGGCATTTGCTGATGATGTTGCCCTGATTGCTAAATCAGAGGCACATCTCCAATTCAACTTGAAAGTCTGGAAGGAAGAGCTGGAGAAGAGAGGGATGGTCATAAGCAGCTCTAAAACAAAATCCATGGTGATATCACGAGAAGAAAGAAGACATCAGATTAAGCTGGGAGAACAGGTTCTGGAGCAGGTCGACCACTTTAAATACCTCGGAGCTATTATTGACCGAAAGGGAGGCATCAAAGAAGAGTTGGCCACTCGAAAAGCAGCAGCTGGGAGACTTTTTCAGGCCATAAATCGAGGATTCCTCAGCAAGAGAGAGGTTGGTAAGAAAACGAAGATGGCTTTTTTACCGCTCCACCTATGTCCCAGTCTTGGGCAATGACTACAACCCACAAAAGCCAGATCCAAACCTCAGAAATGAGGTATCTAAGGAAGGTGGTTGAAGTAACAAAAAGAGACATGTTACGCAACCAGACGATACGTCAAGGCCTTAAATCCCACCCCCTGCAGACCCAAGTAGAACAGTTCCAACTAAGATGGTTTGGCCATGTCTGCAGAATGGGAGAAGATCGGCTACCACGACAAGCATGGGAAACAAAGAGCCAAGGATCCAGACCCCCAGGACGACCCAGAGTCCGCTGGGAGGACAACATTAGACAATCTTTGAAGGACCGAGGACAAGAATGGAACCAGGCCAGGAAGAAGACAGCCGATAGGATAGTCTGGCGCTCTCTCTTCCAAACCTCTACACCTCACGGTAGAAGGAGAACTATTAAGTAAGTAAGTAAATATCTACGAAGACATCCATCATAATCAGTTCATAAATAATACATAGTATTGCATTCCAATTCAATATGTTACCGTCAGAGTCCAGTTATTTAAATGTCGCCAGAACCTCATGGGACTGTATACGCGCACTGTCCTAAACAGACAGTCGGAAATGAGAACCATTTAGTCTGCGAACACCGATCAAAAAAATGATCAATAATCCTTCCTTCCATGGTTATCCAATAACCATAAACAATTCCGCACCTTCATTATAATAATAAGGACTGACCCTCTGTCCTCCTTTTCAATATACATTTTTGGCATCATAATAAGCCTAGCGCTGGAAGGAAATAAAACACGTCTTCACGGATTGACGGTCAGAATAATAAGGGTCAAGTACATTAGTCACCAAGCGTGACCATATCAACGCTACCGCGTCACAATCGAACATGCGATTTGTGTTCACCACAGATCCATGAAGCATAAAAAACACTCTCTATTAAAAACCTATCAACATAAAAATGCGCACTGCTAACTATAGCAGACGACATCGTTAAACATGTCGTAACAATTCCCTGCCCGACGGAGGAAAAAAAGTATTCGATAGATTTTTTTGAATTATCGTGAATAATAATCAAAAATTTAATAAAAATCAACATACGGCCCACGATGTTCTGTGTAGAACAGTGCCGTGCGTCGTGTCGTGATAATATCAGTCATATAATAAATGAAACTTGTATTAAGTAACTAAAGATAATGTTAACTGTCAGTAACGGATTAAATAAAAGTGTGTCTTCACCCAAAAAAGTGTTGTGTACTAACATTATCCTAACTAATTAAAATTTAACTAATTTATCAGTATAATAGTTGTAGGAAATAATTATAATTAAATTTCATTACCTAAACTAAAATATTGTGTCGTTGTGAAGAAAATAATGAAAAGTAAAGTAAGGAAAAAGTAAAAGATAAATTTAACTAGTGAGAAGTTAATGACTTAATAAACGTATGTCTAGAGTAACTAATATCTAATTACCTAACTATCAACTAACCAAATAATAATACATATATTATTCCGTAAACACATTTTTCAACTTCCTATAGTAATTATCTCATTTATATATATATATTTACTTAAATTATTCAATAGTGTGAGATTATTTTATTTTCTCTTTTCTTTCTTTTATATATTTCATCTTTTTCTCACATCGAATTCTTTTATTTTATTAATTAAATCAATAAGTAGTGAAACTAATAATGTCAGTTCTGAGGATCCAAACGTAGTTATTCCTTGGTATGGATCTGCGAGTTTGTTCCATATGAGGAATGAATTTCCTTCGAAAATCTTGATATTCATTGTTCATACTGAAGACTGAACTGAAAATTTCCATCTGTCTTTCGTGTAAGGCTGGATCAAGAATTTCATATAGTTCATTTAGTTCATTTGATTCCGATTTGAAGACGAAAACTCCAAAAACCACACGAATATTCCATTTTGAGTGTATATAATAAGTGAAGGTTGAGTGGACACAACCAAAGTCCAAACGTTGAAAAGTACCAATTCGTTTCGTAGAGTAATGTAACGTTTTTTTCTTGAAAGAATGAGTCCATGAGTTAGTTCATCTCCCGTTTCGTGGACATGGTATTCGTATATCTCGAGTTCATCAAACATCAGTCGTGCAACGTTTTTAAGTATGTACGAATAGTCTTGTTCCATTATTGAAATCTTGAATTATAATTTTGGTTCAAATGACTTCAACAGGATTTCTGGATAGTACATTCGCCATTACATTCTCACTTCCTGGTATAGATTCAATGACGAAGTCGAACGTAATCTGGATCAGTTAAAATTGATAATATCCTGTTGATGTCACCTGAAATACGAGATACGATATCATCGCTAATATACTGAATCGTAAACTCGCGAAGTACAATTCGCTCCTAGTCCGTAATTGCTGGCATCTGTACGGAGAGATACATTTGCGAAAAAATGAGTAGCAAATGTTGACCTCAAATTTTGGAGGTATTTAATAAAATAAAATTCCTAGAAATTTAATGAGCGCTTATTTAATCCATGTCACTTTCTGAGGCATGTCATTTTTTTCAAGACAATTAAACGATATAAAACTTATGCTGTATTGGCTGAGCATAGTTAGAATAATCAACCACGTTACTGTCTATTGTAATCACGGTAAACTACATAAGAATGAAAACGTGTGTACAAATAGAGATGTGACATGAAAAAAAATCACTAAATCAATCTATATTAAAATAGATAAATATGAAAAGAAAAGAACTGATGACTGACTATGCTGAGTCATCAAAGACATGAGATAAATAGTGTTATTGCAACATGTTATCTACGTGACGCAGAATCAGGTACTAATTGCAATCTCAAAGAATGGTGGTGAAAATAAACACCATTGTCAAGCTCGATAATCATTCGAGCATCTCTATTGTTACGAAATGTAACCAGAGCTTCACCATACCTGTTATTGGTAGGTGGCAACAGACGCACGAACCTAACGTCTGCCGTGTATTGAAAAAAATTACCAAGTGCCTGCCATGTAGTGTCGTGTGGCAGATTTCGTACTAAAACAGTGCGAGAATATACACTGTTCCCAATATAAGTAGGACCGTTGTCAGAAAATTGTGAATATAAGAGATGTGTAGGTTTAGTCACATAAGAAGAATCGACGTTTCTCTTTTTCCTATACGTCGTATTTTTATTGGATGATGTATCATCCTGGTTGCACTTAGGATGATATCTATCATTATATAAGGTAGGAAGTTTCCTACATGTCGTAGATATATCCTGGCTGGGCAAAGCAAAGAATTTGCCGTCAGACTTATTAATCTTAACTTTCTTATCCAAGTTCATCGTAACCCCAACATTATTTTTCAATACATTACTCTTTTTAGTACAATCATTTCCCTTGTTGACAACGTTAACAGTTTTCATAAGATCAGTTATAATCTGATCTTGTCGCCAAGACTTATCCCCTTGTATATTATTATAATCATTATTTTGTTGGCGATTCTCATCCATCTCCTCATCACTTTCTGGAATAGTACTCAGACTGAAATTGGAAACTGCTGTGCTACATGTATTCATCTTGTTGGCACGGAGTTTAGCCATCGTAACGACAGCGTTAGCATTGCTATAAAATTGCAAATTTTTCCTTTCCCATTCATTAATTTCTTCTGGGGTGCAATCCTTACAGCCGTGGATGCGTCCCACCGTAAGATCAGCTGCTGGATTCTGCAACATGCACACCTTGACATTACCTGTAAAAAATGGTGTGTTAACATATACAATGGCAGTGGGGTAGTGCTCAACAGTACCACCAAAAGTAATACATTTGACATATTCATTTGTAGCACAACTTGGGTGTATCAGTGACTGCCTGACTCCAATGGTAGTGGATCCGGAATCTCTCAAAACTGAGACCACTGAACCATTTACTATCCCTCTATTGAACATCAGGGTGCCTGTGCCGTCGTTCGCCGAAAGACCAACTGCTGTAAGAAGGTGTCCACAATTCAGCACTGTTTCTTTGGCCTTCTGAAAAACAGCATTACAATCTTGGCAACTATTTGCCACGTTATAATTAACAGCACAACATGAAGACGAAGCTTGTGACTGATTATTATTATTATCAGAAACACTAGAGGTCGTGCCATCTGTGAGTGCCGCCCCTGCACTGTGATCATAATGTGTTGGTCTACGTGACTGAGACCGAGAACGGGAATAATTATTAAAATTATTTCGTTGTCCCCCGTGGTGGCTGTTGTGCCTAGGTCTAGAGCCTTGATTATAGTTATTCGATCTGTTATAATTATTATTAGTATTAGAATTATATGATCTATTTTGATTTGAATTCTGTTGACCATCGTTATACCGGAATTGAGGTGACTGATTCCTATATTGTTGCCTACCTCTGTTAAAGTTACTATTATTGTCATAATTATTTCGCCCGTTATGAAAATTATTATTATAACTTCCCCTGAAATGATTTCTATCTAAGCTGTGTGTTCTTGACTTGTCATAACCATGATATGACATATTGGAGGCCACAGGTAAAGGTTCTCTTATTTGTGAGTTAGATATGGTCGCATTAGGATGTGCGGTACAATAATTTATCGCCATTTCTTCTAAAGCAGCAATGGTAGATGGTTTTCGTTCTTGTAAGAAGGAAAAGAACGGTGGACTGACAGAGGATAGCACCTTATCCCTGAGTAACAAATCAACTAATTTATCATAAGATTTGTTCACACCTGCAAGTTCCACCCATCTATTAAAGGTGTTGCGTATGTTCGAAATGAAACCTGTGAAATCTTTATTTGACTCTGGTAGAAGAGTTTCAAACCTTAGTCTACATCCCTCCTCATTTAAATGAAACCGTCTTAATAATAAAGCCTTTATTGCATCATAGTCACCAGCAATTGTTGGATCAACATTCTCTGTTGCATTTAAGGGCTCATCATCTAAAAATTCGTTAAGTTTTAGTGCCCATGCAGATTTTCCCCAGTTATTTGTCTTACATACTTGTTCAAAACGTCCTAGATACGATGCCAAATCGTCGAAATTAAGGTTAAAATGAGGCAGTTTAAAGTTATTGTAACTTTTGTTTTGGTTGGATGAAGGTACATTCTGAGAATTATCACCATGGCTAGTAGTAGCATTTTGTGCCTGTAATTTTGCTGTTTCCAACTTGATGAGTGCCAATTCTTTCTCTTGTTGCCTTTTTCTTTTCTCTGATTCTCTTAATCTGTTTTCTTTTTCAATCTCTTCCCTTCCCTGTCTTGCTTTTTGTTTTTCTAATTTGGCCTCACGTTCTTCTTCTTCTCTCTTTAATTCGGCCTTACGTTTTTCTTCTTCTCTCTTTAATTCGGCCTTACGTTCTGCTTCTTCACGTTTTGCAGTAGCCTTTTGTTCTTCTAATTCTGCCTTGTATTTCGCAAGTTCTTTTTCTGCATATTCACGAAGTTCTGGTCCTTTTAGGCCAAAATCTTTACCCGTTTTAACAAACTGATCAAAAGTAGGCATCTTAATTCAGTAATATGCCTACTCGGTCAAATATTTAACTATATGTATGTGCAACAAAGGATAAATACTCAATATACCCTAGTATAATATTCTCTTACTATTAGTTGTAAGTTCAATAACTATTTTTCTCAATATTTTATATCATTATTAACTACTCATAATAAAATACCAATTTGTTATGACACTTATTTATTTATGATGCTGAATTTATTTCATGCATCCAATATTTTCACTTATTACTTATGGGCATCATCCCTCCATAAATATATTAATCAATTATGTATTTATAATAGCTAATATAATATCCTATTCCATCACATATTCATGGCGTGATTACCAAACAATTATCAAATAAAAGTCACACTTCTTTAATATTTTATACTACTATTGTGACCTCATGCCCTAGTCATAATGAATAACTAATAGTGAATTAGACCACTAGTGCAACTGATGACATCATCTAAGTCATCAAGTTATTTAGTCAAAATTAATCAAATTGGTTTATCATCTTATTTTATGATCAATTTATATTATTATATTCATATTATTATTTTATAAAATTACTAATTACAAGACAAATAATAACTAAAGTTTTACAAGACGAATGAACACCCCAATTGACATTTTCCAGACATAAAAATGCTTACATAAACGAGCAGAAAAATCGGAAGTAGGGTCAAGGTTAAACCAAGTCGAGATTAAACATACGCAAAAAATGGTGACGTAGACATGGACTCATATAACTGACAAATAAGTTACAATTATATAAATAAAAGATAGTAAGGTTGAGAAACGGACATGATAGCTTACGAACAAACGACTAGAAATGAATAAAATGAAACTTAGTACAGCAAAATACAACAGTTGTTTACAGAACTTCACAGCTAACAATTAAGATCGAATACTTTCAGATGCAAACGAAGTTGACCATCGGCAATTCTTCAATGGGTTCGTTGCAAAATGAAACTACTCAACTAAACTAATAGAACGGATTAAAATCGACCGACCTCTGTAAGAGATATTGGTTGATTTGAATCTCCCACCAACCTCCCACGGATATAGACATTACCACATAAATACATCTCACTAAAAACATTTAACAGTTAAAATGACTTCAAGAACATGGACTTATCCTGCGTAGTGCATAAAAATGTACGTAACTTTTGAATCGCGACAAGTTCCTACAGAGACAACATGCGCCAACGCACTATGGAGCTTGCATACAGTAAGGATGAATGTTTGATATCACTTGTTTGCGTTGGTTGAGGCATTTTGAAATGTTTATTTCCAATGTCGAAGACTTGTTAAATGTCATTCAAACGGTACGTTCTTGAATCCTGTCGCTAAGGTAGTGACGTCATGTGCGCATGCGCAAGGAATGTCAATGTCGATGGAAAGGAAATATGGAAATATTATATTTTGATTGTAGATTAGATCTTTGACGTGAAATAACATTTCACAACCACATCTGGCCGCCAGTTGATAAAGGGCTTTTATCATTGTGCTGTTCTTGTTATTGGTCAATGATTATGTTGTCTTAGCTCGGTTAGCATACTTGGTTGACCATTGTTCTGGGTTTATTTATTGGTTTCATTTATAAGTACTGATAATCGTATTTTCCATATAAAAAGAGTGCATCGCGCTTGAATGAGTAATCAATAAAAGGCGTAGCAACGAAACCAATTTTAACTTGATTAATTTTCTTGGTAAGTCCTGATGTGTTTTGAGTCCAACATGGATACATTTTATTAACGAAAATATCTACGAAGACATCCATAATAATCAGTTCATAAATAATACATAGTATTGCATTCCAATTCAATATGTTACCGTCAGAGTCCAGTTATTTAAATGTCGCCAGAACCTCATGGGACTGTATACGCGCACTGTCCTAAACAGACAGTCGGAAATGAGAACCATTTAGTCTGCAAACACCGATCAAAAAATGATCAATAATCCTTCCTTCCATGGTTATCCAATAACCATAAACAATTCCGTACCTTCATTATAATAATAAGGACTGACCCTCTGTCCTCCTTTTCAATATACATTTTTGGCATCATAATAAGCGTAGCGCTGGAAGGAAATAAAACACGTCTTCACGGATTGACGGTCAGAATAATAAGGGTCAAGTACATTAGTCACCAAGTGTGACCATATCAACGCTACCGCGTCACAATCGAACCATGCGATTTGTGTTCACCACAAATCCATGAAGCATAAAAAACACTCTCTATTAAAAACCTATCAACATCAAAATGCGCACTGCCAACTATAGCAGACGACATCGTTAAACATGTCGTAACAACACCTCACGCCTAGAAACTAGCCGAAGAAAACTTGTGTCTGATGAAAATGTAGACAATTGTCTGCTCTCTATGTCTGACGAAAACGAATTCTCACACTATTCCGTTCACATCCAGGGATTGACATTTTACGCAATAAAATGCGTTACTAGTATGAGAAGAGAAACGGCAAAGTCAGAATGGGAAAATTATATTTTGTCGCAAACGAACGAATGCGAAAAACAGGAGAAGGATAAAAGAGCGATAATAAAGTAGAGGACACGGATAGAAAAGAAAAGAATATAGAAAATTTATTGATCATAAAACTCTATGCGACAGAACGTCCCCATTTTAAGATATGGAAGCACTCCATGTCTACGTTATGGAAATAAATTTCTGATATCCGTATCTTCAGGGTGTCTGTTCTCTTCCCTCTCATCTCTCCCCTCCGTCTCTATCCAACTCCTACTCAAGTCTACTCCCAAATTTTCCTTTCTCTGGAATGTCTTCCGTGCGCGCTTGAAAGAGCGTCGCCGCTTTTGACATTTTTGAAAAGTGATGGGGCCGTAAAGACGCCCCCTTCATGTTCAAGGCATATTTATCGCCCATATATTTTCGATGTGCGCGCAGCACGCTGGGATGTGAAGAGTCTGACTCAGTAGAATATTTATTACTAGGCCATAATAAAGCCTAAAAATTAGTTATATTTGATAGTTGTGTGTTATATTAAATAGCTGTAGGTTTTATTTGTGTTTTCGCTATTTCTACAGCGATAATCGCGTGTGTTATTTGCGTGGCGCAATTAATCCGCGCAGCGCACTAAAGTTGAGTGATTAGCCTAGAGCCTATATACAGAGATAGCGGGTGGCGAACGGGCCTATTTTGCAAAAGCCGCCCAGACGAGAGAGAAACGAAGTTAGACACCAGACTCAATCTGTAGATGCCTTGAGCACATTAGCAATCGAGCACAGGCTAAGTGATTGTTTGGTGTTTGGTTTGTTGGTTTATTTGTTTAATGTTTGCTTCAGTGTGCTCTTAATGTCACTGATAGGGTTGTAAAAATAAATACAGCCCCTGCCTTAAGAATCAGAGTTTTATTGTTGAATCGGGTCGGTTGCGAGTGTGCAAGAGAGTGATCAAATATCACATCATCATCATCACCATCTCGCCCACCCTATCCCAATTGGCGTCGTCGGCAGGATTAGGCAGACAGTGACACCGAGAAAACAGCAAACGAACAAATATAACAAATATTGTAAACACCCAGCGGTGCGGTATTGCAGCAAGATGGCTTCGATCAATGCGCCTGTGAAGGTAGTATACGTGAAGGTGCCGGAGGTAAGGCTATTTGGTGGAAAGGCAAGTCCCACTTGGCAAGAGTTTGTGGAAGATGTAGAGGCCGTGTGGAAGATGGCGCCCTTTTGCGCATAAGACAAGGTAGACGTGATCTGGAACGTTACACCAGTGGTCTCTAGGGAATTACGGATACATGGCGGAGCCAAGGCCAGCCCTGAGCAGTTACTCAAGATAGTAGAAGAAGCCTACAGCGAGCAACCACCAGTCAGTGAGATGACCAGGAATTTCCAGGCCGTGAGTCAGGGACCTTGGGAATATCCCAGATAGCACAGATGTCAGAGACCAGTTTGCCAGTACAAGAGGAGGTGCAAAGAGAGAAAGAACCAGGCCAACCGCGGGAACAGCCAACGCAAGACGAGGAGGTGTGTCCGCAGGAACCTCAACTAGACCTTCTTGTATGTGAGAGTCAGGCTGTTGTCAAGGAAAGCTGTGAGCTTACAGTACCAACAAACGCAGTTGCACCGACAAGGCGAAAAGGGGTTTGCAAGTGGTACAGTGTTCACAGGGGATGGGGGTTTATCACGCCAGATGATGGAGGTATTGATGTATTCATACATCAGACCAAGATCTTCAGAAATGGATTCAGGAGTCTGGCGAGAAATGAGAGAGTGGAATTTGACAGCAAACCATCGATCCAGGGCATGGAAGCAATTTATGTATGCGGCATTGGCGGTCAAGAGTGTAAAGGTAGTAGGAGGCGACCCATGGCTCAGAAAAAGCCTACAAGGTTGAGGTGCTACAATTGTGGAGAGTTCTCAGGCCACATGGCAGCCAAATGCCCTCAATGCCCTCTTCCAAAACGATGTTTTAGATGCAAGTCTACAGAACACTTGATATCCGCCTGTCCCTCAAGGAGCTCTTTCCATAGGCGTTACCACAACTAGGTTACCTTTAGTGTGCAAGCCAAGAGATGGCCGTAACAACTGTCGCTCTGGGGGCGCCGAGAAAATTGGTGGTTGTCTAGGGGAGGAAACCCGTCCTAAGCAGATAGGAGGGAGTGCACGTCGGTGTCCTGAAGAGAAGACTCATCAAAAGCAGATTGTGGGGAATGTGGGCCACCGTCCACACAAAACGACTGTAAAACAAGCCAGGAGCAATCCCCCTACAAAGTCGACAGCTACATGCACTGACAAGCAGATGTCACAAGCAAGCAGCGACGCGGCGCAAGTAGATGAATCTTCTAGACCACAGCAACTGCCAGCCCAACAACGGACAACGATGGACATGACGACCAAGAGTGTCGCCAGCAGGGTTGTACCTATTCCAGAAGCTCAGCCCAAAGCATCGCCGCCCAGAAAGAGTCATGCGCAGCACCAACTAACTGAGAGGTTACAATTGAAGCGCCAGAGGTAGTGATGTTGTCGGGACGACAACAAAATCAGGAGGAAGATATGTGATGGGGCCGTAAAGACGCCCCCTTCATGTTCAAGGCATATTTATCGCCCATATATTTTCGATGTGCGCGCAGCACGCTGGGATATGAAGAGTCTGACTCAGTAGAAGATTTATTACTAGGCCATAATAAAGCCTAAAAATTAGTTATATTTGATAGTTGCGTGTTATATTAAATAGCTGTAGGTTTTATTTGTGTTTTCGCTATTTCTAGAGCGATAATCGCGTGTGTTATTTGCGTGGCGCAATTAATCCGCGCAGTGCACTAAAGTTGAGTGATTAGCCTAGAACCTATATACAGAGATAGCGGGCGGCGAACGGGCCTATTTTGCAAAAGCCGCCCAGACGAGAGAGAAACGAAGTTAGACACTAGACTCAATCTGTAGGGAATCCCAACCGAGTGAAAATCTGCACTAGGGCTTCTGCGACATGCTTGGCATCTGCGCATGTTAGCGGTATAGCTTCTGCCCATAAAGCCATGTGTGACTAAGGTCAGGATATACCTGTTCCTTCTTTTAGTCCTTTCTAAGAGTCCTAAAATGTCGATCACAACCCGTTCAAATGGTGTTCCCATTATTGGCATTTCACCCATGTGGACTGGGGGTGTTCCTTGCTTGGGTGGTACGCGTTGGCACTGGGCACAGGATTTGACATACCTGATAATATCAGTATTTACTCCTGGCCACCAATAATGAGTGGTTATCCGTTGATTTGTGGCGTTCTGTCCCATATGTCCGCTGAAGGGAAGAGAGTGCCCCATTTCTAGGATTTGGCTTCTGTACTGTTTTGGTACTAGGAGCTTATTGTAACCTTGTTCAGGCTTGCCCGTTCTGCGATACAGTAAGCCATCCTTAGAAAAAATGTCCCCGCGTTGTCTAGGGTCCTTAGCCATGGGCAGTTTCCTAAAGCAGGGTGCCAAAGTAGGGTCCTTTTGTCACGCTTCTTTAAGTTCCATAGGTAACAAATTAGGCGCAGGCTCCCGTTCCTTCTTGGTTTGCCCTCTTGTAGTTACTGCTGCCACAATCGGCTCTTTCGGTTTCCCAATAAACACGTATCTACCGCCAAGTATGACTGAGTAGATCGGGTAATCCATAACAGCCGCTTTTATCGCACCTCTGACAAAGTCAGAGTGTATCTATACCAATGCGATTGGAAGCGTTGTTGGTGCCTCACTCTTAGAAACTAAACAAAGTTGGACGGTCTCTCCTGTCTCTTGGCCGGGTTTGATCAGGTGCCTGGCAACAATGCAATCAAAAGAAAGACCCATGTCAAATAAACACAAAGTTTGAGAACCGTTGAAAATAACAGTACCTCGCGTTGAGGGTCTCTCTCCCTCAGGTTGGGAATCACTGTCAATAATTCCGCCTTGCGAGACTGTTAGCAATCATCCGATGCGTTTAGGCTCAGTGTGCTCGCTCTGATCATTAGTCCCGTGCGCAGGGGTTTTCCCTTTGTCACCTTGTCCTCGGTGGGTGCGGTGCCATGAAGAACGGTCGGGTTGATCAGACTGTTTACTGTGGTTGGGGTACTTGTTTTTGTAGAACTTGGATTTTTCAGGAGGGGGGTTTTTAGGTCCAGTTTCTCAGTGGTTATTCTGGTTAGAAACATGAGAAGATTGATCTAGATTATTCTTTCGGAAAGGCTCTTCTGTCGGTTTACGTTTTGTGGCCGGTAGTTCGGCCAGCGCATTTTGATATCGCTCAGACTTTTCAAAAATGTCTTCAAGCTTTTCTGCACCCTGTTCAGCTAGAAATCTCTGGGTGTCAGCAGACAAAGTGTTCCTTTTTTGTTCGGTTATAACAAATTCCTCAAGACCTTCATAGGTAGAGGGGAGCTGCAAGAGCTCTAGGCACTTTGTCAAGTATCTTTTCAAACGAGACGAGAACTGTTGAAACGTTTCAGAGTTCCCCTTCCTGCTGTTGTGAAACAGATGCAAAAATTTGCGAGCATTCTTTTCAAAGCGCTCCAGTAACGCTTTCTTCAACACGTCGTAGTTGTCTTGTTGGCTGCTTTCCAGTTTGGCGTAAACATCATACGCATTGCTTTTCAAAGCCTGAGAAAGCTTCATATTCCAACGCGACCTCTCTAAACCGTACAGAGTTGCAATTTTCTCAAATTTTTCTAGCATTTTAAAATTCTGGTAGGCCAGACTCGTGGGGTCTCATCTACGAAGTGAACTGTGGTAAATAGGTCAACCACTGAAACCAGCTTGGTACTTGGCGCCTCATACTGCTAGATGGTCGACAGTTACTGCAGAAGTTGATTTACACTGTGCTACACATATAAACACCTTTCAACACTTTGACAGTCGACGATGTCCATCTGTGTGAACGATCACGTCACGTTGTTTACGTTCAAGCTCCTGTTGTAAACAGTACCAGCTGTTGTTTACAAGCTACATCTAACAGACATCCCTTTATATATCAACGTTGGATCTTCTGGTCTCAACTGTGTTGGCGAGAATGTCTTAGTAGCTGTACTTTGGAGGCCACTTCCTGTTGTCGTCGTTTCTGTAACCTTCGAAAGTGGATCTTCTACCCATTGCTGTCCAGTGTTGTACTTCCTTTTTGTCTAAAGGCCAGGATTGTACTTAAGATAAGTGGCAGTTTGTTTTTGGAAACTGTACCGTTATGTTGTGTATAACTGAGCCTTCTTTACAACACACTCTATTATATGCTAGCTGTTTATGTTATATGTTCTTTAATTTGTGTATATTTCTGCAGGTTCGGTTGGGCAGGTGACTGCAGTAGGGTATCCCACTTAACCGAGGGCCTACTGTGAGCGTTCTTTAGGGACCATCGCTAATTTCCCTCAGCGGAAATCGCTAGCGACTTTTGTTGCTATTTTTGTTTAGCTGTGACGAGATGTGTTAGTGTCGTTTTCGTCTATTTTTCTCCGTTCTTTAGTTTTGAGTTGTTTTGTTTGTATTAGTCTTCCTTCTCTTTTCTATAATTTATTTATATACACCTTTTCGTTATAACTGTGTTGTCATTCGTTTTGTTTACTTCTTCGCAGTTATCTTTACATCCTTTGTAACATTTTCCTTTAATTTCGCTGTATTGTTTATTTGACTTCTGCGAACGTTTTCGTTTGTTCTATATGCTTGTCTTTGTGTTCATTAATGTTATGCATTGTTGTCATACACGGTCTATATATATATACTCGGTCATTCACTATTATTAATATGATGCACTTTAAATATATAAGTGTTTAATGGTGATATTATAATATAAACAAGGTAATTATACAAGGTCTTTGACAAAGACTTGTCTCCCACTGAGATTGGGATAAAGTGTGTTATTATTTTAGAGGTACTGATAGCATATTATTAGACATAATGTCTACATTAGTCTACTTTATTGAGCAAGGGAAAGCCCTTGGTAAGACGGGTGAGAAGCTAGAAGAATTTGCACTTGCTCTATACGACAAGGCGCAGAAATTAGAGGTGGATAAACAGAAGGCCGAAGAGAAAAAAAAAAGCTGAGGAGAAAAGATTGGAAAGAGAAGCTGAGGAGAAAAAATTGGAAAAAGAAGCTGAAGAGAGAAAATTTCAGCAGCAAAGAGAAGCTGAAGAAAGAAAATTTCAGCAGCAAAGAGAGTTTGAAGAGAATAAACAAAAAGCTGAAGAGAAAAAATCCAGATGCAAAGAGAAGCTGAACAAAGGAAATTGTAAATAAAAGCTGAAGAGAGAAAATTTCAGCAGCAAAGAGAGTTTGAAGAAAGAAAACTTCAAGCTGAAAAACAAAAAATGGAACATGAAGAAAAACTCTTAGCTTTGGAGCTGGAGAAATTAAAATTGATGAATATGGGTAATTCTCAAGCAACTTCTAGTAAGACAAATGCTAATACTTATAAAGTAAAATTACCTCCTTTCAACACTGCAAAGGACGACATAACGTTCTATCTTGATAGATTTGAACTTACATGCGTATCGCATAAGGTAGATAAGGAGCAATATGTCGGACAACTGTTAGAAATAATTACAGGTGAACCATTAAATACTATAGTGGCAATAGAAGAACCTGATAAGACTAACTATGAAGTTGTCAGAGCAGCCTTATTAAAGAGATATCAACTTAAAGAAGACGATTATCGTCTTCGTTTTCAGACGATGTTACCAGAAACTGGGGTAGAGTTCTCTGACTTTATTACAAAGATACGTCATACTTTCTCACGATGGATTGAGCTGTCTAAGACTGAACACACATATGAAGCACTTATGGACTTGTTACTTAGAGACAAAGTAATGTCATCAGTTAATGAGTCCTTTCTTGCCTTTATACATGAACGTAAACCTAAAAACATAAAAGACATGGAACAATATTGTTGCCAGTATGTCACTGCGCACCCACAACAAACGATTAGCAATTCTAAAGTTAAAGAAGGTTTGCCGGTAGCTTCGGCAGCACCATATGGTCCTAAGTTTCATGCTAAATTTCAAGGTGCTCAACGCCCCTTTGATAGAAATAGTAGTCGTAACTTCGGACAGGATCAATTCGATCCATCCTGTAATGGTTCTTCTTCAAAGAACTGGAGACGAGCTGACAGTCCTCGTAATTTTGGTTCCGGCAATTATGGAAACTTTCGCAGGGGTAGCCACAATAAAAACTATCCATCATATCATAATTATTCACGGAGACAACAAAACAAATCTAAAAGATATTCTCATCAAGGAGAAAATGACAATCACAACTATAAAAACTGCGGTTCAAACCAAAACAATAATTACAATAGGTCAAATAACAATAATTCCAGAGGAAATAATAATCGCGGTAGATGGCAACACAAAAATAATAGAGCATGTCACCATGCTAACTGTGCTCAACAAGAGTCACAAGTAGTTAGTAATGAATCGAACAATAATAAAGCTAACTCTAGTGCTATCACATGTTCTGCTTTCGATTTTGGGAGAGCATCTCAATGCCCCCAATGCACAACACTGTTCGAACCTACTACCATATCTACCTTGAGTTGTGGTCATCCCTACCCGCTCTTCCTGCCGCAGCTGCGCATGACGGGAGAGGATCTCTTATCCTACATAGAGGTCTAGTGAATAATAATCCAGTCTCAGTCCTCTTTGATTCTGGATGCACTACTATTGGGGTTAAGCAATCCCTTATAGATCCTTCCTGTGCCACATGAAAAGTGGTCAAATGTGTGACATTTGGTGGCACAGTAGAAAAGTATTCGACTGCTATCATCCACATAGCCACTCCCTTCTTTACGGGAGATGTCCACGTGTGTTTGCTACCGAATCCTATTGCGGATCTTATCATCGGGCGTATACACGTCGTTAAGGAGTGTACCCCGCAGCAGATTGCTGCTTGGGAAGAACAAAATATTCAAGCTGCTAATGCAGTTGTCACAAGAGCGCAGGCTCAGAATATGCCTCAGACTTCATCGACCAAAAGTGATGAAGTACTTAATCAAGATGATCATTCGGTGATTTCGAGTGACTCTTTTATAAAACTTCAACAAGAGGACACTTCTTTGAAAAAATTCTTCCTTCTTGTTAAAAATGGTGATCCAAATCAGAACACAAATCGCAAATCCTTGATCACTATGAAGAATGGTGTACTAGTGCGGATGGTACAACACTCAGACACGTCTATGCATTCGCAAATTCTTGTACCTAAAAGTATGAGAGTTCGAATTCTGCAACATGCTCACGACTCTCAATGCGCTGGTCATATGGGATTTTTACGTACTAAGTCAAGAGTTCTTGCGACTTTCTTTTGGCCATTTGTAAATAGAGATATACGTGTTTATTGTCGCTCATGCAAAGTATGTCAAGAAGTCAAGTCGAAAGGTCCACACCATGCAGCACCAATCCAGGCTGCGGACATTCCTATTCGTCCGTTTCAAAAAATGGCAATAGACATTATTGGCCCTTTTAAAATCAGATCAGACAGAGGACACCAATTTATTCTTACATGCGTTGACATGTGTACACGCTGGCCAGAGGCTATACCTCTTAAGAGCATTTCTACTGCCGATGTTGCAGATGCTCTTTGGCTGATATTTTCTCGTCTGGGATTTCCCAAAGAAATCTTGTCAGACCATGGCACCCAACTAATATCTGACACTATGTCACAAGTGATGTCTACTCTTAATATTAAAAGGTCTCTGAGTAGTATCTATCATCCGATGTCTAATGGGTTTGTTGAACGTCTGAATAGAACCCTCAAAAATTTACTTGGGAAGATAACTGAGGATCATCCTCAGGATTGGGACAGATTCTTACCCGCGGCTCTCTTCGCATATAGAGAGGTTCCTAATGAACATACGGGGTTCTCTCCATTTGAGCTTGTCTTTGGCGTGCGACCGCGCGGTCCCATGTCGTTGCTTCACGATCTTATAACTGCCGATGATATCAGTGATGACACACAATCTTCGTATGAATATGTCATTGCCCTCAGGCAGAAAATCATTGAAGCATGCAGATTAGCAACTTCTGCATCTGAATTTGCTAAAGAAAACGCAAGGCAATTCGCAAATAAAAATAGATGCCTACGACAACTTTGTCCTGGCGACAAAGCATTTGTATTACTCCCTTCCAGGCAAAATAGACTTCTCATTGGATGGAAAGGTCCTTTTATGATTGTCTCTAAAATTTCTGATGTCGACTGTATTGTCGATATAGAGGGAAAGCATAAAACCTTTCATATAAACATGCTTACAGAATATCATGAACGTCCAGAGTACCTGCATCTTATCTTTCAGGCGACGGACGATACTCCAGTCCCACATGGTCATTACTCATCTCTGTCGGTTATACAGGATGAAGAATCTACTATATATTGGACTTAGATATTCCACAACTATAAGAAACAGATCGAGTATTGGGGAAATTTGGAATTCACAAGTAAACCCGCATTTTTAATACAACTGGAAATGGAAAATTAAAGTGGCCAGGTCTTTAATTAACAAGACTGGAATCCTAGGAATTTGATCACAAGTCATAGATGAATTTAACAAATGTTTTCCCAGGCCCAGGTGATTTCACAGAACATCCGCCGTCAGATGAATTAACTCTAATTTTCCAGACCAAGTCATAGAGGAATTAAACAAAAGTTTTCCCAGGCCAGGATTTCGCTGAACATCCGCCGTCAGATGAATTAACTGTAATTTCCAGACCAAAGTGATTTCGAAGCATCTAATACAGATCACTGTCCAGTCTAAATCAGTGCAAGGAGATTGTATATTCCCAAAATTTTGGGGTAAGTGTAAACAATTTATTTACTAATGTAAATTTTACAGGTTTCTTGTTCAGTGGTTAAATACAAGACTGGAAACTTCAACATATGAAAATAGTACATGCATGAACCACTACTGCAAGAGCTGGTGATTGTTTCTGACTAGTCGTGAGGGAAATCCGACAGCAGAGCGACCCCAGACTTCGACGGTAGTAGTGATGAGTATTAGGTGATGATTACCTCACATGTGCCTAAGATGTAACATATTATCTTGTGAGATTTATGTACCTTTTTAAATTGTAAATCAAGGCAAATCATTATTCACGCACTCCAGACGCAATTTCCTAGTTAACACCCAGAAAGATATTGGTGAATTTCATCATATTCCCTGAGTTACACTGTGTGCTCGGGAATTTAATTCTTCTGAGAGGTTAACATTGTTGGGTGGAGTACATGACAATGGGCCTGTTAGTTTGCAGCGAACAAATGTACTTCGCAGGCATTTGTTTCTTTCTATTTGTCTAAAGTTCGTGGTTACAAGCGATTAGACGATTTGTGGTATTCACGCCGCTATTGTGAGGGAAAAGCATCCACCTTAACCGCCTACAATGGAAGAGAGTGTGGAGAAGGCTTCCGTCATCACATAATTTATGAACCATAGCTGCAGGACTTATCTAAAGTTTTTTTGTCACAGGCAACAGCAAAACACAGACATTGATAGCGCCCCGATCCAACCTCTGTGAGTAAACATTTAATTTACCTTTCACCCCCATTTAATCCTTATTTTAATTTGTTGAACTAATTGACTATTAAATTTGTTGTATGTTATTTTAAACTAAACAAATAATTGTTTATTCATTAGAAGTATGAAAACAAACGTATGAGTAAGACTGTAAGACTATTTAATAAAAATACTCGTACGTATATATATATATATATATATATATATATATATATATATCTATATATATATATATATATATATATATATATATATATATATATATATATATATATAGTTGTGTAATTAATCTTACTGAGTTGGTGTAGCAACTGGGTGTTTATTTGGTGTGAATTTGAAAACGGTCTCGGGTCCGTCGTAAAAAGTAGGGCCTAGAACTTTACCGGCGAAGGTTTCGCTTCAACATAGTAAATATTTTGACGCTGAGGATAGATGAACGTAACAGATTAGGTCAGCCTGCGTCTGGCGGTTACTTACCAGACATATATTTACGGTGAAGCGGGGAGAGAGAGAAGAGGAGGGAAGTGTATGGAAGTATTACCTTTGGGGCAGAAATAAGTGTTTATCGCTTGTGCGTAGATTGGTGTAGGGGGTAGACGGGAGGCGTATTTTGCAGGTGTTTATGCGTTAGAGTTGAGATTATTTTGAATTTGTTGTACATTCGTTGTTATTTTATTTTCTTTACAGCATTTTCACGGCACACAGGGAGGGGTGCAAATTGCCTTACAGCTTGCCACGATATTCGGCCTTTCTCAGGAGTAGAAGGGTCGAGGCATCGCCAGAGGTGAAGGAAAATTGGTAACGCGGTAGTTACCGGCGCCAAGTACGTCTGCACCAGTAAAAGATAGCAGTTCTCTTGCAGTGAAGCCCCATGCTTCAGCAGGAACGGGTGCATCTTTAAAAAATCCAGAGCTCGTAGCTCGTTATACCACTCCAAAGAGGCGCGTGGCCTGGAGGTTGATTCTAATTTTACACAGCCATAATAATGCTGTTTGTCCCTGAACAGTAGGAGGGTTTAATCGGCCGGTATAGAATTATCAGCAGCAGTGAAGCATATACATCCCACGTCAAGTACCTAGTCATTATTACTGTGACGGGTAAGGTGTATGTGGGTGGATGTAGACGATCAGACAACACTCATACACCGCTCCTCTAGCTCACTGTCTAAGGAGTAATACACCAACTCCAACACTATATCAATCTCTGTGAATATATAATATCACAAATAAGTCACAATGGGCGCAGGGCCATTACAAACATTGGAGACATAAAAAATCCCGAGTATTCTACGATCACCCTGATCCTCGGAATAACTACAGCCACAATATAGGATACTTCACAAATCCACTGCACAACTCTGGCCCTCTACTCGCGCACTACTGTAGACATCCACCCTTCTCTCTTCTCTACGCTCTTCGCTGTCTCCTGTCTACTCTCTACTGACTCCACACACTACTGACTCAATACACATCTCTCTCTCACTGACCCCTTTCATTCGTATTCACCAAACACGTGAAAACCTTCCATGCTGCACTGCGCTTCATTCACGTATGACTATAGCTAGCAGCTTGTCTTGATCTCTGCTCACAACATTGCTTGTAGCTAAAGTATTACAAGGCACGCATTCCCAACTCACAACAACTCAAATGACTAATAAACTCCCGCTGGAGCATGAGAATATTCACACATGCAAAAACCTCCTAAAACACTCCGTGACATCCCCCCCTTTCCCTACGTGAAAAACCGGGGTTTTTCACCGAGGAGACAAATGCGAGTCCTATACATCCCCAACCCAAAAATACTTCATCAAAGTAAACAATGCTTCTATTCACCATATCAAACCTCAAAATATTAGCATACCAATTATTCTCATGACAATCACATTCAATATTTCTAACATTAACCCAAATTCATTTCCACATCAGAGAAATGTATGCACAATCTACAAACTTCATGTCAAGTCATCCAAATACACAAACAAAACTACATGCAAGAATGCTCAATCACAATCCAAAATCCATTTGTCTGATATCTTGTCCTTCTAGTAACATCAAACTGTTGTAGGGTTAATGTTCGTCTGGTCAACTTGCTGCTTGGTGACTTGGCAGACTGCAGAAAACTGGTAGCAACCACATATGACCCCTGCTGAAGAATCTGCCCTGAGAAAACAAATTTTGTCCAAATCAGAAAGCATCAAAAGTTGACAACTTGCAAAAATATTACCAAATTTTGTCTAAGTCACCTTGACACTTATTTGTACAAATCACTCTATTAGGTCTTCCCTTCTGAGTTAGTGATGTTAGTTTTCAGGCTCTGTAATTTCAATATTATACTATCAGAGGCCCCTTCTGGCATCATATACATCTCAGCCTTGGTCATACTCTTTAGTGTAGCTGCTCCATTTAGGCTGACAATATCGACGGCTACTACCACAGCTACAACAATAGCTCTCACCACCATCACTCCATCTACGACGTGTTCTACTATAAAGAGGGTAACCCTCTCTTCTGTCTTCCCAGTGGCAGTCCCCTCTGAACCTACATCTGTATACTCCTCCAGCTCTTTGTTCACTATAGCTTCGTCTGTTGGAACAAAATTCCCTGCTTATCTCTTGTACTCTGTATCTGTTTCTAAAACCACTACGACGTTCACTTTGAAAACTACCACAGTAACCATTACTACTCATGCGGCTTCCTCTAAAGTGTCTGAAATCTCTTAAGTCGTTGGTTTCTCTTCTGTAATGTTTCTCATGTGACATACGAGCACCACGACCCCTTCTGCGATATTTCTTAATCAGCTTTCGCGCTCTTCTTTCATATTTGCCAGATCCATAATATTCACCTTCTTTTGGCAAAGTAAAGTTCACCTTCGGTTTATTTACTGTACTTTCCGGAATACTCATCTTACGTTCACCCCATTCCTTTGCTGGTTTAATATGCCTCCCAATGTTAGTTTCTGGTTGACTAAACTGTTTTGGAAACGATACATCCCCTTGTTGTGGTGAAATTAAATTTAGTACTGCAGTATCAGCAACCAGAACATTACCAGATGACATGCTATCCACAGGAATTACCCTAGGTTGAAGCTGCAGTAAAATGTCATCAGCTTTTCCCTGCAATCTTCTAGTTCCTCCATAAGTACCGTCTCTATGTTTGGGCTTCACCATAGTTTGATATCCTCATCAGTACACTCTTTAATACCCCGAACATTTCCAACTGTCAGGTCGGCGACCTGATCCTCAAGAACAAAAGCTTTCACTTTGCCACATACGAATGGTGTATCAATATTTATCAATGCTAGAGGATAGACTTCAACTCTACCCAAAAAAGTAATACATCGAGCAGTTTGACCCAACAAACAAGACTCATCTATACACGATCTTCGCACCCCAATTGTCGTACATCCTGTATCCCTATAAGGACAATCAAATTGAAGGTGTCTAATACCATTACATACAAAGCATCTGTATTCCTCACACTGGCTCTTCTGTGGACTACCTTTAGTACTAGTCTGATGCTCGGCCACAGACTGAGGTTCAGGCTTGTTACAAAACTTCGCTCCATGGCATGGTGACCCGCATTTAAAACAGCCAGAAGGTCTTCTACTACCTGACTCTGTCATATTCTGCTGTTTCCTGGGGGATGTACGGAAGTCTGACTCTGTACACCTCTTACTTACTGCCTTCCTATCATAAGGTCTCTCCCTACTACGAGAATTTTGTCTCTGATACGGCCGTGTTTTAAAACTATGCTTGGCCGCACATGTCGTAAATGTTTCTGGCACCGCCGATTTATGAATTGGTCTGCCTGGATGTGCTGTTGTGTATTCCTGCCCTAACTGTGATATTGCCGAAATATTTTCAGGTTTTCTTTCCTGAAAAAAGCCAACAAATCGGGGCTACATGACGACATTACCTTATCACGTAAGATCAAATCACATAGGCCATCAAAATCTTTAGCAATACCCGATAGGTCAATCCACCTATTTAATAACATCGTAATATCTGCGATAAACTTCGCAAAATCTTGCTCACTACTTGGCATCGCACTGGGGAACTTTAACCGATAACCCTGCTCATTTAACCTGTACTTGCGTAACAAAGTTTCCTTCACTATGTCATAATTTAATCTATCTTCCACAGTTAATTGGAAAACTGTTTTTAATGCTGACCCTGTTAAATAATCTGTCAACAGTGATCCCCATAGTTCTTTATTAATCTTTAAGGCAGTTGCCTTCATTTGAAACCTCTCCAAAAAACAGTCCATAAAATCTATGGATTCGTTGAAAATTGGGAGTTTCAACTTGTACACACTCCCGTACTCTTTTTTTTTTGATGATGAGTCTGAACCCGACTTCTCTACCTCCAGTCTTCTCAAGGATATCTCTTTGTCCGCTTCTATCTTTTTCATTTCTTTCTGTATCTCTAATCTCTTAGTCTCTTCCTCTGCTTCTGCTTTCTTAGTTTCTAACGATATCTCTTTGTCTGCTTCTATCTTTTTAATTTCTTTCTGTGCTTCTATCTCTTTCATTTCTTTTTGTGTCTCTAATCTCTTCCTCTGCTTCTGCTTTCTTAGTTTCTTCCTCTGCTTCTACTTTCTTTCTCTTTCGCTCCTCATGTCGTTCTTGTCTCTCCTGCACCTCTTTAAATTGAGCTTGTGCAAACGCTAAGAGATCTTCTCCAGACTTTACTATCCTCTCACGGACGAGGATAAAGTCCATAAGTGTTGACATTATTGTGATTATACCTGATTTCTTTGCAACTCAAATACTCTAACAAAATGTCAAAATAGCTTAAAGTCCACAATAATATCTTCACTAAACCCTTACTCATTGTCTTACCCAAATAAATTATTAGCCCTACAAAAGAATGACACAAATGATGATGAAAAACAGTACACCCTAACTTAACAAACAACAACCTGGTAGGTCGGTAATAAGGAAAAGGAAAGATGTGTGACAGAGGTTATATTGAAATATACAGTACCAGACCTCTATAACGCATGAAAACAGGAGATTGAAAATTTTTTAACGTATTTACAGGATAGTGTAAGAAAAAAGGACTGAAGAATACACCATATACACAAAACGCTAAAGAGAAAATGTAACACACAACCAACAACAAACTACACGTAAACAACTAATGCAAAAATGCACACTTTATTCGTGAAGGGCAATACAACTGATCCTGCCCACAGGATAGGACCCCTTCTAAGAATAAATATCGCAAAATCCTACAGATGAAATCAAAACACAAATAAATACCATAATCGTCACGTCCAACAACAACATTGAAACAATGAATACCAAGGGAAGCCTATAGAGCAACTTGGACAAATAAATGAATTAAGGCCTTAGAATGATGAACCAAAATAAACTAAGGTTACGTAGCTTATTTCTGGTGTACTGGAATGAAGGCTATGGCAATCAACTGATCTGATCTGTTATCTCCAAGTCACCTCTGCAGCAGTAACTTTGAGAAGCGCAAACACTACAACACTTCCTGTGAGGAATATGTTAATACACACTTAGTAAAGCAGATATACGATTAGTTCAAGCTATTCAGATAGGGTCAAAAATGGAAAAATTCACGATACTAGAGCACGAAAGAATGTTACATAAGTACCTTATTTATCAGATACCTTATTAATACCTAGACTGTTCCCCTAGGCTTCATAGTAATCACCTTCTCAGAGTAACAAAGGGGCAACATCTAAATATTCACAGAACAATTACATAATACTTAAATTCCAAGCGTATTGATCTGTTTATAATGTCCTCAGCAAGTCTCAAGGTGATGAAAGAATGAAGACGACACATTTCACAGGCACAACACACTCAGTTCAGATTCTGTAGCAGCACCGGCTACCCACAGTGAAAAACTGGGCTCGTGTTTTCCACATCACACCGTGTCGAGTAGCTCCACAGATTTCCACAGATCTTATTCTTCTGGTCACAACAGATTCTTCTGGATACACCATAGGTTCACCTGGTCACAACACACCATTTCACAGCAGCCGCAAGTAATTGATGTAAACAGACTTATAAGACAGCATTCCTAGCACACTGTATATTCGTCAGCGCACAGTTACCGCTAACAGCTGACCCAGATTTGAACAGTGCAGAATCGTTCAGTTACTGTAAAGTTGTCACACTTCGCTGCGTTGAAAACCAAACTGTAGGCTGCTGACTGAATGATTTTGTGATTACTTCAGCGCTGTACCACTTTGGGTTCACTTGAAAGATCCAAATAGACGGCCCCCAATGTGACGGGTAAGGTGTATGTGGGAGGATGTAGACGATCAGACAACACTCATACACCGCTCGTCTAGCTCACTGTCTAAGGAGTAATACAACAACTCCAACACTATATCAATCTCCGTGAATATATAATATCACAAATAAGTCACAATGGGCGCAGGGTCATTACAAACATTGGAGACATAACAAATCCCGAGTATTCTACGATCACCCTGATCCTCGGAATAACTACAGCCACAATATAGGATACTTCACAAATCCACTACACAACTCTGGCCCTCTACTCGCGCACTACTATAGACATCCACCTTTCTCTTCTCTACGCTCTTTGCTGTCTCCTGTCTACTCTCTACTGACTCCACACACTACTGACTCAACACACATCTCTCTCTCTCACTGACCCCTTTCATTCGTATTCACCAAACACGTGAAAACCTTCCACGCTCCACTGCGCTTCATTCACGTATGACTATAGCTAGCAGCTTGTCTTGATCTCTGCTCACAACATTGCTTGTAGCTAAAGTATTACAAGGCACGCATTCCCAACTCACAACAACTTAAATGACTAATAAACTCCCACTGGAGCATGAGAATATTCACACATGCAAAAAACCCCCAAAACACTCCGTGACAATTACTAAAGTCATCAACAGCCGCAGTCGTGGAGGGAGATAGGGTTAACATTCCTTCCGAATGCTCTAGAGAAGAGGGGCAAACGGAGAAGCCTCTCAGTATAAGAAAATAGTTGTCAGAGAGACACTGAACAGAAATAAAGGAGAGACAAAAGTTATAAAGTTAGATAGTTAGAGCAGAGGACAGCCTCTGAGGTTGCACTGAAGAAGTCCGTTAGTGGATCAGTGTTTGTGATTTGCTGTGTAGGACATTAGATAGTTCATTCAGATTTTGGGGTAGACAGTTATTTACGTCTACAGCTGGACAGTGGTGTTAGATTTTTAATAATAAACTATAGGTAATAGGAGTGGTGGCTCGTACTTAGAGACCCCACCAATTTCTGTGTGATTAATCCTTAATTCTTTTCCCAGGCAGGTTGAATGAGTGGGTGAACGGATTGGGCTATTTTACCTGTCATTTTTTTATTAATTGGTTTAGTTCTTTTCAGGTGTGCGACCTCGCACGTTATTTATTTTGATAATGTTATTTATGTTTGTTGTGTAAATAAACTATGAACGGTATACTGGATCAGTTTCTCTATAACTATACAGTACGTATATATATATATATATATATATATATATATATATATATATATATATATATATATATATATATATATATATATATATATATATATTTGTCTGTATAGTTGTGTCTGTGGACTTTTAGTGAAACCTTATCTCCTTTATGGTAGCCAGAGGTGGTGAGCCTTTAGCTCTTAACAAAGTCGCGAGTGGCGAGGGAGAGTCAATCTCGGTTCTCACCCTCGAAGCTATAAGTCTCATCTTCCACATTCACTGTCATTCTCATACAAATCTATCTTCTCAGCCTTTCTCATACTAGGGTCTTGTCTATACACTCGGACAAACTCTAAAAACTTAAATCCACTTCGTGACACTAAAGTGCCCACAAATTGGTGTATTTAATTTAGTATATATCACTGTTATTTTTTATTCTGGCGCGGGGTCAGATAGGTGTGCCGCAAATTGTTAGTAAATTGAAAAGTGTGCCGCGAACACAAAAAGGTATAGAAACACTGCCATAGAGGATCACAAAACAACAATAAGAGAGGACATTCAAAGAATTGAGGAGCCGCGGCAGCGCAGTGGTTAGTGCACTTGCTTCCTAGTGGTCCATGGTTCGATCCCTAGTTGTTGAGTTGGGATTTTTTAGACCGCACACAGCTCCGGGGTCGACGCAGTATCATGAATTGTGCACCAGAACAACTCTGGGAAGGTTAGGGCGGCTGGCGTGATGCTGACCACATCACCCCTAGTGTGCCGTTGGTCTTTCAAAGAACTGCCCAAGATGTATGTTAAAGAGTAAGAATATTTTCGACAAAGACTGACTTTATGTTTGAACGCTCATGGGCACCATTGTGAATGATAAATAACTGTAAAATGTATCAATAAATATTGTTAGTGTTCTGTCATTCATGTTGTTTTTTTTTTTTTCATTTACGTACCATTATCTACTAAAGCCACATGTTTTAAGTTAAAAAGTAAGGGAGAACTATATGAGTAAACGCAGGGGCGTCCCTGAAATATTTGGCACCTGGGGCCGATCCTACCGTCCTGCCATAAAGAACACTTGCAAGTATATTTTTAATAGTAAGTAGTATCACAACAGTGTCCAATTGCACCCCCTTCCTGGCTGTCACCCGGGGCGGACCGCCCCCTCATCCCCCTTTAGCACGCCACTGCCAACACGAATGTTATTTTCAATTCGTGAAGCTGTCAAGTCGTGAATTTCTTATGTCACGCATTAGCAGCAAGGTATCTGCTGCAGCATAACTCTATCGAATTTTGTGATGTATTCCTTGGTGTTATTTCGGTGTAATCAGCACTACAGAAATGCCTATTGAAATCGGGTGCACTGGACCACAGGCTTAGCTTTATTATTTACTTCTATCTTTTGAAATTGTGAATGGTGAATGATGAAATTCAATGAATAAAATATTTTACAAAATTTTGAAATGATGGTTTAATTATATTATTTATCTTAGCCGCCCTTCTTGCAATTTTCCAATTAAGTAACTGTTGAAGCGGGTTCTTGGTGTATGTTGTTGAGGGTCAAAAACGATTTAGGTTGTCATTTAATTCTATTAGAGTAGTGGGTGACATCAATCTGTTTTTTTCCCTATGAACCCCAACTACTTGATTAATAATATTGCTGTCCTTTATAAGAGCGAATCGTGCAACAATTCAATTATGAATGAATGGCTTAATAGGCGAGCTAACTTCAACATTATTCAGCGGATAACTCCATCCTTCTGAGTCTATATAAACATACATTTATTACGTTGCAAGAAGACATCTTAATTCATGGCATTGAAGACATTTCATCATAGTTTCATATAAAATATTACAGTCCGTTCCAGTTACTTACAGATGTCAAAACATCATAGGCTTTCTACTCGCGTTGCCGCTGTGCAGTCAACCGGTAATGATACCTACTAGTTTTACGGATCATAAGAATGATCAAATTCCTTCCATAAATTCTTTACTTCCATAAATCTTGGTTATTCATAACCATTAGAATTTTATTAATCCATTCACAATATAACGGCCGACCCTCTGGCCTAATCTCAATAATAAATTCTGCAATATGAAGACTATCACTGGAAGGAAATCAAGACACGTCTTACTAGCTTGACGGTCGGAATAAAAAGGGTAAACTTATAACTAGGGTATGCGTGAGCATAACAACGAAATACGTCATTTACAATCCTATGCAACTAGGCAAAGTTTGTGTTCAATTAAATATCGTGAAGCGTGAAAAACATTCTTTATTTATAACATCTCAAGCATCTAATGCGTAACTTTAAAGTGCTCACAACTGTAGCAGACGACATCGTTAAAACGTATCGTAACATTCCCCTGATCGATGGGGGTAAAAAAAATCTATTCTATAGATTTTCTTTTTTTTTTTATAGTAAACCATTAACTCGTTTACTTACTTCAAAAAAAATTCTTAAAGAAAAATCACGACGCAAGGCCTACGATGTTCTGAATAGAACAGTGTCGCAAGTCATTGTCAACATACTACATGTCATAAATACAAAAAAAATATTCTCAATTAACTAAAGAAAAGTCAACAGTCAGAAAGGATAGTTAATGACTATCTACTTAACTGAAAGTATGTGTTAACTAAATTAGGATGTTGTGTATTGAGACATGAATCTAAAATATAACTAATTAAATATATGTGAGTAATGCCTGTAGTGTATGTAGGATGTTCTAAACTTACGTTTAATTAAATAAACTAAGTATTGTATTGGAGTAAAAGAAAGTAAAGAAAAGAAAAAAAAATGTAAGAAACATGAGAAATTATACCTGTGAGAACAGAAATAGAAAGAAATATAAAGGAATAAAATTAATAGATTAACTTAAGTAATAGATGTGCAAAATCTTCTATGTAAACTAATTGTCTAACTAAAACTAAATTAAGTAATCTTTCTACTAATATCAAATATTACATAGCATTATAGAACCAAATGACGTTAAAGTTAGTACTTAACACATATAAGATTATTAGTTTCACAATTATACTACTTATTTTAAGTATTTGTTTGGATAAAGTTTATTTAGAACGTTTAATTGTTCTTTATATTGTCACGTGGAAATATCCAATTCGCATTATCCATCCCAATGAAGAATTAGTTGAAATTTCAAGTCTGTATGAAATGTACAGATGAATGTATCATTTTGCAAAGTTACTTCAGTCAATATTGATTCATATTTGAAAACGATAAGTTCCAAGTTCACGCGAATATTCGTTTTCGTCTGTATCATAACGAGTGAGAGACGTATGGACACAAACCAAAGTCCAAAAGTTTATAATTGAAACCTTGAATTATCTCAGCAACTTCGTGCATATATATAGTAAAATTAACATAGTTCGTTGCATGTCTTTCGAAGTGTTTTTTGTATGCACCAGGTTCATAAACACATAAGTCATGTAATATGAAGTTGTACCACGGAATCGTTCCAGGTGTAAGTATAGTCTAATATCAAGACTTGATTTTAGGTATTCATGAACACGAACATGGTTAAATATTTTGAGAGTATACGTCTAATACCGCTTGAAATGTTATTAATATGCATTTGAATAAGTAGGGTTACGAGAGAGTGAATCGGCTACCACGTTTTCCGTTCCTGGTATTGCTTCTATTGTAGATATTACTGTAGTCATACAATATTGACGTGCTTGACTCGAAATTCAGTACGCTCGTGAAGTATATTCGATATTGAAGTCAAGGAAACTCGAAACATCGTTCTTCGTTTGCAGTGGAACTTTCACGTTATTAGAACTGGAATGTCATCAAACGATTACTTGTCCTTGAATGCGAACGTCACTGACGTTGAAATTGCCCGCATCTGAAGGAGATATATTTGCGTAAAATTTAGTAACTCCTGTTGACCTCGGATTTAGGAGGTATTTAATAAAAAGCTTCCCTAGAAATTTAGTGGACGCGATGTTAGCTTATGTAGTCCATGTCGTTTTCATAGACATGTCTTTTCTCAAGACAAATAGACGGTATACGAACTTATGCTGCATTGGCTGAGCATAGTTAGAGCAATCAACCACGTTACTGTCTATCGTAGGTATGGTAAAACTACACAAGAACGAAAACATGTGTACAAAATGGAGATGTCACCCCAAAAAAATGTTTTCTAGAAGAAAAAAATCACTAAATCAATCTATATTAGAATAAATGAATATGAAAGCCAAGAAATGATGACTGACCATGCTGAATCATCAAGAATGTGACAAACAGTGTTACTACAACATGTTATCTGCGTGACGCAGAATCAGGTACTAATTGTAACTTTAGAGAATGGTGATGAAAGTATGCACCATTATCACGCTCAATAACCATACGAGCATCTCTATTGTTACGAAATGTAACCACAGCTTCACCATACCTGTTGTTGGTAGGTGGCTACAGACGCACAAACCTAACGTCTGCCGTATAATTAAAGAAATTCCCAAGTGCCTGCCATGTTGTGTCTTGTGGCAGATTGCGCACTAACACAGTGCGAGAATATGCACTTTTACCAATATAGGTAGTATCGATGTCCCGAAAATGTGAACAAATGTAATGTGTATCTTTAGTTTTATTAGGAATATTTACTTTTTCCCTTCTCCTACAGGTATGATCTTTATTCAGTGAGGTATCATACTGATGGAACTTAGTATGATACCTATCAGTATTCAAAGCAGTAGGTTTAAAGCATGTCGATGACCCCTGCTTGCTCGGCAAAGTGTAAACTTTGCTGACCGACTGATCGGTATTACGTTTACCATTAGAGGGAAAAACAATCCTAACGCCATTAATTGTATGAATGAAACTCTTATCAATTTTGATAATGTTAATACTATTATTCTAATGAAGAACAGACTCTCTCTTATCATATTGCCAAGATAATGTAAATGTAAATGTAAGTAAATTTAAAGAATTAAGTTTGTCAGGAAGAAAACATTCTTCTTCTTGAAATAGGGATAGACCATCATATTGAAAATAGACAAGTGAGTTGTCATTGAGGTCTGGAAACGAAAGTTGTAAATGTATAGGAAGATTATGAAATTCCTGAGACCTGTCACTAGCAATATTAAAGAATGCTATCTGAATGTGCTGAGTCGTCTCAGAATGTGGTATACCGTGTATGCGCATGTCAGTGGTAGAAAGAAACAACATCGTCTCCTGCGTAGTGCAATGAGCACCGGACATTGTATTGAAAAGAAATAGGAAAAAGATCATCACTAATATTTTCTTAAGAAAGAGTGTGTAAGTAGAAATTGAGAAGTCTCTAACCGCGATAGTGGATGTCAAACAAAAAGACAATAGTATACTTGTCAACATAGGCCACAAATATAAACAGAAAAATCTGTGTAAGTTAGAAGTCATAGCAGATATGTATCTGCGTATCGGTACATCATAGGATGTACTCACAGCAGTGTTAACATGAGTGACAGTTGATGTGCATGTAGTGTAAATGTCACTACAATCTGGTATCTCAGTCATGACATCATCATTATTACCATTAAGTGGGATAATCTCATCATCCTCATCAGTTTCCAGAATGGTGCAGAGACAAAAATTGGAAAATACTGTGCCACATGCATTCATTTTGTTGGCACGAAGTTCAGCCATCGCAATGATAGCGTTAGCATTGCTATAAAATTGCAAATTCTTCCTTTCCCATTCAATAATCTCTTCTGGTGTACAATCTTTACTGCCATGGATGCGTCCCACCGTAAGATCAGCTGCTGGATTCTGTAACATGCAGACCTTAACATCACCAGTAAAAAATGGTGTGTTAACATAAATAATGGCCGTAGGATAGTACTCAATAGTACCATCAAAGGTGATACACCGGACATATTCATTTGTAGAACAACTTGGATGGACCAGTGACTGCCTAACTCCGATGGTAGATGATCCCGAATCCCTCAAAACTGATACTACTGTACCATTAACTATTCCTCAATTGAAGATTAGGGTGCCTGTACCATCGTTCGCCGAAAGACCAACTGCTGGCAAAAGGTGTCCACAATTCAGTACTGTATCTTTGGCCTTCTGAAAAATAGTATTAAAATCTTGGCAACTATTAGCCACATTATAATTAACAGCACAACATGAAGACGAGGATTGTGACTGATTATTATTATCAGAAACACTAGAGGTCGTACCATCTGTGAGTGCCGCCCCTGCACTGTGCTCAAAATGTGATATTTTATATGAAACTATGATGAAATGTCTTCAATGCCATGAATTAAGATGTCTTCTTGCAACGTAATAAATGTATGTTTATATGGACTCAGAAGGATGGAGTTATCCGCTGAATAATGTTGAAGTTGGCTCGCCTATTAAGCCATTCATTCATAATTGAATTGTTGCACGATTCGCTCTTATAAAGGACAGCAATATTATTAATCAAGTACTTGGGGTTCATAAGGAAAAAACAGATTGATGTCACCCACTACTCTAATAGAATTAAATGACAACCTAAATCGTTTTGACCCTCAACAACAAACACCAAGAACCCGCTTCAACAGATGGTAGGCCAGCGTGGTTGTGAAATAACTATTTCACTGCAAAGTTAATATCCTACTATCAAGAATATCGTGGTTTTTTCGAACTTTCCTGACGAACATATTGCGTGAAATTGTGACTGAGACCGATGTCGGGGATGGTCAACAGAATTATTTCGCTGTCTACCATTGTAGTTATTGTTTTTAGATCTGTAGTTATGATTATTATTATGCCACTTATTACCATTGTTATTTGTATTACCATTAAATGGTTTATTCCAATTTTACTTTTGTTGATAATTATTGTTATGTCTGACCTGAGGTGACTGATTTCTAAATTGCTGCCTACCTCGGTTGAAATTACCGTTATTGTTGTAATTATTTTGCCCCTGATAATAGTTGTCATTATATCTTCTATTTGAAAAATTCCTATCAAGGCTCTGAGCTCTTGATCTATTCTTATCATGATATGCCATATTAGAAGCAACTGGTAATGGTTCTCTTAATTGGGAATTAGATATGGTAACGTTGGGGTGTGCAGTACAATAATTGATTGCCATTTCTTCTAATGCCGCAGTAGTGGGTGGTTTGCGTTCCTGCAAAAATGACAAAAATGGTGCGCTAACAGAGGATAGAACCTTATCCCTAAGCAATAAATCAACTAGTTTATCGTATGATTTATCCACACCAGCAAGTTCAACCCATCTATTAAAAGTATTGCGTATATTCGCAATGAACCCAGTGAAATCTTTGCTTGACTCTGGTAGAAGAGTTATAAACTTTATTCTACATCCTTCCTCATCTAAATGGAATCGTCGTAATAACAAAGCTTTTATGGTATCATAATCACTAGTTATTGTTGGATCAATATTCTGAGCTGCACTTGCGGGTTCACCATCTAAAAATTATCTGAGTTTATTAGTGCCCATGCAGATTTATTAAGTTTATTGGCCTTACATGCCTCCTCAAAGCGTAACAACCATGATGATAAGTCATCAAAATTTAATTTGAATGGTGGTAATTTAAAATTATAGTAGCTTTTAGTCTGGTTTGCTGAAGATGTATTAGGCGCAATATCACTATTATTGCTATTTGAAGTCAATTGAGCTCGTAATCTTATTTCATCCATACACATCTGTATTAACCTTTCTTCTGCTTCTCTTTCATGTTTTCGTATGTTTTCTTCTTCAATCTGTTTCATTTCCTCTCTTGCTAGTCTTTTTTCTTCTTTGACCTCAAGTTCTTCTTGTTCACGCTTAGCCATAGCTTTACGTTCTGCTTCTTCTTGTTTAGCAATTGCTTTTTGTTCTTCTAATTCTCGCTTATATTTTTCCAGCTCCGCCACTGCATATTCACGAAGAGCATCTCCTTTTAGAGAAAAGTCCTTCCCGAGCTTCACAAAATGCTCTAGAGTCAACATAATTAAGTTAATAATATATTTATTTATTAAACTATATGTATTAATCAACAATATAACTTAATCAATTAATTACATGTAACCAATGGGCAAAATAGAACTATGACTAGACCAGTCTAATAGTTTCCCATTAATATGCTTACCAAATTAAGGTAAGATCTAAATTTATCCTTATTTATCAATATATTATGACATCATGCCATATGTAGCATGTAAAAATAGTAGTTACGTAGACTACTAGTGCATTTTGATGCAATCAAATTGGTCATCAAGTAATTTCAAGAAATTAATCTTAAGTGTTATAATATTATTATTATCTAGTTATTATATTCTATTATTAAAGTAATTTAAATTAACAACAATACAAAACGATAAACAAAAGAATTTACAAGCACAAATGAACATCACAGTCACTAATTACCAACATTAAAATGATTCTAGCAAATGAATAAAACTACAGGAAGTGATGAACTATACGGAACGAAGGAAGTAGGTCGAAGCACAAAAACTAGAAACTATGATGTCACACATGGACTCTTTAACTGACGCAACATGATATAAAAATGGAAATAAACGATAGTTAGATTTAGAATGAACGAGATAGTTTACAAACAAGTGACGAAAAATGAATAAAAATGAAACCTAGTACAGAAAAATACCACAAATATAACGTAACTTCACAGCTAACACCTGATATTAAATAGATGCAATTACAAGCAGAGTATGCCACCGTTTTTTTTAAGCGGATCTCTTGTACAAAATTGCAAATATTCAACAAATGTCCTATAGAACGATTTGAAATATTCTCACCGTCCGTAGAGGTATCTGAGAATAGATAAAATTCCCACCAACCTGCCCGCTAACGGAACATACAGACGACATTATAGTACCAAACATGTAACATGCATTATGAAAAAAACATGCCTGCCAAAGCAATGGACGAAACTTGCCTCAGGGCAAAAATGTGTACTTATCTTTAAAAGGCGAATTCAATCGTCCGAACAATGCTGGCATACACCAACATCAAGGCATAGATGTATGGACTATTCATGATAGACATCGTTGGCGTTGATTAACTTGAATTTATGTGCATCTTGATGTATTTGACAATTGATTTTGCTCTTGGATATCAACGGCTGGTTCAAAGTCATCTAGGAAAATTATGACGTCATAATTGTTCGCAGTGCGCATGCGTGTTGAACTGTTCACAATTTCACGCAATATGTTTGTCAGGAAAGTTCGAAAAAACCACGATATTCTTGATAGTAGGATATTAACTTTGCAGTGAAATAGTTATTTCACAACCACGCTGGCCTACCATCTGTTGAAGCGGGTTCTTGGTGTTTGTTGTTGAGGGTCAAAACGATTTAGGTTGTCATTTAATTCTATTAGAGTAGTGGGTGACATCAATCTGTTTTTTCCTTATGAACCCCAACTACTTGATTAATAATATTGCTGTCCTTTATAAGAGCGAATCGTGCAACAATTCAATTATGAATGAATGGCTTAATAGGCGAGCCAACTTCAACATTATTCAGTGGATAACTCCATCCTTCTGAGTCCATATAAACATACATTTATTACGTTGCAAGAAGACATCTTAATTCATGGCATTAAAGACATTTCATCATAGTTTCATAAAAAATATTACAGTCCGTTCCAGTTACTTACATTCGTTAAAACATCATAGGCTTTCTACTCGCGTTGCCGCTGTGCAGTCAACCGGTAATGATACCTACTGTAGTGGTTTTTGATGTTATTATGTGATTGTTATGTTACCTAGTGTCCTGGATGAGGTCAGCTGTGAAGGCTCCTGATGATAAAAGTCTATGTGAGTTACAGGAGGCCTTTCTGCTACCACTTATGACCTCAAACAGAACTATTCTACTATTATGTATGTTAGCTACGTTAAATGTCTAGGGTACTGAATTGTGATGTGTAAGTAATAAGATACACAGACACACACATGTAAATACTAAGTCTAATATTAAGAATAATAATCTCTATGATAAAATCAACTAACACTGTCTTTAAAAGTTTAGATTTTCAATCTTTTAAATTTATTTAGTCCTGAACCAAATGTTTCTTCTGGTCAGGACGTATGAAATAATATGTATTTATCAATAAAGGGCATATATATATATGAACAATCAAATGAAAATTTTATACATCAATATATTGTTACATTAGTTGATATTAAAATTGACTATAGTGTCTTTGGCAAAACTAGCACTGGATGTTTAGTTGGGGTGGTGTCATCATGCCCAATCTCTGTTTTCTAAAGTTCATTGTCCTGGAAATATGGACTGAGTTATAGTGTGTTTACAACAAGGTTTTATGTCTTTATTTATGGGGGACACCGTTGATGAATCCACAGCAGGCCAGATTTTCACTTATCTGCCTGTGTCGATGTATTACAGAATTCTAATGGCCCACTCCTCTCAGTAGCTGGAGTAAATGTTAGGATGCTTCTGCATCCACTCTTGTACTTCTACAAAAGCATCTGGCACTAGCGTAGTGCCAGACCAGAAACTCTGAAACCAAAATTTGTGCCATGTGTCACACACTGCTCAATGCACTAATTTTACACGCACAACAAAGAATACAGAACTTACAAAGATTGGGTCAGATCTCTCTGACCAACATATCACATCTCACCCAGGTGGTATCAAATAGTACCAGTTTCCAAAGACTGCATAACATCCGAAATATGTTCAATAGTTTCCTCTTCCATTCAATAAGGTGGGTGTTATGTTCCCACTGATCTCAAATATAGATCTGTCTTCTATAGTCCTTGATATGCTTTCTATTATTTTGTGTTTGTCTCTAGGTCCTGGCTGTTGCTGGGGACCTAGAATAAGCACTCACTTGTCGTAATCATTTTTCATTTTATGGCAGTATCAATCACTCAAATTATTAATTGTTAAATAATAGGGTTAATGAATTTTTCTCCTTACCACAATTCAAAATGTGAAAACACAGTTACGTTGTACTAGCAAAACTCAGCTGAGCTGCTGGCTATAGTATGGCGTCCCACTGAGAATATATATATCTTCTGGAAAACACTCATTTAGCAGTAACGAACTGTGTTAAAGGACAGTCTTACAAAAATGGCACAAGCGTGCGTCTCTCATTCAATAATATAAATGTTTTTATCCAATCAGCGGACTTCCCCTCTATCCTTTTCAAATATTCAAACTTAAAGTCAAATTTCAGTCAAATCTCAGTCTAGTGTGTAGTATTTGTCTGTTGGTCGTCTGTCTCAACTTGGTTTTTTTCTCCAAAATTTCACTTGTTTTTTGGACTAACTACATGAAAAAACTACACAAACCTGCCCCACTAAGTTATTTTTAGCTAATATCCTCCGACGTTGCCCCTCGTCCAACGCAGTTTGATTTTTGCATTTTTAGGCTCAAGGACGCCAAAATGTAACGTTTGTGAAAATATGCACAAAAAACTGTTCGCTAGTCTGATTGGAACAATACGGTCTTTCGTCAATATCTTCCGTGTTATCTGTCCGTCTGTGTAATTAAAAGTATATTATTTCTCTGCTCAAGATGGGCTATCAAACTAGCTAGGTTTTATTTTCATAACTTTATTATTAAAGAAAAACCTACTTTTCTCAAGGTTAGTTTTTGAAATTTGTTTTTGAACCTTCGTCCACGGCGTTTGCCGCTATATTCAAACAAAACAACTAATTACCGTAAAACGTCCAAGATACGACTGTTTCTAATAAGAGCTAAGGTCTTTTTTCTACCAATTCCTTACATTGTGTCAACTAGTGGCGTGATTTTTTTCCTTTAAAACTACAAATTGCGTCTTTTAGCATTTAGATTCAAACACGTGTTCCGATCGTCATATTTTTCTTTTCTTTTATCTCCGTTTCCCTCCCGTCTAAAAGGGTAAACCGTTTCGTCTGCATGTTCTAACTAGTTAATGTTCAATGACCCTAGAAAACGCTGGCGTAGGCGAGAATGTATCCTCGTATCTTACGTATAATTTTATCCCTACATGTTATCTTACCCGTTATCTTTATAATTGGAGATATTTTAACGTTGTATCACTGTATTTTTCACCACACATCTCGCCACCTGAGAACATGCACTAATGCAAGTTCCAAAACCAGTGATACACATAGATAAAATTACTCCTCACGCCTGCCAACTATTCTAATTTTGATCACAGGGGTGCCTACTGAGGAAATCTGCACCGACATTCTGTGACCCCGGGATATATTCAATATTAAACTGATAAGGTTGCAACAATAAAGACCATCTTAACAATCTTGCATTTTCATGCTTGGCCTGAGATAAGAACACTAGGGGCTGGTGATCCGTCTGGACCACAAAAGTCCTACCATACAGATAGATTTGGAACTTTTTTATTGCCCAGATTAACGCTAAACATTCTTTTTCGCATGTGGAATATCCTTGCTCCGCTTTATTCAACTTGCGGCTTGCATAAGCGACTGGGTTCAGTTCCCCATTGGGTGAAGAGGACCTTTGCAACAAAGCCGCCCCACAGGCCTACATTGCTTGCATCTGTTCTCACCACAAAGTCCTGAGTCAAATCAGGCAATTTGAGAATAGGCTTGCTAGTGAGTTTTTCCTTTAACTCTTGAAATGCCAATTCACATTGCGATGACCAAACAATTTTATCTGGATTTCCCTTGCGAGTCAGATCAGTCAGAGGAGCACATATAAAGTTAAAATTTTTGATACATTTTTGGTAAAACCCACATAACGACACGAATGATCGCACGTCTTTTTTTGTTTGTGGTCTAGGTGCTCTCTGCAGTTTTTCCAAGTTCTTGGGGTCAGGGGTCATGTTACCCTGATAGACAGTATGTCCCAAGAATTCCAACTCTTTGCATCCAATACAACATTTTGTTGGTCTAGCAGTTAAGTTTGCTTCTCTGAGCCTATCAAATAACATTTTCAGAGAGTTAATGTGTTCTTCAAATGTCTCTGTGGCGACGAGAATATCATCCATGAAATTCGTGATACATGGATTATTCAGGGGATCCAACAATTTGCGCATCATCCTAGAAAATACACTCGGAGCATTTTTCAGTCCGAATGGTAGCATGTTGAATTCATAATGTCCTTCCGAGGTGCTAAAAGCTAAATAAGGTCTAACTTCAGGCTTCACTGGAATCTGGTAATAGCCTTTGCTAAGATCCACCTTCGAAAAGTATTTTGCCTTGTTCAATCTGGCAAATAACTGTTTTGTGTCTGGTAGTGGATCCACTTGTCCTTCTGTGACAGCATTCAGTTTCCTGTAATCTATGCACAGTCTATGTTCCACAGACGGTTTCCTCAACAAAACTACACTGGAGCTAAAAGAAGATTCACTGTGAGAAATAATTCCCTCCTTCAACAAATAATCTATTTCCTCTTTCAATGCCTTCTCCAGGAGCCGCGCTAGCGTAGTGGTTACAACACCGCTCTGGCGACCGGGTGATTCAGGATCAAATCCGGGCGACGGCATTTGAGGATTTTTCGTCGACCGGGATTTGGACTGGATTAACTCGAGACCTGGCGAGGACATTTGAAGGAGTGTCGTCGACCAGGGATTGGCGGCTCCTGAGCCGACCCAGCTGTAATGGGTACCTCCGAAATTGGAGAGTATTTGCCTGAATGGCGAGGGACACCTGTCTCTGTACAAGAAAAAGGGATACTCACGTAAAATCAATGTCAGGTTAGACATAAAATAATAACCTGAGATTTCGCTTCGAGTATTAGCGGGCGTACAAAAAAAAATGCCTTCTCCTTAGCAAACGGAACAGAATAGGCTCTCATACAGATTGGGTTTGAGTCTACCAGCTTCATGTCATACTGTATCAAATTTGTATGTCCTGGTTTATCTGTTAATACATCTGTATGTTCCTCCAGAACCTGTTGAACTCTCTCCCTCTGGTTTTTAGTCAGGTGCTTACTGACTTTTACCTGTGCTGCTGTCTCACAGGGATGTAATGGGTATTCATGTGAGGTGAGTGGTTCCTTTTTCATTTTAGTTGCGATAGCCAAGGTCAGTAAGGGGGCGCTTTCCTGGATTGGTCTGTCCAGATACTTCTTTAAAAGGTTCACATGATATATCTTTTCCTTCCCCTTTTTGTCAATTTTATAGTTTGTTCTAGACACCTTCTCTAGAACCGTATATGGACCTTGCCATCCAATTTGCAACTTATTCTGGCTGCCGGGTAGTAGAAGAAGCACTTTCTCTCCCACAGCTAATTCTCTGTCCTTCGCTTTCCTATTAAAATACGCTGCATGTTTCTTCCTGGCTTGTCTCAAATTATCATTTGCCAGTTTCCATCCAGCTTTCAGACGAGTGGTCAGCTCGTTCACATATTGATATGATGAGGTAACAGACTCTTCTGCTCTCTCATCTGTCCAGTCCTTAATAATGCTTCTAATGGACCTTTTATTGGCCTCCCAAATAGCAGGGTTGCGGGAGCCATCCCGGTTGAACTATGTGGTACCTCCCGATACGCAAACAACGCGGCGGGCAGAAATTGATCCCACATATCCGGTTTTTCATGTGCCAGCTTCCTCGGGATAGAAAAGAGAGTCCCATTAAACCCCTCTACCTGGCCGTTCCTTTGTGGATGGTACGGACTACAATGAAAGTGTCTGGCTTGAAATAGCTTAAAAACTTCTTCCGTTAGTTTCCCCTTGAACTGTGAGCCATTATCAGTCAAGATTTGATGCGGGAATCCTAATCTTGTGAATATTGTAAGTAGTGCCTCTGCTACATGTTTCGAATCAATTGACGGCAGGGCCACCGCCTCTCCCCCATAGAACAAGTGTCCACCAGAGTAAGGATGTAACTGTTCCTCCTCTTGGTCTGAGTGAGAGGTCCCACAATATCCACTGCAACCCTCTCAAAAGGTGTTCCCACTATGGGCATTTCCCCTAGAGTTGCAGGAGCAGTCCAATGCTTTGGAGCTACCCTTTGACATTCTGGACAGGATTTGACATATCTTGTTATATCCTCCGTTATTCCTGGCCAGAAGTAATGACAAGCTATACGCTGTCCTGTGGCGCTGATCCTCATGTGACCACTGAAGGGAATCGCATGCCCTAGTTCCATCACTTTATCCCTATAGGAAGTGGGAAGAACCAGATGGTTGTGACCATTTGTTCCAGTTCCGGCCTTCCTGTATATCAATTTGTTCTTCATAAAGTACTCTCCCTTGCTTGGAGGTGTGTGGCATTTGGGCAATTTTTTAAAACATGGCTTGAGTGTCCTATCCTCAGCCTGCGCCTTCCTCATCTCTTCTGGATGAGCATTTATAGGTTCACCTTCTTCCTCCTTTTTCTGTGACCTGGTCTGCACTGTCGCCATGATCACAGGTTTCTCGGGATTCCCCAAGAAGACGTATCTACACCCCAATATCAGAGGGTAGATTGGTTCATCTATCACTGCTGCTCTGATTTCTCCTTCCACATAGCGAGTTTTCACCGTTATCCTTGCGATGGGAAGTGTCATGAGTGGTATGTCCTTAGTCGCCCCTTGTATTTCCACTGTTTCTGTGGTATACTGACTTGGATCCACTAGGCTAGACTTCACAACTGAATCATAATCCAAACCTGTATCATATAGGCACCTTATGGTGACCCCATTACAAATAACATCCTCACAAACTGGGGGGTGATAAGGTTCCTGCTGTCCATTAGGATTAACCTTTAATCTCTGGTTCCCCGATTTCATTGCAGCAATGTTTGAAGGTTTCCTTTTACAAAATTCGGTGTTATGGTTATCTTTCTTACACCATTTGCACCATCTCTTTCCTTGGTTAAATGGTTTCCTTTCATTATATTTTTGGTCATTGAACTGTGAGTTTCTATCACGATAATCATTTCGTGGCCTATCAAAGTTTGTCCTGCCTTTATTACCTTGTTCTCTGGTATCAAATTTACTAAATTGCTGTGGAGCTTTAAAATTTTCTATATGCTTCTTTTTAGTGCCACTTACCTCTGCCTGGGCTGCCTGATACCTCTCAGCGACATTCAAAACCTCCCCCAACCTCTCTGCACCTTGTTCCATGAGAAATTTTCTCAGGTCTGGAGCCATGGACTCTCTTAATTGCTCTATCATGATCATCTCTTTAAGATCTTGGGTCTTCCCCAGAGCAGTCCATTTCACCAAATAGGTTTCCAGTCTGGCAGAGAATTGGTGGTATGTCTCCCCAGACAACAGTTTGGCATTTCTAAACTTCTTACGATAAAATTCACCATTCTTTTCATATCTCAATAACAAAGCCTGCTTTAGCATGTCATAATTGTCTTGGTCGTCTCTATTCATCTTAGCAAAGACTTCATAAGAAGTACCTCTAAGCCCTTGGGATAACTTAAGACTCCACCTCTCTCTCTAACCCATACGTAGTAGCTAATAATTCGAATCTACTGAGGTACCCCTCGATGTCATCGTCTTTCTCAACAAAATGGTCTAAATGAAACCCCATAGCTGAGGTTGAGGCTCCCTGACTAGGCGTGGCATCTGAGGGAAAGGGGCTGGCACCATTTTCAGGAGCATGGCCTTGTAATTCCAGCTCCCTTAGTCGTAACTCGTGCTCCCTTTGCAATCTTCTATCTTCTCTTTCGGCAGTCAATCTCCTATCTTCTGCCTCCCTTTGCTGTCGTTTTTCTTCTGACTCCGTTTGCTGTCGTTTTTTTCTGCCTCTAATTGGAGCCTTTTAATCTCCCTATCTGCCTCCAATGCCTTAGCCTCTTTGTCAGCCTCAATCTGCAGCCTCTTAAGTTCTTTATCAGCCTCAATTTGTAACCTCTTCTCTTCAGCTAACCTCCTATCTTCCCTTTCAATATACTTGTCACATTCTGAAGTTACATACTGAATTAAAACTTGACCCTCCATGTTCATCTCCTTCGCCGTCAGCACAGCAGCCGATCTAAATTTTGCTAGATCTGCCATACTCTAACACACAAATTAACAATGACTAAGGAAAAACCAAGTATATAATTACTAAGGTAATATATTAATTAATTAATTAATTACCACTGGCTGTGAAGATTCATCAACTTTTATTTTCCACTTTTTATTTTAAGGGACACTTTTAAATTTATAGAACTCTGTCCCCACTAGTTTAATTCCCAAACCAGGAGACCCTAATATCTTTGATAAACTTAAATCCCGGGATAAGAGCTACCCGATGTTTGTAGTGGGAGAGGGTTCAAATCTCGGACAGGACCCCAATATTTGTAGTGGTTTTTGATGTTATTATGTGATTGTTATGTTACCTAGTGTCCTGGATGAGGTCAGCTGTGAAGGCTCCTGATGATAAAAGTCTATGTGAGTTACAGGAGGCCTTTCTGCTACCACTTATGACCTCAAACAGACCTATTCTACTATTATGTATGTTAGCTACGTTAAATGTCTAGGGTACTGAATTGTGATGTGTAAGTAATAAGATACACAGACACACACATGTAAATACTAAGTCTAATATTAAGAATAATAATCTCTATGATAAAATCAACTAACACTGTCTTTAAAAGTTTAGATTTTCAATCTTTTAAATTTATTTAGTCCTGAACCAAATGTTTCTTCTGGTCAGGACGTATGAAATAATATGTATTTATCAATAAAGGGCATATATATATATGAACAATCAAATGAAAATTTTATACATCAATATATTGTTACATTAGTTGATATTAAAATTGACTATAGTGTCTTTGGCAAAACTAGCACTGGATGTTTAGTTGGGGTGGTGTCATCATGCCCAATCTCTGTTTTCTAAAGTTCATTGTCCTGGAAATATGGACTGAGTTATAGTGTGTTTACAACAAGGTTTTATGTCTTTATTTATGGGGGACACCGTTGATGAATCCACAGCAGGCCAGATTTTCACTTATCTGCCTGTGTCGATGTATTACAGAATTCTAATGGCCCACTCCTCTCAGTAGCTGGAGTAAATGTTAGGATGCTTCTGCATCCACTCTTGTACTTCTACAAAAGCATCTGGCACTAGCGTAGTGCCAGACCAGAAACTCTGAAACCAAAATTTGTGCCATGTGTCACACACTGCTTAATGCACTAATTTTACACGCACAACAAAGAATACAGAACTTACAAAGATTGGGTCAGATCTCTCTGACCAACATATCACATCTCACCCAGGTGGTATCAAATAGTACCAGTTTCCAAAGACTGCATAACATCCGAAATATGTTCAATAGTTTCCTCTTCCATTCAATAAGGTGGGTGTTATGTTCCCACTGATCTCAAATATAGATCTGTCTTCTATAGTCCTTGATATGCTTTCTATTATTTTGTGTTTTTCTCTAGGCCCTGGCTGTCGCTGGGGACCTAGAATAAGCACTCACTTGTCATAATCATTTTTCATTTTATTTCAGTATCTTACTTACTTACTTAGTCGTTCCCCTTCTACCGTGAGGTGTAGAGGTTTGGAAGAGAGAGCGCCAGACCATTCTATCAGCTGTCTTCTTCCTGGCCTGGTTCCATTCTAGTCCTCGGTCCTTCAAAGATTGTCTAATGTTGTCCTCCCAGCGGACTCTGGGTCGTCCTGGAGGTCTGAATCCCTGGCTCTTTGTTTCCCATGCTTGTCGTGGTAGCCGATCTTCTCCCATTCTGCAGACATGGCCAAACCATCTTAGTTGGGACTGTTCTATTTGGGTCTGCAGCGGATGGGATTTTAGGCCTTGACGGATCGTCTGGTTGCGGACCATGTATTTCAGTATCAATCACTCAAATTATTAATTGTTAAATAAAAGGGTTAATGAATTTTTCTCCTTACCACAATTCAAAATGTGAAAACACAGTTACGTTGTACTAGCAAAACTCAGCTGAGCTGCTGGCTATAGTATGGCTTCCCACTGAGAATATATATATCTTCTGGAAAACACTCATTTAGCAGTAACGAACTGTGTTAAAGGACAGTCTTACAAAAATGGCACAAGCGTGCGTCTCTCATTCAATAATATAAATGTTTTTATCCAATCAGCGGACTTCCCCTCTATCCCTTTCAAATATTCAAACTAAAAGTCAAATTTCAGTCAAATCTCAATCTAGTGTGTAGTATTTGTCTGTTGGTCCGTCTGTCTCAACTTGGTTTTTTCTCCAAAATTTCACTTGTTTTTTGGACTAACTACATGAAAAAACTACACAAACCTGCCCCACTAAGTTATTTTTAGCTAATATTCTCCGACGTTGCCCCTCGTCCAACGCAGTTTGATTTTTGCATTTTTAGGCTCAAGGACGCCAAAATGTAACGTTTGTGAAAATATGCACAAAAAACTGTTCGCTAGTCTGATTGGAACAATACGGTCTTTCGTCAATATCTTCCGTGTTATCTGTCCGTCTGTGTAATTAAAAGTATATTATTTCTCTGCTCAAGATGGGCTATCAAACTAGCTAGGTTTTATTTTCATAACTTTATTATTAAAGAAAAACCTACTTTTCTCAAGGTTAGTTTTTGAAATTTGTTTTTGAACCTTCGTCCACGGCGTTTGCCGCTATATTCAAACAAAACAACTAATTACCGTAAAACGTCCAAGATACGACTGTTTCTAATAAGAGCTAAGGTCTTTTTTCTACCAATTCCTTACATTGTGTCAACTAGTGGCGTGATTTTTTTCCTTTAAAACTACATTTAAACTTGTCGTAACAGTAACAAAGAGTTTTCAAACTTGTTTTCTTGGCTATTCGTCTTTTAGCATTTAGATTCAAACACGTGTTCCGATCGTCATATTTTTCTTTTCTTTTATCTCCGTTTCCCTCCCGTCTAAAAGGGTAAACCGTTTCGTCTGCATGTTCTAACTAGTTAGTGTTCAATGACCCTAGAAAACGCTGGCGTAGGCGAGAATGTATCCTCGTAACTTACGTATAATTTTATCCCTACATGTTATCTTACCCGTTATCTTTATAATTGGAGATATTTTAACGTTGTATCACTGTATTTTTCACCACACATACTAGTTTTACGGATCATAAGAATGATCAAATTCCTTCCATAAATTCTTTACTTCCATAAATCATGGTTATTCATAACCATTAGAATTTTATTAATCCATTCACAATATAACGGCCGACCCTCTGGCCTAATCTCAATAATAAATTCTGCAATATGAAGACTATCACTGGAAGGAAATCAAGACACGTCTTACTAGCTTGACGGTCGGAATAAAAAGGGTAAACTTATAACTAGGGTATGCGTGAGCATAACAACGCAATACGTCATTTACAATCCTATGCAACTAGGCAAAGTTTGCGTTCAATTAAAGATCGTGAAGCGTGAAAAACATTCTTTATTTATAACATCTCAAGCATCTAATGCGTAACTTTAAAGTGCTCACAACTGAAGGAGACGACATCGTTAAAACGTGTCGTAACAGTAACAAAGGTTTCATCAACTGTTCTTTTAACACTTGTTTCTTGGCTATTCTAACTATCAACTGTTTATCATCATCAGACTAATCCCTGCCATTTACTGTTCACACTGGTTGCAAGTATTTGGTTAGCACTACAAGTAGCAACAACTATAGCAGAACAACACTACCTCCCACAGACAAGAGAAATAATTGAACAATACCCAGTCATTAATCCCGGAAAGGAGTTAAAACTTCCCGTAATAAAAACCACACTCGCAGATAGCACACCAACAAGAGACATCAACCAACAATAAATAAAACAGCTATTTTATAAACTATTGACAGCTACCCTAGCACTGCAATACATGCATACACAGATGGCTCAGAATTTAAGGCCAGCATAAATGCTGGACTTGGAGCGTATGTAAAATACCCAAATGTCAACATACCAGAAATATATGAATCGTGTGGAGAACTCTCTACTAATTATCAAGCAGAGATTATCACAATAAACACCACCCTCACAGCAGTAGACAGCCAATTCAAACAAGAAATGTATATGCCCTCAGATATCATAATCTTCACTGATTCAAAATCAACATGTCAGGCTTTAGAAAAATATCGTATCTCCAAACTGACAGTACAGAAATAATACAGCTGGCCGAAACAATTGACAACCTGTTAACAAAATATGACATCAGAGTCACTCTCCAGTGGATACCAGGGCACACAGACATACCAGGCAACGATAAAGCAGACGGACTAGCAAAACTAGGAGCAAGAATAGTTCAAACAAACGCCCCAGCAAACATACAGACAGCTGAAAAAAACCTCCAAGACAACGTCAAAGAGGAATGGCTGAACTGATGGGCAAAGGGATCTACTGGACGTGCTTTGTATACAGAAATGGCCTATCCCAACAAAAATGACAACATTAATAACCTACGACGTATGGAGCAGAGCACAATCTTAAAAGTAAGAACAGAACACACCAGGCTCAACAAGCACATGAGCCTAATTTCCGCAACTGTACACATCCATATGAGACAATTCAGCATGTGCTGCTCACAGGGCCGGATTAAGCTAGTACGGGGCTGTGGCAGATTATGTTATAGATTTCATATATCTCTTTCTTCATCTACATTTTTCTTTCACCTACGCCTGTTGGTTACAATCAAACCATTCTATACCCTCTGAGATCTGTCCCTTTTCCTAATTTAGCCGATATTTTATTGCTGCTCGCTATTTTTATTTGATGAGAATTTACCAGAGACCGATTAGCTACGTTGATCTATAATTTATTCCTAACATCAGCGATCGAATCTCGTTGTAATGGGATCAGACAGAGTAGACCAAGGTGAGAGCAATTTCTATTACTGTTAATCTGTAGAATTGTGGGTAAGGTCATGTCGCGCCTGGACAGCGTAATGTAGTCGTGTATTTGGGTCACCAAATACTGAGGCGCTGACAAAGTGTCACAAAACATACACGTAAACAATGTACAGCTTCCCAGGAGTGTAATGCTTGTAACAGGGTGTGGGTGAGAATGTAGGTGTGTATATTGACATCAGTAGATCGTGCACACGAGGGCGTATAGGCTCTTATGTAGCTGCACACCAATCTCACTTCACCACAAGTAGAAGTCATAAATGTAGGTAATGCAGATGACTTTCTTCAACATTTATTACTGGTTGTACGTTGACAGACGAAAACAGTCAATGGAACAAGGATCATGGACATTTCATGTGTGGTAATGAACATTCGTATCTAGCATCATAAATCTTGGATAGCTCATGTGTAAGATGCTAGCAGAGCTGGCTTGACAATCTACGTCCTTTCCTAAAGTAGCTCAGGGCCCCTGACTAAACGCGTCAGGCAGGCCTTTTACAAATATGCCGCACGATAAGGGCGGTTCTAGTTGCTTAACAACAAAGTCTAAGAACTTGTATAATGAAAGTCAAGACTTCATCTGGCGTCACACGCCAGGTACTTCTTCTGGTGAAGAAACATCGGCCGTAACAACGGGCCTCTTGTGGCGACAGAATCAGGCCGCAGGTAGCGGGCCTCGATAATCAGGTAATCTTAGTTCATAAATATATGTTTCTGTGTACAATAGATCTCTGCCGTTCATACAGCCCGAATTGCGGATTTTCATATAGTTAATTCTCTGGACATCTTAGTCCTGACTTCTACAACATGCCCCATCCTGGGGTACTATAGAATATATATATATCATTGTGAGCTTCACTCACGAAGTCGCCTTCAAGCATATATGATCTAAACGAACGAAAGATCAGAAAAATTTCTGTGTTACCTTTCATAGAATCCTAAAACACTAGGAGAACACAACACTGCCATCCCTGGCATAAAGAATCACTTAGGGAAGGAAGATCAGTCATTCACAGAACTTCCATATCCCTAACAAAAACTTGGCAGAGAGAATCTACGGACCGCCACATCCGCTCTAGAAGCCCCAAGGTACACTGATTAACCGGAAGATTCCCGGACTTTGCGCCTAAACTTTGCGCATGAGCAGAGAGCAACGGCCTGAACGATACTAATCTAGACCCGGGCGTTTCCGCCACACGAGATACAAAAAGCTCCGTATATGGTCATATGAATCAAGACTTAAGACCTGATAACTATTTAAGACAGGTCAACATCTATCAATAAGACAAGAGAAGATAACTACAAATCAACCTGTCCCAGGGAGTCAATAAACAGTTATCTAACTTAGACCATCAAAAGTATTTAATAGATTTACGTCTTATGACACCGTCAAAACGACAGCAACAGACTACCGCACCCTCCGGATTAAAAAAAATGAACACACATTTTATTTTTGAAATACATCGATGAGCAAGATACAACAAGCTCAATACGCATGAATGATGCGCCGATGCAACAAACAACATAAGATAATGTCTTAATGACAGGCTCAATAGACGAACAATAGAGTGTCTAGTGAGAACAAAAAATCACCTCACAAGATGAGAGAAAATATATCCGGGAGGAACCATCAAAGAAATCTCAGTTGCTGGCGATGCTAACAAAAATTACATACACATCAACAAATGCAATATTATATCGCCGTGAATGACAACATATATCGAGAAGTCATATGAACATATAAATCTATATAAGTCTCATGCTCTTAATCACTATTATCTAATGGATGGACATAATCAAAATTTGTAAAGTCGTTATATATATACATATGACAATACAAGTGTGTATCTAACTAATAGAAGATGGCATCCACAGTACAAAATAATGCTGTGTCTCAAAGATCAATGTAAGCAGCATCCAAATAGTGTGACATACGGCATCATCATGATTCTCAAAAGCACTCCGTAACTGGTACTAGTTTGCACTGAGAACAATATAAATGACACAATTAGCAACATGCTATAATGTACTATAATTACTATTACATGTGTAAGCATTACATGTGGCCGCATTAATTTTTTCGACCTTTATAAATGTCAACTCAACCTTCTCCATTACACCAAAGATGGAAATAGAGAAAGAAAACAATTAATTTACCACCCTAAGGTGACAACAAATGTGTTAATATATATTGTTATATTGAAGAGACATAAGTCTAGAAGTGTATCAAGAAAATCTAGGACACAAGACTTAAGTGGACTCATGTGGGCATCTAGACAGTATGTCTGCCATCACATTATCCGAACCACGGATAGCTCGTACCGTGAAATGAAAAGGTTGAAGAGCAATAGCATATCGAGTAGATCTCGAGCTCTTCAAGTTCTTACACTGAATAGCTGTAAGAGCTTTTTGGTCTGTCTCCACAATGAAATGCGCACCAAGAAGGAATCTTTGTAACTTAAGGATTGACCAAACCATAGCCAACAATTCACGGTCTAAAACCGAGTAATTCCTTTCTGCCGCATTCAGCTTCCTAGAGATATACATTACAGGATGCAGAGTTCCTGAGTACTCTTGCATAAGTGCCGCTCCGATCCCTGTGGATGAGGCGTCACTACGAAGAACAAAAGTCTTATCAGCAATAGGTAGCCTTAAGATAGGTGGGGATGAGAACAAATTCTTAATCTGATCCAATGAAGAATGATCCATTCTTGAGACCAGCGCACCATGTTAGGAGACCCTTTCTTCAATAGGGTTGAGAGTGGTGCCATGATAGAGGATAGATTCTTAATTAATCTTCCGTAGAATTGTATTAATCCCAACAGACTACGTACTTGTTTTTTTGGTTTAGGCACTGAGATATTTAATATCTTAGACATGTTTTGGTCCTCTGTCTTCAATAGACCGTGACCAACACGATGACCGAGGAAAGAAATTTCACTAAACCCAACATAAGCTTTAGAGGGTTTGGCAGTCACATTATGCTCGCGTAGAGTAGACAGTAATTCATTTAAACCCAAATAGTGATCTTCCCAAGTATTACTGAAAAGACAGATGTCGTCTAAGTATGCAATGACATCTGAACGATATGAGAGAATTCGACGCATCATGCGTACGAAAGTAGCTGGGGCGTTCATAAGCCCGAAAGGCATAAAATTCCACTGAAACAAGCTCCTAGGTGTTGAGAAAGCAGTGAAAGGTTTGGCGCGTTCAGTTAACGGAACTTGCCAATAGCCTTTCGACAAGTCAAGTTTAGTAAAGAATCGAGAGTTAGAAAGTCTAGTAAGTAGATTTTCTAATAAAGGCATAGGTTAAGCATCGAACTTCGTAACTTAGTTCAATTTGCGATAATCTACGCAAAGGCGTATGTTATTGTCTTTCTTTCGAACAATAACCATAGACGAAGAGTATGCTGAGGTGGATGGTTCAATTATTTTCAATTGTATAATTTCATCTAATTCTTTCTCGACTTGTGCTTGAAAATGAATAGGAAAAGGATATGGTCTTACTCTGATCGGATTATGATCAGTAAGTATAATGTCATGTTCAATGACGTGTGTGTCCAGGAATGTAGGTAAGGACATCCTTAAATACTTGTAGCGTAGAAGATACTTGTCGCTGTTCCTCAAAAGACAAATTAGAAGAAACAGTAACGTTTCTCCATAAGGAGATGGCCACTCGAGGGGCAGCGGCTGGGAGACTTTATCAGGCCATGGATCGAAGATTCCTCAGCAAGAAAGAGGTTGGTAAGAAAACGAGGATGGCTGTATGCCGCTCCACATGTGTCTCTTGAAGCACTGGTTTTCATGGTGTTGTGGGTCAATTACTTGTTGAAGAGTGTTCCACATAATGTCAGCAAACCGATTATAAATTCTGTACATATAGTTGCGTTCTTATATGTTCCTTTTTTCATTCAGTAATTTGAATCGTGCCTTTGGTGGTAATCAAGCGAATGCGGGGTGGAAATTGTGAAAACGATTGAACATTGCAATTTAATCGACTTGATAAATCTTTTCATTGAGTCCATACATTTAATTTACAGGTTGCACACATCAAAACAATCCACGCATGTTGATCATTAAAAGTAGGCCCTACATATTAAAACTTGATCATATATTGAATATATATGTAGATATACTACCAGTCCTTGTCCAATAATTGAATTACTGTAGGCAGAACGTCATAGCTATATGCACGCGCGGTTGGGGGTTCCAACGGCCGACAGTGAGTCTATGAGTCTGGCAATACTATGGACTGCAATTCATCCTTCCCTAAATTTACTTACGTACTAACCTTAATCCTTTCATATCTTCATAATAACAATGGACTGACCCATGTCCATACTTGAATAAAATATATCTGTGCGGCAATACCATGCCCGACACTGGAAGGGTAAAGCGACGCGTCTTTACTGCTTGACGGTCAATGTAAAAAGGGTCTCGTATCTAAGTCACTGTGCGTGACCTAACAACGCTAACACGTCATAATTCGATCGTGTACATAGCGTTCAGTAGACCGCGAATTCTTAATCTCAAATATATTAAACGCAGTGACCCTAAAATAGCATACTGTCAACCATAGCAGACGACTTCAATAAAATACCGTAACAATTCCCTGCCCACCGGGGAAAAAAAATCTATTAGATAGATTTTTTTGAACTATCTTACTCAAACATATGAACAATTTAAGAAAAACCCGACATATGGCCAACGATGTTCTGTCTAGAACAGTGTCGTGGTCATGTCGACTAATTAACAATCATATAATATACTAATGATCATGTTATACATGTGTGTTATATTAACTAAACAAAATGTCAAATGTCAATAATTAATTACTTAATTAATTTAAAGTTTGTAGTGATTAAGTATTAAAGTGGTATGTCAAAACTAATCTAACTAATTAAAATTAAATTAATTAATCATAGTAAGTGTGTATTAAGAATCAAGTTATTAAGAATCTAATTAAGGACAATGAAAGAAGATGTCATTAGACAAAGAAAAGAAAAAGAAATAAGAAGTAAAAACAAGTAAAGTAGAGAAAGGATAAAGTATATAACAAATTAGTTATGTGTGTTTAAAATTAATTAGGTGTGTCGAGTAATCACTAACTGATTAATTTAACCAACTAAATAATAATAAGTGTCAACATATTTGCTGAATAAATATCATAATTATCAAATTCATATTTACAGCTAAGAATATTATCTAAGGATTGTGTGAGATTCATTTATTTTCTTTCTTTCCTTTTTTTCATATCTCATTTTCATTTTTTTTTCCTCACATCTGAATTCAATTTTAATTTCTTTATTAATTCAACTATTAAGTAGAAATTAATTAAATTTGGGTATGACGATCCATACGTAGTTATTATCCTGGTGAATTTCCATTTAGAAAATACTGTTGAAATGTTCCGATCCTGAAGGAATTTAAGTTTCATACCGTTCAATAAGTTATGTCACATAACGAAATTTGTCCAACTTGACTTCAGAAATTCGAATTATCTTGCAACCAGTTATAGTACGAATGGACACTAACCAAAGTCTAATCATAAACACGAACTCAATGTCTCTTCAAAATTCATTTCGTATGAAGCATGTCCCTAATAATCATTTATTTGAATTGTAGTCGACGTTTCATTCACAGGTCCAGAGTTTAACGATGGGATTCTGTCTCTTATTATAGGTACTTTCATACCTCGACATCTGAAGGATTTCTAGATAATACATCCGCCACGATATTCTCTGTGCCTGATATATATTCGATTGTAAACTCGAACGGCTGGAGGAGAATGGCGAATCTTGTTAGCTTGGGGCTTCTATGATTAGCCCGGCGTAGCGATGCCACCGCCTTCTGATCTGTTTGGATCACGAAGGGTGCACCCAGGAGAAATTTTTCCAACTTGTTGATGGCCCATACAATAGCCAACAACTCTTTATCCACAGTAGAGTACTTGGTTTCTGGCGTCTTGAGTTTTCTTGAAATATATAACGTCGGATGAAGGACATCGTTGTGATACTGGAGCAAACAAGCGCCAATTCCGTAATTACTCGCATCTGTACGGAGGATAAACTTTTTAGAAGCATCTGGTAGTCTCAAAATAGGTGGATGTGAGAACATGGAAAGTATTTTATGAAATATTTTATCACAGTCATTAGTCCATGTCACTTTCAACGGCATGTCTTTTTTTAACAATGATGACAAGACCGCCGTGATAGATGACAAGTTAGGTACAAATCTGCTGTAGTATTGGACTAAACCTAATAAGCTTCTAACCTGCTTCTTCGTTTGAGGAACTGATAAGTTTAGAATTTTGGAAACAGTACTAGGAACCGTTTGGATATATCCCGATCCAATAATATGTCCCAGAAAAGTTACCCCATGAAAAGCTATTTGTATTTTTGTAGGTTTAGCTGTTAAGTGATTCTCTCTTAATATTTCCAAAACATATTTAAGTCCCGAAAAATGTTCCTCAAATGACGAACTAAATAGGCATATGTCGTCGATGTATGTAATGATGTCTGGTCTACCTGATAAAATTTTTCGCATCATGCGAATAAAGGTAGCCGGAGCGTTAACAAGCCCAAAAGGCATCACATTCCACTGGTAAAGACCTTGTGAAGTGGAAAACGCTGTGTAGTATTTAGCTTTTTCGGTTAGTAGTATCTGCCAATAACCTTTAATTAAGTCTATCTTAGTGAATATTGTTGCGTTGGATAGACGTGGAAGTAGATCGTCAAGAAGTGGATGTGGTTCGCTATCAACTACAGTTTGTGCATTTAATTTTCTATAGTCGACGCATAGTCTGATGTTGTTGTCCTTCTTTCGGACTATGACTAATGGAGAAGAAAATGGAGAGTTACTAGGCTCAATAATCCCTAAAGACAACATCTGCTCAAGTTCTTTCGAAGTTTTAGTAAGAAAGTGTAGTGGAACAGAATAAGGATGTACACGAATTGGTGTATCATCAATAAGAGTAATGTCGTGACTAATTACTGATGTGCGACCTGGTACGTCGGTCAACACATCTGGATAAGATTGTAAAAGATCAGCAATCTGATGATGCTGTTGCGGTGTAACCGAAGAAGAGATGGTTACGTCCCGCCAAGATTCAGTAGGTTGTACTATCGGTACGGTAACGCCATCTGTACCTCAGGAAAAGAAGATTCTTCTTCCTGAATAACTGACAGATTAGTATAGTGACATGTAGGTACTAATGTGTCATCTAGTTCGTGAAAAATAGCCTGTAGATGTTGTGGACGAGTATGAAATTGTTTGAGCATATTTATATGGTATATTTTGTTATGTCCCCTTTTTTTCGTACGCCCGCTAATACTCGAGGCGAAATCTCAGTTTATTATTTATGTCTAACCTGACATTGATTTTACGTGAGTATCCCTTTTTTCTTGTACAGAGACAGGTGTCCCTCGCCATTCAGGCAAATACTCTCCGATTTCGGAGGTACCCATTACAGCTGGGTCGGCTCAGGAGCCGCCAATCCCTGGTCGACGACACTCCTTCAAATGTCCTCGCCAGGTCTCGAGTTAATCCAGTCCAAATCCCGGTCGACGAAAAATCCTCAAATGCCGTCACCCGGGTTTGATCCTGGATCACCCGGTCGCCAGAGCGGTGTTGTAACCACTACGCTAGCGCGGCTCCACGTTATGCCCCTTAATAGCTAGGACATAGTCAACATCAGAAATCTTATCAATAACTTGGTAAGGACCATTCCATGAGATAAGTAGTTTATTGTCGTTATGTGGCAATAAGACATAAACTTGATCTCCTGGAAATAGTTGACGTAATCGTCTAGTTCTATTTTGTAACGTTCTAGCTTTCGCTTTAGCAGCCTCAGATGAAGCTGTTGCCATTTGGCAAGATTCAATAATGTTATTCCGGAGATTAATAACATACTCATAGGATGACTGGGTATCCTGAGTCATATCGGAGTCAATCAACAAATCTTTTATTAGTCCCATAGGACCTCTTGGTGGAGCACCGAAGACTAATTGAAATGGAGAGAAGCCAGTTTGTTCATGTGGCACCTCTCGATAGGCGAACAAAACAGCTGGGAGCACTCTGTTCCAGTCCTGTGGATGTTCAACTGTAACTTTATGTAACATTTGTTTAAGTGTACGATTAAGTCTTTCTACTGCACCATTACTCATGGGATGATAAATGCTACTGAGATTCCTGTCTATATTCCAGGTTTTCATTACCTCTGTCATAGTATCAGATATGAATTGAGATCCATGGTCTGATAACAATTTCCTAGGAAAACCTACTCTAGAAAAGATAAGATGTAGTGCATCAGCTACATCTGTGGTAGTGGTGGTCTTCAATGGTATGGCTTCTGGCCATCGTGTGCATAAATCAATGCACGTGAGAACAAATCTATGTCCTCTTGCTGATGGTAAGAGTGGACCAATAATATCAATGGCCATTTTGTCAAAAGGTTTCACGGATATGTCACAAGCCTGAATAGGCGCCGTGTGAAAAGCTCCACGTGCTTTCACTTCCTGGCATATAGTACAAGAGCGTACGTACTGTGAAATATCTCGTGACACTCCTGGCCAAAAAAATGAAGATAATACTCGAGAACGTGTCCGAGTATATCCCATGTGACCTGCGCACTTAGAATCATGTGCGTGTTGAAGGATGTACCATCTAAAAGCAAAAGGTACCATGACTTGTTGCTTTACTTGAGTTTTATCCATAAAACATCTAACTAATATGTCATTTTTAATCATAAACCAATGATTATTCTTATTGTTTAAAGTAAGATTGTCAACATTGTTGACCAGAGCAAAAAAATTTTTTAATGATCTGTCTTCTTTCTTTTTTTCAACAAAGGACGCTCGGTCAACCGAAGAATGAACATCAATATGTCCTTGGTTTTCTGGTTCCTTCTTATTAGTGTCGATAGTCTCTAATATTTTAGTTTGCGCTCTAGTTGTCACAGCATTTCCAATGCATAGATTATTTTTCTCCCATTCAATAATCTCCTCTGGTGTACAATCCTTGCTGATATATATGCGACCCACCATAAGATCTGCAATTGGGTTCTTTAACATGCATACTTTAACATTACCTGTGAAAAAAGGTGTGTTAACATGTATTATGGCAGTGGGGTAAAATTCTATTGTTCCACCAAAAGTCATACACCTGACATGTTCCCCTGTTGCACAACTGGGATGAACAAGCGACTGCCGGACTCCGATAGTGGTCGATCCTGAATCTCTCAACACTGAAACAATAGATCCATTTACCATCCCTCTGTTAAAAATCAGAGAGCCTGTTCCATCGTTAGCTGCTAGACCAACTTCTGGGAGGATGTGTCTGCAATTTAATACTGTCTCCTTTGCCTTCTGAAATACAAGATTACATTCTGGGCAACTATTTGCCACGTTATAATTAATTGCATAACATGTAGCAGAAGATTGTATTACTTTATCGTTTTGTGAAACATCTGGCGTTGTATTGTTAGTAATTGCTGCCCCTGTATGGTGATGATAATGAGACGATCTACGAGACTGAGATCTGTGACGAGAATGATCATTAGAATTATCTTGTTGTCCCCTGTAGTAACTGTTATCTCGATGTCTCGAGCCATGATTATTGTTATTCCAACTATTACTAGTATTATATTTATGTGATCGATTATGATTTGCGTTATGTCGACCATTGTTGTATCTCGACTGAAGTGAATAATTTCTATTTTGTGGTCTTCCTCTATTAAAGTCACTATTATTGTTAAAATTATTTCCCTTATTAAAATTAACATTATAATTTTCTTTGAAGCGACTTCTATCTACGCTGTGTGTTCTTGGTTTGTCATGACTGTGGTATGACATATTAGAGGCCACAGGTAGAGGTTCTCTTATTAGCGAGTTAAAATATGCATTTGGTTAGCATGCAATAATAATTGAAATTTTTTCTAACTCATTGTATTAGATGGTTTACGTTATTGCAAATAGGCAAAGAAAACAGAGGATAAACTTTATCCCTCAGTAAAAAAAACTAACTTATCGTATTATTTGTTGATGTGACCGATTATGATTTGTATATATGTTCGACCATTGTTAGAATCTCGACTGAGGTGAATAATTTCTATTTTGTGGTCTTCCTCTATTAAAGTCACTATTATTGTTAAAATTATTTCCCTTATTAAAATTAACATTATAATTTTCTTTGAAGCGACTTCTATCTACGCTGTGTGTTCTTGGTTTGTCATGACTGTGGTATGACATATTAGAGGCCACAGGTAGAGGTTCTCTTATTAGCGAGTTAGAAATACTTGCATTTGGATGAGCAGTGCAATAATTTATTGAAATTTTTTCTAACTCATTGATAGTAGATGGTTTACGTTATTGCAAATAGGCAAAGAACGGTGGGCTGACAGAGGATAACACTTTATCCCTCAGTAACAAATCAACTAACTTATCGTATGATTTGTTGACACCTGCCAGTTCCACCCATCTGTTAAAGGTATTGCGTATGTTCGCAATAAAACCTGTAAAGTCTTTATTAGAATCTGGCAGAATACCCCTAAAACGTAATCTGCAGCCCTCTTCGTCTAAATGGAAACGACGTAATAATAAGGCTTTAATGGCATTATAGTCATTAGCTATTGTTGGGTCAACATTCCGAACTGCACTTAATTGTTCTCCGTCCAACAATTCATTAAGTTTTAAAGCCCATGTTTGTTTTGGTAGGTTATGTGTTAAACATACTTGTTCAAAACGTGATAGGTACGATCCAAGGTCGTCGAAATTCAATTTGAAAGGTGGTAATTTAAAATTGTAATAAGGTTTATTTTGGTTGGATGAAGATCCATTTTGAGCATTATCATTTTGGCTTGCAGCAGCATTTTGTGCCTGCAATCTTGCAGTATCATACTTAAGACGTTGCAATTCCATTTCTTGTTGCCTTATAATTTCATCTCGTTTCAATTTATTCTCTTCTTCTTGTCTAAGTTCTTCCTTTTCTTGTCTAGCAATTTCTCTTTGCTTTTCTAACTTATGTTCACGTTCTTCTTCTTCTCGTCTTAACTCGGCTTTATATTTTTCAAGTTGTTGTTCTGCAAATTCCAGGAGTGCATCTCCCTTTTTATTACAATCCTTTCCAATTCTAATGAAATGATCCAAGTTAAGCATTCTTGAACCTAATAATGTATGTATTTGCTCAATATAATCGACTATAATACTATTGTATTATTATTTGCAAGTTCCACGACTATATAATATTTTGTAATAATATTATATGTACCTACTCATATAAATCATAAATAGTTATACTATTTATTTATTTAAGATGATGAATTTATATCATACACCTAAATTTAATATTTAATAATTATGGGTATTATCCTTCCATAATTATGTTATTTAATCTATAATAGTTGCTAATTCCACACTGTAGTACTAAGAAAATATACTAATTATTATCTTATAAGTTTGTCCTATTCAAGGCAAACAAAAATTAAAGTTATTTATCAATTTGTAATATGCTATTGTGCCCTTGTCATAATCTACAATATGCTTCAATAGTAGATTAGACCACTACTGCAACTTGATGCAATTCCCTAAGTCATCATCAAAATTCATAAAAATTAATCAAATTAATTTACTGCATTATTAAAAATCAATTTATACTAATAGCATTAAGTTATAAGATGAATAAAAACTATACAATTTATTAACCAAGGGTTTACAAGACAGGAGTACGAGATACAATTGAAAATTTCACAAAAATAAGTGATTTTATGAACTAAGTATACCAACAGGAAATGCAGAAAGGTCAAGGATAACTAAGGCAAGATAAAATATGGACACTACGAATAATGACGTGACAGGACTCATCTGACGATTATTACAATACATATGAATGAAATTAAATATAGCAAGGTCAGGAGTAACGAGATAGATTACCAACAATAACACAAAACTCAATAAAATGAAACTGAATACAGTAGAATACCCCAATTATTCACGGAACTGGACACCTAACATACAAGGTCAAATAATGGCAACTACGAACGGATAAGCCATCGGAAAAGTCATCAATGGTGTCCTTCGTTAATTGCGATTATTTAACGGCCTTATCGAACGATCAGATATGATTGTGTCATTCGTAAAGACGTAAATCAGACCTGATTCCCACCTACCGCCCACGAATTAGTAACAAAACAAACGGTGGAAAACAGATATAACATATATACATGAAAATAGAATAGACATGCCTGTGTAAAGGCGAAATGGACTTAGCACTGTGTTTTTCTAAATGGCAAAAGTCACAACTAGACTTATCTTTTAGTGCTCAGTTAATCCTCCGGTCGATGCTATTTTCACCAACGGATTCGACCAATGTCTCGAACTGCTTGCTCCTCATTGGTAAATACAGTTTTTCCATCCATTCATCTTCTTTGGTAATGTATTTTTCATCAGAATGGACTACGCTGACGGTTGTCGTCTTGGTCCTAGACATGTACGCACAATTTGGTGACGTAAGGTTGACCTTTAGTAGTAACTATGTGTAATAGGTCATACTTCAGCGCATCTCGTGATAGTCTTTCGAAAGTAAACAGTTGTTAGTATTTTATGAAAAATTTTTCGATCCCCAAGCAATGGACACCATCTCTTGAAGCTTTGGTTTTCATGGTGTTGTGGGTCAATTACTTGTTGAAGAGTGTTCCACATAATGTCAGCAAACCGATTATAAATTCTGGCCATATAGTTGCGTTCTTATATGTTCCTTTTTTCATTCAGTAATTTGAATCGTGCCTTTGGTGGTAATCAAGCGAATGCGGGGTGGAAATTGTGAAAACGATTGAACATTGCAATTTGATCGACTTGATAAATCTTTTCATTGAGTCCATACATTTAATTTACAGGTTGCACACATCAAAACAATCCACGCATGTTGATCATTAAAAGTACATATTAAAACTTGATCATATATTGAATATATATGTAGATATACTACCAGTCCTTGTCCAATAATTGAATTACTGTAGGCAGAACGTCATAGCTATATGCACGCGCGGCTGGGGGTTCCAACGGCCGACAGTAAGTCTATGAGTCTGGCAATACTATGGACTGTAATTCATCCTTCCCTAAATTTACTTATGTACTAACCTTAATCCTTTCATATCTTTATAATACAGGGTTCGTAGCGACCTTGAAAAACCTGGAAAACGAAAAAAAAAAAATTCCAGGCCTTGAAAAGCCTGGAAAAATGGCTACAAGCCTTGAATTTCCCGCATCGGACCTTGAAAAAAAATACAAATCGAAAGTCGTACACTTTTCGTCAATTTTTCAGTTATTTGTGGTATTTTTCGTTAAACTTCAGTTACCGAAGAATTTTTACTTCCCGTTATGCGCTAAATCCATTTCCAGACGTTTTCGGGAGTTTGCGTTTTCGGAGGTTTGCGTTTATGACGTGAACGCACAAATCTATATTTAGCGCTAGCGTCTGTTCATTCGAATCAAACATCGCCACCTTTTAAAGTCGAGACTTTGACATTTTGACAGCATCCTTCACTCTTCAATTTATTATTTAGAAACATGCCTAGTTGTAACTTTCAGCATAAATGGCTAGAAATGCCAAGTTATAAAACATGGATAGCACCTGGAAAAACTGCAAATTACGCAAGTTGCACCATTTGTAAAAAAGAAATATGTTTGACCAGCATGGGAGAAAGTGCAGTAAAGTCGCATGTTAGGCCTACTGGAAAAAAACACCAACAACTTGTCTCTGCACATTCAAGTTGTATTAAATCTTTCATTTCAACTGAGGTAAGTAATAAATTTATTTATCTCATTTATAAAACATATTTAAATAAGTCCGATTTAAAGATAGGCCTACTGTATTTGCATCTTTAATTTACAATATATTTAGGCTACAGTTTTATTTTTAACCATGGCCAAAATTACCGGTAGGCCTATAGTGTTTGAATGAAATTTATTAGTTTCAACGGTTTACGGGAACATCTTTGACACAGTTTAAGATTGTCAGGAATAGAAATTGATGGCGATTCCATATCCTATACCCTGTTATCAGACCCATGTCCCACTGTTCATTTTTTGGAAATAAATAGCCTATATTTTGAATGCTTTTTTTTAAATGACAGCCTAAAGAGACATATCTCGTTCAACTTCTGAAGGGTTAGGGGCCTATAATTAGGATAGGCCTACATGTTTTCAATTCCAGATAACATGAATAACCGCTGATTCATAAAAGTGCCATCACTTCTGTTAAATCACTGTAGGCCTAATTAAGATGCATGAAAATTAGCCTACCAATTTTGTGCATAGTAGGCCTATAGGCCTATGTTATTTTAAAAATAAATAGGTAAAATTAAATAAATTTTTTAAAATATCTAAACAAACAAACGAGATAAAACAAAACAAAACCCAACAAAAACACCAAACAAAGATAGTAACGGTGTGGGGGGGGGGGGGGGGGGGGGGGGGGGGGGGTGGGGGGGGGGGTGTAAAGGCATGCTGTTTCCAGTTAGATATTTAATTGATTTTCACATATCCTATAAGAATATCATCATACCTTCACCCTCCCAATTACTATATAACTTTTCTTGTTCTGGTTAAATATTGTTTGACTTTATTATTCATGCATTTAGAACTTTGACTTGGTAAATATACATAGCTTAGGCCTAGGCTACTCATAAGTTATTTGTGTGTTCCTTTTTTTTTTTTTTTTTTTTAATCAGAAAAGAACACAACCCCAAGGAGCAGTTTTTCCCTCAGAAATATCAAAACCATCTAACACTACTCCCTCGGACACGTCAAAAACGTCTAACACTACTAGGAGACCTACAGATGTGACATCATTTGTGACCAAGGAAGAAACTCTCAGCTGAGATTATTTGGACTCTTTTTTTCAGTGAAAAGTCACCATAGTTTTAATTAAAATACAGGAATTAATAAAAATTTTCAGAAAATGTTTCCTGATAGTTCTATTGCCAGACAGTTTGGTCTATCTGAAATGAAAACTTTCTACCTGGCCTCTTTTGGACTGGCTCCATATTTCACCTCACTTCTTGAGAGCCAGCTTAGAAAGAACAGTTACATTGTTCTGTTTGATGAAAGCATGAACAAATCAATGCAGCGAAAACAAATGGATTTCCATGTTCGTTTCTGGGATGTGAATGGGATAAAAAACACATTATCTAACATCAAAGTTTCTTGGACATGCTAGAGCTCTTGATATGCAGACTGCATTTGATGATGCATGCTCATCGTTAAATTTAGGACATTTGCTCCAACTGTCCATGGATGGGCCTAATGTAAATTGGTCTTTTCATGACAAAATTAATGTGCTACTGAACCAGAACTATGGCACAGAACTACTGAATGTTGGAAGCTGTGGGCTGCACAAAGTTCACTGTAGCACTGAAGAAAAAACCACTCAAATTGAAAAAAGACAAATCATCCTGTGTTTTGTACGACAGAAGATAAGGCATGCCGACATGATACCCTGCTTCAAGTTATACCACACCGACAAGGATTATCAACGATCCAGACAAAGACTCTTGCAGAGGCCTACAGCTACAACTTCAACCCCAGTTAATGAAACAAGCAGCTCAGACTCCAACTAGAGGTACGTAACTACTCAAACATTTACAAACATACATTGTTATGCCACAGACGCAGAATACATTCAAAAAAGACAAACACGAAAAATAGTTTTTTTTTTTGCATTTAATTCACAATTTTATTAGCCTTTTATGTTCATATATGTGGTTAATCGTTAAATCAATACGTCAATCACGCTTATTTTATTCATTGCCATCCATGTCACTAACATTTTATTGTCCTGACGTTGAACAAATTCGCTAAAAACTGGGAAAAGATGTCTGTTTTTCAATCTTTTATGAATTTTCAAAAAAAAAGTTCTTTTTAAAGAAATCTGCAAACAACCTTGGTAATGGGAGACGGTAATGCTCCGGATTGCTGGTCAGCAAAGTGATAATTGTATCTGAGAAAATTAAATGAGGAAAATATTCGAGTTTCCCATCCTTGAAAATCACGTGCTGGACCTGGAAAAACCTGGAAAAAGCCTGGAAAATGCTTGAAGAAATTTGCTATGAACCCTGATAATAACAATGGACTGACCCATGTCCATACTTGAATAAAATATATCTGTGCGGCAATACCATGCCCGACACTTGAAGGGTAAAGCGACGCGTCTTTATTGCTTGACGGTCAATGTAAAAAGGGTCTCGTATCTAAGTCACGGTGCGTGACCTAACAACGCTAACACGTCATAATTCGATCGTGTACATAGCGTTCAGTAGACCGCGAATTCTTAATCTCAAATATATTAAACGCAGTGACCCTAGAAATAGCATACTGTCAACCATAGCAGACGACTTCAATAAAATACCGTAACAGTGTCCCAGTCTTGACATATGGATGCGAGTCATGGGCAATGACTACAACCCACAAAAGCCAGATCCAAACCTCAGAAATGAGGTATCTGAGGAAGGTGGTTGAAGTAACAAGAAGAGACATGGTCCGCAACCAGACGATACGTCAAGGCCTAAAATCCCACCCGCTGCAGACCCAAATAGAACAGTCCCAACTAAGATGGTTTGGCCATGTCTGCAGAATGGGAGAAGATCGGCTACCGCGACGGGCATGGGAAACAAAGAGCCAGGGATCCAGACCTCCAGGACGACCCAGAGTCCGCTGGGAGGACAACATTGGACAGTCTTTAAAGGACCGAGGACTGGAGTAAAGCCAGGCCAGGAAGAAGACAGCTCATAGAATAGTCTGGCGCTCTCTCTTCCAAACCTCTACACCTCACGGTAGAAGGGGAACGACTAAGTAAGTAAGTAAGTTCTCCATGATTCCGTAGAAGTAAGTGGAATCACAGGAAGAGGTAGATTAACATCCGAAAAAGTAGTTTCCTCATCCTGTATAACTGACAGGGATGAGATATGACCTTGTTGGACTGGAGAATCGTCCGTCGCCTGGAAAATAGGCTGCGAATAGTCTGGTCGTTCATGATATTCCGTAAGCATATTTATATGGAAGGTTTTATGCCTTCCATCAATATCGACAACATAGTCGACATCGGAAATTTTCGAGACTATTGTATATGGACCTTTCCATGTAATAAGAAGTCTGTTCTCCCTAGAAGGAAGTAAAACAAACGCTTTGTCTCCAGGACAAAGTTGACATAGTCGTCTTATCTTATTAGCAAATAGCCTTGCCTTTTCCTTAGCAAATTCGGATGAGGAAGTTGCTAACTTGCATGCTTCAATAATCTTTTGCCTCAGAGCAATGACATACTCATATGAAGATTGTGTGTCATTGTCGATATTATCAGCAGTTATCAGATCATGCCGTAAAGACATAGGACCGCGCGGTCGTGCGCCAAAGACGAGTTCAAAAGGAGAAAATCCTGTATGTTCGTTGGGGACCTCTCTATAGGCAAAGAGAGCCGCTGGTAGAACCCTGTCCCAATCCTGAGGATGATCCTCAGTTATCTTACCAAGTAAGTTCTTGAGTGTTCTATTAAGACGCTCAACTAACCCATTAGACATTGGGTGATAAATACTACTCAAAGATCTTTTAATGTGCAGAGTAGACATTACCTGCGACATCGTGTCTGATATCAATTGTGTGCCATGGTCAGACAATATTTCCCCGGGAAAACCCAAGCGAGAAAATATCAACCAAAGAGCATCTGCGATATCTGTAGTAGATATGCTCTTAAGAGGAATAGCCTCTGGCCAACGTGTGCACATATCGACACATGTAAGGATAAACTGATCTCCTCTGGCCGACTTGACCTTAAAAGGGCCAATAATATCTATGGCCATTTTCTGAAACGGCCGAATAGGAATGTCAGCAGCCTGGATAGGCGCAGCATGTCGTGGTCCTCTAGATTTGACCTCCTGACATATTTTGCAAGACCGGCAATACATTCGTATGTCTTTATTGACAAATGGCCAAAAGAAAGACCCCAGAACTCTCGACTTAGTTCGGGAAAAACCCATATGTCCAGCACACTGAGAATCGTGTGCGTGTTGAAGAATTAGGGCTCTCATACTTTTGGGCACGAGAATTTGAGAATGCATAGACGTGTCTGAGTGTTGTACCATACGCACTAGTATACCATTCTTTATAATGATATATGATTTGTCATTTGTATCCTGATTCGGATCACCGTTTTTAGCGAGAAGAAAGAATTTTTTTAAAGACGGGTCTTTTTCTTGTAGTTTCACAAACGAGTCATGCGAAATCACCAAGTGATCCTCTTGGCTCTGTGCTTAACCCCAATAGTAGTGCACCCAGAATCAAAAAGCACTGAGACTGGCTTACTATCCACAAGACCTTTATGCAAGATAAGCGATCCTCTCCCGTCATGCGCAACTGCAGCAGGAAGAGCGGGAAGAGGATGACCACAACTTAAAGTAGTTACTGTGGTCGGTTCAAATAATGTTGTGCATTGGGGGCATTGAAATGCTCTCCCAAAATCAAAAGCCGAACAAGTGATATTATTCGCGTTTTTATTATCATTCACTTGATTACTGGCAATATGAGACTCTTGTTGTACAGAGTTTCCCTGGTGATGAGATCTATGTTTGTTATATTTAGATCTACCACGATTATTCCCTCTGAAATTATCATAGTTTGATCTACCCCGACCACTGTTCTGGTTCGAATCCCAGTTTCCACAATCACTATTGTCATTTCCCCATTGATTATAGTGTTTACCTGTTTGGTTTCGCTGTCCCCGCGAAGAATAGCCTTGATAGTGTCTATTGTGACTACCTCTCCGAAAGTTCCCATAATTATTGGACCCGAAATAACGAGGACTATCAGATCGCCTCCAGTTCTTTGTAGAAGACCCATTATATGATGGGTTACCTTGATTTTGATCATAATTATGATTGCTCTTCTTATTAAAGTTGTGTTGAGCACCTTGGAATTTATGCATAAAGTTAGGGCCATATGGTGCTGCGGAAGCAAATGGCAACTCTTCCTTCACCTTAGAATTGCTAACAGTAGCATGGGGATGCGCAGTAACGTACTGGCAACAATATTCTTCCATGTCTTTTATGTTCTTAGGTTTACGCTCATGAAGAAAAGCAAGGAAAGACTCATTTACAGATGACATAACTTTATCTCGAAGTAATAAGTCCATAAGGGCTTCATATGTCTTTTCTGTTTTAGACAGCTCAATCCAACGTGTGAATGCAAGACGTATCTTCGTAATAAAGTCAGAGAACTCTACTCCAGTTTCTGGTAGCATTGTCTTAAAACGAAGACGATAATCTTCTTCTTTTAATTGATATCTTTTAAGTAATGCTGCCCTGACAACATTATAGTTAGTTCTGTCAGTTTCCTCTATTGCCATTACAGTACTTAATAGTTCACCTGAAAGTAATTCCATCAGTTGTCCGACATATTTTCCCTCATCTACCTTATGTGTTCCGCATGTAAACTGAAATCTATCAAGGTATAACGTTATGTCGTCCTTTAGCGGGTTGAAAGGAGGTAATTTGACTTTATAAGACCTCTCCTTTGTCTCTCTACTCGAAGTTGACTGAGGAGCACTCATATTCATCAACTTTAATTTCTCCAACTCCAAAGTTAAGAGTTTTGCTTAATGTTCAATTTTTGCTTTTCTCTCATCGGATTCTATTTGCATTTTCCTTTCTTCAGCAGCAGCTTGAAGTTTCTTTTCTTCAGCAGCAGCTTGAAGTTTCCTCTCTTCAGCAGCAGCTTGAAGTTTCCTCTCTTCAGCAGCAGCAGCAGCTTAAAGTTTCCTCTCTTCAACAGCAGCTTCTCTCTCTTATCTTTTATTTTCATTTTGTAACTTTTTATTTTCAAATTCTCTTTGTTGCTGTATTCTTCTATCTTCAGCTTCTCTGTCCAACTGCATTTGCATCCTTTTCTCTTCAGCCTTCTGTGCCTTGGCATATTGAGTAAGTGCAAACGCTTCCAATTTCTCATCAGTTTTGCCAAGGGTTTTCCCTTGCTCGATGAAGAAATCTAATGTAGACATTCTGTCTATTAATGTGCAATTAACACCTGAAATAATAATACACTTTATATCCCAACCTCAGTGGGAGACAAGTCTTTGACAAAGACTTTGTATAATCACCTCTATTCTCTATAATAATATCCTAATAAATAACCTCTATCTGAAAAGTGCATCATTTAATAATAATAGTAGTTCATGACCAAGTATACATATATAGACTGTGTATAATAAACATGTATACAATAACAATACAAAGACAAGAATATAGACCAACCGAAAACGTTCGCAGAAGTCAAATCAAAAATAAAGCTTAACTAAATCTAATGTTGCAAAAAAATTGCAATGATAACTGCGAAGAAGAAGACAAAACAAATGACAACACTGTTATAAACAAAAAGATGTATAGAAATAAATGAAAGGACGAGAGAGAGCAGACAATTACAAACAAAACAGATCAAAAATCAAAGAATGGAAAAAAAAAACGAAACGACACTAACACGTCTCGTCACAGCTAAGAAAAAAATAAAAAGTAGCAACACACGTCGCTTGCAATTTTCTCTGTGGGAAATATGCACAGTCCCTAAAGACACGCTAACAGTAGACCCTCGGTTAAGTGGGATATTTCTACTGAAAGACACCACCCAACCTTAAACCCGCTGAAATATAATACACAATAATCAACATAAAACAAAAAACATGTAATCAAAGAATGCATGTAATATGTAAATGCAAAATACAAAGAATGTGTATAGAGGAAGGCTCAGTTGAACATAAATAAAGGCACAGTTTAACACATAAACGGGCCACTTATCTTAAGCACAATCCTCAACCACCGCAAAGATGCAGTTCAATGCAGTACAACTGTAAACAACAATGGCAGACGATCCACCGGTAAAGGTCACAGTAACTTGACAACAGGTAGAAGTCTCCAAAGTGTAGCTACATTAAATCATTCTCGACATCAGTTGAGATCGGAAGATCCAACGTCGATATGTGTAGACTTAGTATGTAAACAATAGCTTGTAATGTTTACAACCTGAGCTTGAACGTAGATAACTTGCCTTGCTCGTAAACACGTTGACTTGAACGTAAACATGTATGCCCATTGATGACTGTCAAATTGATGAATCGTAAATTGACTTCACTAGCAGCTGTGGTCCATGTAGCAGTGTAAGGCTTTGACCTACTTAATACTGTTCGCTGAGTAGCCGACACTCCAAAATGATATGTTGAAAGATCCACATATCTGGCCTACCAGATTGTTAATCTGTAGAATTGTGGGTAAGGTCATGTCGCGCCTGGACAGCGTAATGTAGTCGTGTATTTGGGTCACCAAATACTGAGGCGCTTACAAAGTGTCACAAAACATACACGTAAACAATGTACAGCTTCCCAGGAGTGTAATGCGTGTAACAGGGTGTGGGTGAGAATGTAGGTGTGTATATTGACATCAGTAGATCGTGCAAACGAGGTCGTATAGGCTCTTATGTAGCTGCACACCAATCTCACTTCACCACAAGTAGAAGTCATAAATGTAGGTAATGCAGATGACTTTCTTCAACATTTATTACTGGTTGTACGTTGACAGACGAAAACAGTCAATGGAACAAGGATCATGGACATTTCATGTGTGGTAATGAATATTCGTATCTAGCATCATAAATCTTGGATAGCTCATGTGTAAGATGCTAGTAGAGCTGGTTTGACAATCTACGTCTTTTCCTAAAGTAGCTCAGGGCCCCTGACTAAACGCGTCAGGCAGGCCTTTTACAAATATGCCGCACGATAAGGGCGGTTCTAGTTGCTTAACAACAAAGTCTAAGAACTTGTATAATGAAAGTCAAGACTTCATCTGGCGTCACACGCCAGGTACTTCTTCTGGTGAAGAAACATCGGCCGTAACAACGGGCCTCTTGTGGCGACAGAATGAGCCGCAGGTAGCGGGCCTCGATAATCAGGTAACCTTAGTTCATAAATATATGTTTCTGTGCACAATAGATCTCTGCCGTTCATACCGCCCGAATTGCGGATTTTCATATAGTTAATTCTCTGGACATCTTAGTCCTGGCTTCTACAACATGCCCCATCCTGGGGTACTATAGAATATATATATATATATATATTATATATATATATATATATATATATATATATATATATATATATATATATATCATTGTGAGCTTCACTCACGAAGTCGCCTTCAAGCATATATGATCTAAACGAACGAAAGATCAGAAAAATTTCAGTGTTACCTTTCATAGAATCCTAAAACACTAGGAGAACACAACACTGCCATCCCTGGCATAAAGAATCACTTAGGGAAGGAAGATCAATCATTCACAGAACTTCCATATCCCAAACAAAAACTTGGCAGGAAGAATCTACGGACCGGCACATCCGCTCTAGAAGCCTCAAGGTACACTGATTAACCGGAACATTCCCGGACTTTGCGCCTAAACTTTGCGCATGAGCAGAGAGCAACGGCCTGAACGAAACTAATCTAGACCCGGGCGTTTCCGCCACACGAGAGACAAAAAGCTCCGTATATGGTCATATGAATCAAGACTTAAGACCTGATAACTATTTAAGACAGGTCAACATCTATCAATAAGACAAGAGAAGATAACCACAAATCAACCTGTCCCAGGGAGTCAATAAACAGTTATCTAACTTAGACCATCATAAGTGTTTAATAGATTTACGTCTTATGACACCGTCAAAAACGACAGCAACAATTACCCCCTTTGAAACCCGTTCACTAGAGCAGGTAATTAAACACGGCGTATTGCTAGATCAAAGACGGGCTCGCTATATTTCGTTTATGACCACATCTGCAAATGGCAAATAGTGTGATTTTTCGATAGAAGAAATCTCGCACGGTCTGGTCAATCATTGTTACGCAGGATTTAAGAGAGACTGTTTGCTCGGTGCTCGGGTCTGCAGCGGTAACAGTATGTAGATTTCTTTTATGTCTAGTAGTTGAGGAGAGATTTTTCCCGTAGGTGCCAACATCTGGCAGATAGTCGGGCAGAGTCTGGTTTTAGGTAATAATGTAATCTATTCCCTTTCATCTTTAATATACCACAGAAATCTAACTCAAATTTATCCAGTACCGCCAGAATCTCAGAGAATATCTAACTTTCGATTTATAAAGATCTCTGATAATAGAAGTATCACTTAGTTTGTCGATTGGAGATCGTTTTACTTCTGGCTTGTGGTAATTATCTTACTAGTAGTTTGAGTGATTTCACTAGTTATTACTGTGCAGAGTGATTTAGTTAAATCTTTATATTTCTCTAAGTTTTAAATGAATAGCAGAACAAATAATAAATTAGCTAAATACTAGTTTTTACTGTATGATTTAACTAGTTAAATCGTAATTTATATTTCTCTAAGTTTTACTCTGTTACAGTGAATAGCAGAACAAATAATAATTCTAGCTAAATATTTCTAGCTATAATGTAAATTTATTAACGGCTAATAACCAGTCAGAGGATATTTTAACCAACAAAGTAAATGCACTGATTCATCATGAGTATTGACGAAATATGTATTTATTTCTAATTCATGATGACTGATTTTTTTTTTTTAATGACTAGAATGTATTTCACGGAAGTTTTAAACGATAATGACAAGCTCTAAGCTTGTAGTTTATAATTTAAAGTTATATAACCGAAGTGGATGATATTCTATGTTACGCGGGTAAGGATAGGATTGTGAATAATACTATATTATGTTAAGTATTTTGTATGTTTTTCTCTTTATACAGTATTTGGGTCATACCCTAAAACTTACCAGCGGCTTCAATGTATATCTGAGAATAACCAAAGAAAAAACATTTTGTACTTAAATACGTGGGTCTTCAAGGTAAACCTGTCTGGCATTTGTGTTTGCATCCAGAAAGAGACAGAGTACCAACCTAAAGGACATTAAGACTAAATGCGGTAACTGGGTCTATCGAGCCAGATTATATTTTCTTTCAATAAAATCTCATTTACATGCAGCCCATGTGGCAGGAAAATTACAAACATTAACATTTCCGACGTTTATCATTTGTGGTGTGCTCAAGAATTTTATACTGAGAGAAGTTTCCGACCTGACATTTCCTAAGTACTGGAAACCTCTAGATTCTGACACTGTGAGCCCAGTGGCATCTCTTACCTGAATTGATTTCCAGTGACATAAACAGTAATCCTATAATATAAACAGTGAAGTTAACGCTCCCCGGAGAATTGGAATTAACCGGTCTCTGTAGAGCTGGGGTTAATCTTTGCCAAAAGAATACTGGATATGTGCTGTATGGGTGTGTCCTAAAGTTTGCGCCAGAAGGTGAAAATCAAGTTTGTAGGTAAGAAAGAATGTCAGTGGCCACTGTTGTATGGATAGAAAGAAAGCAGGACTGAGTGGTTCTTTGATCGTATAAATTCATACATCCACAATGTGTATTTATATTTTTTTGGCACGTTTTGCTAATGCTGTTTCCTCTTAGAATAGATTAACGTATAACTCTGTTCTTTACTGTAGAGGGAAAGTCAAGACCATAGCGTAAACACCTTTTTACTCTTCTGGGGTTAATAACTTCTCTGCCAACGGGATCTTGTCTCAACAGAGGGAGAGAGGATTACACATATGATTCTAACTCTTTGATTAATTCATTTATCTATGTTTACTTGTATTTGATTTGATAGTCATATTATTGCTGTTGTAAAGTTTCTTTATGATAAATAAAACTTACATAAACTTTAATTACGTGTGTCGGTCAGCTTGTCCCAAAAGATCCATATTCCATTATTGTAGTTTTTTCACGTCTCTGCGTCTAACTGTCGTCACTTATATGTGTGTTTATGTGAGTGGATATATATATATTAATATATAATCTAGTAGACTGTCTGACAAACTAAGTTCTGTTGTAGAGATAGGCGGAAGGAGAGAATTTTCTCGATTTCAGGGACAGACTCTAACTCGTTTCCACCATCTCACTCGTGAAAATCTATTTTCTTTACATTACCTCTCACTGAGCTTTCACCTGTTCTACTCTATTCAGAAGGGACCAAGCTATGTCTTAATTCCCCTATCAATAATCTACGACAAATGGGGTCTCGTTTACCTGGACTTTACAGTCTAGATAAAGAGTGTGATTGTCTATTGAATCTTTAATTCCCCTATCAATAATTATCCCTCGTTTACCGGGATTTTAATCTTTACAGTCTAGATAAAGAGTGTGATTGTCTCGTGAGATTTTGAATCTTTAAACATAATTATCCCCTAGACAAAAGATCTGTTTATTGGCTTGCTGACCACACAATTATATAAATTGTTTTTCCACAGCATTGTTAGAGTATATATATACAATTCATTTACAGGGTGATCTTTGTCGGAATATGTTATGTATTGATTTTGTAATACAAAGCCGCTGGTAGTGTGTGGTTGTGTAACAATCGCAGGGTTTTAATTTTTAAGCAGAAGGTGTTTTGAGCTAAGCTAAGGAGCGCGTTCAGACTATTTAGTCCAGTAATTGCCTCCCTTACACTAACTGACTTCAGGGGTGAACTTGATAGTGGACTTAAATTAAGGGAATTTTTTTTCTCCTTAAATTTTTGAAAATTTTTTTTTTCTTTCCACTGTAATATTTATTTATGTGTGTGATTAATCTGAACTACCATTTATTTGGCGTAGTCGTCTGCATTAGGAGCTTTTATTGCCAGATAATAGCAGCGATAGTTAGATAACTAATTATACGGAGGAGGTATCCCAGTTAAAATATAATAGATTTTTTTTCTGTTTTGTAATTTCTCGTAAGTGGTAGGGAACCAGTGTATGCTTTTTCTTACTTCCTTCTCGATTAAGTCTCAATCAGCTATTTGCAATGGCAGAGCGGGCTAAGCTTAGGCAGATGCTCAGAGAGGAAGCAAGGGAAGAGAGATTGGAAGGAGAAGAAGAGAAAGCTTTCGTCAGTGTAACGTGAGGTTTTTATTGGCTCTAGGATCAGTATAGTACTGACAATACAGAAGTAGAATTTCTGCAGAAAAATGGTGAAGTCCCAGTGTATGAGAGAACTACTGGTATCACAAATTAGTTACGGCTGTGAATAATCTGATCTCGAAAAATTAGTAGAGAGGAGACAGTCATAAGATGCCAACCCCGCTGTGTAACTAACTGTGATATTAAAAAAACAAAGGAAACAGATTTCACTTAACAATTATAAAATTGACAAGTCGTTCAAATACAATTTCCTTATTATTTATTTAGTATATACACTATCTACTCTTGTGCTGAAGGGTGGATGTTGGAAGATGGAATGTAATGGATTTGTAAGTTTACAAATGATTTACACATATTTAAATATATTACAAGTCTTCCAATTATAGGAACAAAAATTATATCAGCTGTGCTGTTACTCAATGAAAGTATATGTATCAGCTGTGCTGTTAATTAAGTATATAAAATGTATCAGCTATGCTGTTAATCTTGTCTCTTTCTACGCTAAATCACTTTTTCTTCTTTGACCGTTAAATGCTCACAATTGCCGACGGAAATGGTACTAATGTGTACTCATCTCTCAAAAGTTCTGTCCTTCTTAGTTTGGTTCACACGACACCTGCTGAGGATTGTTCCTTTGGCCCACCCAAGACTGAAGGGGACTAAGAAGGTAGTTCCGGTACAATCACTGTGCTCCTGCGAAGTTCCAGGCAGCTGGATTGACTCGACATACGACCTCAGGTTGGATTACATGAATAAAACCTGAAACAAGTAAAAATAGGGGCTAATTTCTGTCCTCAATCCCATCTATTTCTATTGTATATGAGATGAGCGTATCTCAGGTGTCTGCATGTAGGATGAATGACAACATGGCTCAGTATGATTTAGCAATAGCGAGACAAGACATGTGTCTAGTTGCAAAACATTCTTTCTGATAATTTAATACATGAATACATCCAATAATATAAATTCAATACATGAATACATCCAATAATATAAATTCAATACATGAATACATCCAATAATCTGTACACAACCGTTTCCTTCCCCCTATAATATACCAGGGTTATACTGGCTGGTTCTGAAACAGTCATAGTAAAACAAAAACTAAAGTTATATTAAATATATACAGACGTAGGCTATTTTCTGTTTCAGATTGGAGTTATATGAGACAAGGACTGTTTGGTTATATTTCAGGTTGGAGTTATATGAGACAATAGATTGGAGTTATATGAGACAATAGATTAGAGTTATATGAGTCCTAAAAAGGACTGTTTTGATTATATTTCAGTTGGTTTTCGTCTTCCTCAATCATATCCGGAAATACAATCATTATACCTAATTCCCCAAGATGCAATCAGTAACCTGATACATTCATAGTGAAACAATATATATTAAATATATACAGGTATATGTAGTATAAATGACACACAACAAATACAAACATTATATATCTGCTGTAGGCCTATTCTCCTACAAGTCTCTAGTAAGTATACTTACCCTCTAAGATTTATACAAGCTAGATTTTGACTCGACTAGTGAAGCAAGTCTGCCCGGTCAATGCAGGTGAGCAATAAATCAGACGTGACAGCTTTCTCTTCCCCAGTATTTAATCTTGCAGGCTTCGTGTTGGTGTGTGTGATTTTGAATAAAACTCGCCCGTATATATAGGTAGATGCAGGTAACTTTTACTGCTTAAGGAATGCTTTTGATTGGTTTTCGGCGTGGCAAGCTGATTGGTTATATGCGGTTTGGTACAATCCGTGACCGAGACCGAGTCCCGACCAACAGGGCTTATGCCTAATTTTATTCTGTCTGCCACCATATTGGGAGAACAAGATGGCCGCGACCGAGATCGAGTCCCGAAAAGCAGGGCTTATGCCTAATTTATTCTGGCTCAGAGACTGGTAAACGTTGCTCGTTGATTGGCTGGGGCATATTTGTATCTCGACATAGTGTATTAACTAAAAAGTGGGTTTACACACACTTTTTACGACAGTCAGGGACGAACTCGACAGATATGATGCGCAGCAGAAGGAAAAAGCAGCCGAAGATAGAGAGTAGAAGAATATGGATGAGGAAATGGAAATCCGCAGGGCGAACGAAAGAGAGAAGGAGAGACAGCATGAGGAAAGAGAGAAGGAGAGACAGCATGAGGAAAGCGAGAAGGAGAGACAGCATGAGGAAAGAGAGGAGAGACAGCATGAGGAAAGAGTAAATGAGCAACGCCGACAGCATGAGTTGGCGCTCAAAGCTCTAGAGGTTCAAACTCCTGGGGCTGCCTCTACCTCCAGCAATGGAGAGTCTTCTCCTCATTCTTCCTCAACTGATCCTTCTAACACTCAATCTCCTCAACTCACCGCTATGTCTTTCGCTCTAGAATCGTTCCCTTGCCCTAATGAGAAGATTGACACGTATCAAAAAAAATTTGAACAAATGGCACTTCTGTACGGTTTAGAGAGGTCGCGTTGGTGTATGAAACTTTCCCAGGCCCTAAAAGGGTCTGCGTATGATACATATTCAAAACTGGAAAACAGCCAACAAAACAGTTACGACGTGTTGAAGAAAGCTTTACTGCAACGCTTTGAAATGAACGTTCGCAAATTTTTGCAACTGTTCCGTAACAGCAGAAAGGAGAGCTCTGAAACTTCTCAGCAGTTCTCTTCTCGTCTGACGGGATACTTGACAAAGTGTCTGGAGCTTTCACAGCTCGCCTCTACCTATGAAGGACTTGAGGAATTTGTTTTAACTGAACAATAAAAAAACACGTTGCCGAATGACACCCGCAGATTTTTAGCTCAGCAGGAGCAGAAAAGCTGGAAGACATTTTGGAAAAGTCTGAGCGATATCACAATGCGCTGGCCGAACTGCCGGCCACATAACGTAAACCGACAGAAGACTTTTCTCGAAAGAATAACCTAGATCAATCTTCCCATTCTTCTCACCAAAATAACCACAGAGAAACTGAACCCCAGAACCCCCCTCCGGAAAAATCTAAGTTCTACACAAACAAGTACCCCACCAACAACAAACAGTCTGATCAACCCAACCGTCCTACATGGCAGCGCGGCCAGAAAGGACAAGGTGACAAAGGGAAAAACCCCTGCGCACGGGATATATGATCAGAGCGAGAAAACCGAGCCTAAACGCACCGGATGCTTGCTAACAGTCTCGCAAGGTAGAATTGATGTCATGGATTCTCAACCTGAGGGAGGGAGACCCTCAACGCGAGGAACTGTTATTTTGAACGGAAGTTAAACTTATTGTCTTTTTGACACAGGGCTTTGTTATGATTGTATTGTTGCCGATACGTGTCTATTGGGAAACCGGAAGAGCCGATTGTGGCAGCAGTAACTACAAGAGGGCAAACCAAGAAGGAACGGGAGCCTGCGCCTAATTTGTTACCTATGGAACTTAAAGAAGCGCAACAAAAGGACCCTACTTTGGCACCCTGCTTTAGGAAACTGCTCATGGCTAAGGAACCCAGACAGCACGGGGACATTTTTTCTAAGGATGGCGTACTTTATCGCAGAACGGGCAAGCCTGACCAAGGTTACAACCAGCTCCTAGTACCGAAACAGTACAGAAGCCAAATCCTAGAAATGGGGCACTCTCTCCCTTCAGCGGACATATGGGACAGAACGCCACAAACCAACGGATAACCACTCATTATTGGTGGCCAGGAGTAAACACTGATATTATCAGGTATGTTAAATCCTGCGCCAAGTGCTAACGGGTGGCACCCAAGCATTTGACACCCGCAGTTTCCATGGGTGAAATGCCAGTACTGGGGACACCATATGAACGGGTGGTGATCGACATTTTAGGACCCTTAGAAAGGACTAAAAAAAGGCACAGGTTTGTCCTGACCTTAGTCGACACATGCACTATATGGGCAGAAGCTATACCGCTAACATGCACGGATGCCAAGCATGTCACAGAAGCCCTCGTGCAGATATTTACTCGGTTGGGATTCCCTCAACAAGTGTTGACAGATAACGGATCCCCATACCGTAACCTAATAATGGAGGAGATCGTTAAGATCTTGAGGAACCAGCACATCTACATAAGCCCTTATAATCCGGCCGGAAGTGGGTAAGCAAAACGTGTCAACGGAAACCTCAACATGATGCTAAGTAAACTGGGACAAGAGAAACCTGAAGATTGGGACCTTTGTATACCTGCAGCTTTATTCGCCTACAGGGAAGCCCCACATACTTTCACAGGATTTCCCCCAGCTACACTTTTATTCGGCAGACCTATTAAGGGGCCGCTTGAAGCCTTACTTCGGTCCATGACAGACCAGGAAGCTGATGAGACTGTCGTCTCAGCCAGTAAATATGTGTCAGAGTTAAAGGAACGGTTAAAACTAGGATGGGACCTAGCAACGACCAACCTTAAGCGAGCAAGCGCAAAGCACGCTAACCGATACAGGAAAGTCGTGAAAGAAAGAGAATTGCAAGCAGGAGAGGAAGTTTTGTTGTTACTCCCATCCGGGAACAACAAACTACGAATCGGATGGCAAGGGCCGTTTACCGTCCTTAAAAAGATCTCAAGGGCTAACTACCAGATCGCTATCAACGGAAAGGAAAAGGTCTACCATGTAAATCTGTTAAAGAAATACTTGGAAAGACCGGTGCCGTCCTCCGAACATCTCCTGGCGGTCGATAAAACTGACGAAGATGTCGATAGTTGCAGGGAATTGCCACTGCAAACACACGGAATCTTTCAGCAATGTCAAACTCGGCGACACTATTTCAAGCGCAAACGGAATACATTCCAGAGAAAGAGAAAACGTTGGAGCAGATTTCATGGGCAGAAATTGTACAGAGACGGAGGGGGGAAATGAGAGGGAAGATAATAGTCACCCGGAAGCTACTGATTTAGGAAATCCATTTCCATAAAGTAGACATGGAATGGTTCCATATCTTAAGCGGGGACGTCTGTGGCAGATTATGTTATAGATTTCATATATCTATTTCTTCATCTACATTTTTCTTTCACCTACGCCTGTTGGTTATAATCAAACCATTCTATACCCTCTGAGATCTGTCCCTTTTCCTAATTTAGCCGATATTTTATTGCTGCTCGCTATTTTTCTTTGTTGAGAATTTACCAGAGACCGATTAGCTACGTCGATCTGTAATTTATTCCTAACACCAGCGATCGAAACTCGTTGTAATGGGATCAGACAGAGTAGACCAAGGTGAGAGCAATTTCTATTACCTCCCTTGAAACCCGCTCACTAGAGCAGGTAATTGAACACTGCGTATTGCAAGATCAAAGACGGGCTCGCTATATTTCGTTTATGACCACATCTGTAGTTGGCAAATAGTGTGATTTTTCGATAGAAGAAATCTCGCATGGTCTGGTCAATCATTGATACGCAGGATCTAAGAGAGACTGTTCGCTCGGTGCTCGGGTCTGCAGCGGTAGATTTCTTTTATGTCTAGTAGTTGAGCAGAGATTTTTCCCGTACGTGCCAACATCTGGCAGATAGTCGGGCAGAGTCTGGTTTTAGGTAATAATGTAATCTATTCCCTTTCATCTTTAATATATATATATATATACCCTTCAAAAAAAGTTAAGGACCATTTTTATTAAGGGTGCAATGTGAAATGAAAATGAACAATAAAAACACAGCACTTCAAAATATAACATGACAAGCTTATCAGTAACAATCAACACTATTTTCATGCAAGCCTCTGAGCGACATTTCGGACAGTAAGACCTTCCTGCAACCACGCAATGGCTCTTCCTTTATCCACAACACTCAGCTTTCGTCGTTGAGGCATATTGTTGTGCAATGGTTATGCAGCACTTGTGTTGCTTATAAAGACAATTTTGTGAGTACAGCTCAAGACCAACACTATAGTCTCCCACATGCATCACGCATTTTTGGAATAGCAGATATTTTTTTCATGCTCAGACATCATTAAAAACACCCACATTTTGGTGTCTCAGCAGCATTTTTTCAGCGTGCATGCTGAGCTAAACACTACCCACACGGTATGCTGGTGGCCCACGCAGCACGTGTTAAATGTTTGTTGTTCGAGAAAAATCAATGTCAGATTAATTGCTTATGAAATATAATTTGTATAATTTTTATTATTTTTGGGTCACTTTCACCTACTGGTCCTTAACTTCTTTTGAAGGGTATATACATACCACAGAAATCTAACTCAAATTTATCCAGTACCGCCAGAATCTCAGAGAACATCTAACTTTCGATTTCTAAAGATCTCTGATAATAGAAGTATCACTTAGTTTGTCGATTGGAGATCGTTTTACTTCTGGTTTGTAGTAATTATCTTATTAGTAGTTTGAGTGATTTCACTAGTTATTCCTGTGCAGAGTGATTTACTAGTTAAATCGTAATTTATATTTCTCTAAGTTTTACTCTGTTACAGTGGATAATAATAATAATAATAAATTCTTTAAGCACCAAACACGGCGCATAAGGCAGAAACCAGTGCTCTCCAGGTTGTTCGTTGTGACGCCACTCCTCTTAGCTCTTGCACATTATTTAGGCCCAACGTTCTTCCTTCTCTTATTATTGTTCTTCTGAGTGTTTTTTTTTTTGGTCTTCCTTTTTTCCTCTTACCCTCAGGAACCCAAGTGAGCGCCTGTAGTGGTATTCTGTTGTTTTGCATTCGTAGGACATGACCGATATATGACCATCGTCTTTTCCTTATATATAGTGGATAGCAGAACAAATAATAATTCTAGCTAAATATTTCTAGCTATAATGTAGATTTATTAACGGCTTATAACCAGTCAGAGAATATTTTAACCAACTAAGTAAATGCACTGATTCATCATGAGTATTGACGAAATATGTATTTATTTCTAATTCATGATGACTGATTTTTTTTAAATGACTAGAATGTATTTCACGGAAGTTTTAAACGATAATGACAAGCTCTAAGCTTGTAGTTTATAATTTAAAGTTATATAACCGAAGTGGATGATATTCTATGTTCAAAGAAAGAACATTTTGTACTTAAATACGTGGGTCTTCAAGGTAAACCTGTCTGGCATTTGTGTTTGCATCCAGAAAGAGACAGAGTACCAACCTAAAGGACATTAAGACTAAATGCGGTAACTGGGCCTATCGAGCCAGATTATATTTTCTTTCAATAAAATCTCATTTACATGCAGCCCATGTGGCAGGAAAATTACAAACATTAACATTTCCGACGTTTATCATTTGTGGTGTGATCAAGAATTTTATACTGAGAGAAGTTTCCGACCTGACATTTCCTAAGTACTGGAAACCTCTAGATTCTGACACTGTGAGCCCTGTGGAATCTCTTACCTGAATTGATTTCCAGTGACATAAACAGTAATCCTATAATATAAACAGTGAAGTTAACGCTCCCCGGAGAATTAGAATTAACCGGTCTCTGTAGGGCTGGGGTTAATCTTTGCCAAAAGAATACTGGATTTGTGCTGTATGGGTGTGTCCTAAAGTTTGCGCCAGAAGGTGAAAATCAAGTTTGTAGGTAAGAACGAATGTCAGTGGCCACTGTTGTATGGATAGAAAGAAAGCAGGAATGAGTGGTTCTTTGATCGTATAAATTCATACATCCACAATGTGTATATATATATTTTTTGGCACGTTTTGCTAATGCTGTTTCCTCTTAGAATAGATTAACGTATAACTCTGTTCTTTACTGTAGAGGGAAAGTCAAGACCATAGCGTAAACACCTTTTTACTCTTCTGGGGTTAATAACTTCTCTGCCAACGGGATCTTGTCTCAACAGAGGGAGGGAGGATTACTGTCGTGAAACATTCTAAATCCACATATATAAATTAAAAAGTAAATGTAAAGCTTAACGATGTATTTCAATAGAGGGAAAGAAGAATGGTTAAAGACCCGTGCTTTCCAATAGCGTACACCTACGTTGTAGAATGCCATAATGGCTGAACCAGAAAACCCTTTTTTCTGCTCCGTCTGCATAAAACTACACGCGTTTCTAAAAAGACAACTAGTACTGTGTTTCTTAGAAAACCTTGAGATACGCAAGCTGCTTAATGACCTAGATACACAAATACTAGCATTAATGAATTATATACACTACGTAAACCTAAAAAGGACAGACGGACTTAGGATAGAGAGAGAGAGAGAGAGGTACTGAGGAACGCATGCAACACTAACACGCAGTCGCGCGATATAAAATAATGCCACCCCCAAGCGAAAGGCATGACGCACTAACTTTTTTTTTTCAAATAGACAGTGATAAAAAACACTACCAATACACGGTTAGGTTTTGAAAACATGTTTAATGCTTATTAGGAAACATGACATTCTACTGTTTTATGTCTAAAATCCTGACATTAGCCTGACAGTACAGAAGACACCCCATAGTATGGAAGTGAGGAGGTGGTAACAGCACGACTATCCTAGAAGAAAATACATATTTTGAACGCAGCCACTTAGCTCCCTTAAAACTTATATATTTGGGTGCCTTAGGACTTGCTGACAAAGAATATGTTAGGTACTAAGCAATTAGTTTAATAATTAACAAATTATAGCCAAAATACTATAGTGAGGGTGTCAGACAACACAGAATCATTTTTGCTCATAATGGCGTGTTTGAACAGTGTTTTAGAAAAAAGTGAGGCCACCACGTTAAATCCGATTTGATTGGCGGGGATAATATGTAAGGCTAAACATGATTAGTCGATTGCAAATACTATTTTTGGTTGTTGATAGAAACGATAGAAAGAGTACATTTTTTTCAAATGCTTTTGTAAACATGGTTGATAAAGAACCCCCTTTTTTCCAGTTAATGATGTCCACCAAATGATAAATATAAGTGGATGGAAGCAGACATCATCATCATCAGTTGATAAACTCTTAATACAAGACCCTTGCCCTGAGCAAGAGACATGCTGAGAAATCTGAAGCTCGCTCGAACATCATCAGAGTTAAATACTGTGTTGTTGTGTTGCTCGTGGTTCGAGTATGGAATGTCAACTTGACCTACGCAGTGGTGTGTAGACATAGATGGAGTGTATAATGTGCGAATGATAGGAAGAGTTCGTGGTGTTGACAAATGTTCTTTTCTCACACTCATGTATGGCTGGAAGTCATCGACACCAACGACTGTGTACCTTTACTAAAGTTTAATTGGACGTACACACTCGACAGCACAGATAGTGACAAATCACAGGTTGGCATAATACATCATGGTACAGTGGATAAATGGTCTTGCAATGTTATGTTACATGGGCACTCATGTAGAATAATAGTATAATGGACTGTCAGTAGCCAAGCACTCAGTATTGCCCATATATATATATCAACTGAGTTTACTGACAAAGCACGTCAGATTATAAACAATATCCAAGATGGCTTCTAGACCTAATCTCGTCTAGCGAAGATTCCTTAACATAATGTCCAGCACAGATTTTTCCATATAATTATATTGAACCGCTAGCAATGGGTTCTCATGTGTAGCAGTGATCTCTGGACTAATCAAGCGATAATACGGGCATCCCTTTTCTCTTCTTGAAAGTCACTACATGTTTGGTTCCAAGATGGCTTCACTCGTGAGCTGTTACTCACGTTTGGATACAGATAATGAATCTGTCCTAAAGTTAGTCATTCATTAAACATTTCATTGCTCTGTAGATTTGATCACGAACAATTGACTGCATTCTACAGGATATAGTGCTGCTAGGAATCAGAATCGTTTTTTTCATCTAGTATCCTCTCAGACGTACAAATCATCCCTATCGAAAAACGGTGGCTTCGTACGAGAGTTCAAAAGAGTATCTTTATTACCTTGGTTTTCAGAAATATGATTTTGCCATTCCTTGGCAATAAGAATGAACACTGGGGTAAAGCATACACGATAGGTCTAGACGACTATCACTTTCCCCAAAAACCACTGAGATCACTTTTACCCCGGCGACAAGCCGACATAGAAAACACAGTCCCTATCAGGACGAAGCCAAATCACCCCTCTCTCGCGACACATCCGCCGAACAGCCTTTGACCTCTCTAGAGACAACAGAACATATACTTCGACTTAGATATGTAAAGATATACAGATATAAGACAGACTCGTCCTACTCAGACAAACAATACACATAAATTCAGGCCATAGATATTCTGAAGCAAGAACAATCTATTACTACCCAAACAAAGAATAAATCGCAGTAAAACTGGATTCATCCGCGGAGTTCGATCGAAAGAGACGGCACAACTTTCAAGGGAAGTAACTCAATAATGACTTTCCCTTAAGCACTAAAAAATATCTAATTTGTTTACAAAATATTTGCGAACATAACAAGTATACCAATGTATAATATTGTAAGATATCAAAGACTGCACGTAACAATGGTCCCATTGGCTAGACCATTTGATATAGTCAATTAGGAGCGTCAGTTCAGTGCCACATTTTGAAAATAAACTTATTGAATAGCAAGTGCGTTGAGATCCAGCTCATATTTTTCTAAATAAAAGCCTGGGACAGAGGCAGATCGGAATTGTGCCATAATTCATCGCCAGTCAACGTATTTGTTTATTATTTCCATGAATTGTGGTAAGCTAGACATTTGATATCTTTTTGATGAAAATTGAATGTGAATTGATAATGTATGTCTGTATGTGTGTGGTTCAGTAATAAACAAAAGGCAAAACCTAGATATTGCTCCAACATGAACAAAACTTGTCGCAGAGGAGTGAAACTGCATGGGATGGCCAAATAGTACGATGACACCTATCTTATTGAATAGAGGGAAATAATGCTGGAATTGCAGAGGCGTTGTAACCATTAGGGAGAGGAATACTGGTGTAAATTGTTTCAGATGAAGCTAGCAGTTGGCCTACCTCGCTGAACTCTGTGTTTGTTATGTATTGTGTTTCAGTGTGGAAATAGATTTTAAATTAGTTCTGAAGGGAGGTACAACCTTCTTGTTTCAGGGACCGAGGTCCTAAACTATTAAAGCAGCACCTGGTCTGAGTTTTGCTGAATCCAGAGGCTGATAGCATACTCCTTGGTCAAGATAGCGACCAGTGGTGTTTCTCAAGAATACGGTGAAGCAAGCGAGCAGAGGAGACTGTTTCCTGCCGCCCTCACAGAAGATAAGATCTCGTGGCCAGAGCAGCTCAATCTTATGTATACCCCCTCTAAAATTGACAGTATATTAAATAAAGAGGGACAATCAATTGTTTCAAATGACAGGAACTGTGAACTTTTCCAATACTATTTCCACCAGAAACAGACACTTGAAGTCATGATGACTAACAACCACCTAGCGTGAAAAAGCCAGTATTACCTCATAGTACTACATCACAACTTACACACATATTGTAATAATAATAATATATGTCAATACACAAATCCTATCTATAAATTTTGTACATACAACTTGTAATTACATTTGATTGTGATTCCTGGTTCACTTTGTAGTTGAATCATGATATCTATTATTGAAAGGAATTAATACATATTTTTTAAAGTTAAAACTTGACTTATTAAGATAATCTTATAGGGTGTTCTATGTGTGTGAGTGTCACAGTGTTGTAAAGTATTGTGGATTAAATTAAATTGTTTATCTGTCTGTTGGTTGTTGTGAACATACACTTCATCACTTTCATAACCCTAGACATTCAACGTAGTCATCACAATATTCCAGAATAATTCTGACTGAGGTCTAAATGTGGTAGCAAGTAAGGTTATCTGTAATACTCCACACTTATTAGATACAGATACCTTCACAGCTGATCTCAGCCAGTACACTAAGTCCCCTATAGATATTTATAACATCCCACTTTACCACAATTACACATATGAGTCTAACTCTTTGATTAATTCATTTACCTATGTTTACTTGTATTTGATTTGATAGTCATATTATTGCTGTTGTAAAGTTTCTTTATGATAAATAAAACTTACATACTCGTAAACTTTAATTACGTGTGTCGGTCAGCTTGTCCCAAAAGATCCATATTCCATTATTGTAGTTTTTTCACGTCTGTGCGTCTAACTATCGTCACTTATGTGAGTGGATATATATATATATATATATATATATATATATATATATATATATATATATATATATATATATATATATATATTTATATATATATATCTATATATATATATATATTCTAGTAGACTGTCTGACAAACTAAGTTCTGTTGTAGAGATAGGCGGAAGGAGAGAATTTTCTCGATTTCAGGGACAGACTCTAACTAGTTTCCACCATCTCACTCGTGAAAATCTATTTTCTTTACATTACCTCTCACTGAGCTATCACCTGTTCTACTCTATTCTTCTTCTTCTTCTTCTTCGTTCGTCCTGAAAAGGACGGTGGTTGCGTTGTGTCTGTTTACGCCTAAGCTGTGACATCTGCACCTTTCGGTCGACACATCCGACTTCTGCACGGCATTTTTCAGGACCGGGTTTGCCTTCCCACCTCGATCCACACTCGCTCAGCCAGACTGCACAGCTGCAGACTGTTTCCAGGACCACCACGTGGAGGTGGAGTGCGGTCTTGACCAGCTCTGGTCCGCTGGTCCTGACGCAGGCAGTCAAGCTATGAGTCGCTGACTGCGGTCTCTATTGCTGCGTCTTGAGGTCCCGTTCTACTCTATTCAGAATGGACCAAGTTATGTCTTAATTCCCCTATCATAAATCTACGACAGGGGCCTGTAGCACATGTTAAGAAAGGGGCCCTATATAAAAAAAAAACAATAAAACAACACAAATATATTTGAACACATACATTTTTAATTTGCATAGTAATTATCATTATCAAAAGTAACAACAGTCAACATTATTGTTTAAATATTAATGTTTCTACATTTAGCATGAGCAAATTTGTTGATGATATAGGATGTATCAATTTCACGCAGAAGTTTATGTTCAATGCTCATTAGTGTGAGATTGTTCAATCTCTTTTGACCCATGGTGCTCCTTAATTCATTTTTAATAAGTTTCAGTTTTGAAAATGATCGTTCTCCACTGCAGTTGGTTACCATTAGTGACAAATAGATGCGCAAGGCGATTTCTACATTTAAAAAACAAGACTCCAATGAATTGTCAATTATCAAACGGTAAATCTGTAACTCTACAAGGTCTAGAGTAGTGCCAATATGAGAAGCAAGATCAGTTTTCAACAGTTCTGTAAACTGAAAAAGTTCTTCACAAAGACTTTCTTCCAGATATGATTTAATAAGATTCGATGGTCTCATTACCACCTCTTCAGGTGTAAACGACTGTAACTGACGAAGGAATCCAAATACATCATTCAACTTTTGATAAGCTTTCTGGCGTTTTGACAAGGCAGAGAGCAAGCTATCAATAAGGACAAGAAATGTTCGGCTTTTAAACTGCTGAGAAGGCGTTTGAGATTCAACAAGTGGATCAAGTGTGCTGGAACCACTGAAATCATCATACTCTCGATTTCGTTTGTGTTTTCTTCGAGTTTGTTCTTGATAATGTTCACACTCAGTCAGATCCTTGGCCTTTTGCTCTATCTATGTCTGCAAAAGTAGACCGCATAGCTTGAATATACCCCCGCAGGGATTCATAGAGTGCACAAGATGTATTCAAATCTTGGTCAGAAGATTGCAAAGAAGCACTGGTCATTTGAAAACAATGTAATACTTGATCCCACAGTATGATCATTATTCCTGTTTCTAACTTCATCATTGTTGAAAGTAGACAACGAGCCTGTTGACGACACTCTGCCTTCTGATCATTGTTATCTGAAATATCATCCAAGACTTGTTTTATTGCAGAAAAGCTGTGTAAAAGTGCTTTTTATTGCATCTGCCCGAGCGGACCACCTGGTATCTGACAGTCTTTTCACAAAGGGCAAATGGGACTTATTATGAGTACCGCCCAGCACATAATGCAGTAGAAAGGAGACCCCCACCGGTAGATAGAAGCAGAAAAAGAAAGTGTACAGACTTTCAACAAATCCAAAGAAAATGACTGCTTCTTGACAACCTTCAGCAGCACATTTTCCAACCAAATTTAGTGAATGTGCAAAACACGGAATGTAATGCGCAAACTTATTCATCTCTTTAATTCGTGCTTGTAATCCTATAAACTTGCCACTCATGTTGCTGGCGTTGTCATAACTTTGACCACGGCAGTCTTTAATATCAATGTCATTTGCCTTTAAAAAATTAAGTAGACTTTTAGTAAGCTGTTCAGCACTATGACCTTCCATATCCAAAAATGTCACAAATCTTTCAACTGGTCTAGATGGCAAAAACATAGCGCAGAGTCAAAGTCAGCTGGTCCATATTAGATATATCTGGAGTAGAATCCAATGAAACGGAATAATACTTGTATTTCTTCACTTCACAGAAATGTGATCCAGTATGCTGGATCCAATCAGATTGATGAATTCCTCACACGTTGTTTTAGATAGATATGATGTATGTCCAAATCCTTTGTTTGCATGAGTACTTATACGCTCTGCCAGAAAAGGGTCAAACTTGGCCAGAAAAGGGTCAAACTTGGCCAGTAATTCTAACAACCCTAAGTAATTCCCGTTATAAGGGGACCCAACAATTTCATCACTGCCACGAAATGAAAGGCCTCGTTCTGCTAAAAAACTTCACAACTTCAATTATTCGCTCTAGAAGTTTGTGCCAATACTTTTCTTGAATGTCCATTTGTTTCACACAGTTGGGAATCGACACGTTCACCTTTGTTTTTTTTTTTACGCATCAACAGTGAAATTAAAGCTTGTCTATGTGAGGAGATTTCTTCATGTCGACGCAATAGATTGCTTGCATTTTTACAGTCATTAAACCCTTCCACAGTAAACTTTGATGAACATTCTGAACTCATAAGCTTGCATGGGAAACAGAATAGGCGCCCTTTACTTTCTGAATAGCAAAACCATTTTCTTGCATGTTGCTTGTTTGTAAGTTTATGAATATGTAAAATAAGACTTCTGACAGTATCACGTTTTCTTTTCAGTGTCATACAATCGCACGGATGAAGAGAAGGAATTATCAACATGTTGACATTTTTCACTTCCCTTAAAGTTAGTTGCTTATCCTTTACAAGACGTGGCAATCAACCCCAGCTTTTATTGGCTGTTTGTGATTTTTCTAGGCAATTTTTTTCATTCAGTAGTTTGCCATTGCTTTCTGAACGGTACGGCGCTAATACCATTGTTAAAAATCCACACAAAGCGATCTGCTACCAAACCGCCTGCAGCAGGTTTCGAACCTGGTATATCTGGATTATGAAGCAGCGTTCATATCCATTAGGCCACAGACTTCCCTTGGATATCCAATATTCACGCTCACAGTCATCTATATTGCTCGGCCAGTCACCAATATCATTAGAGTACTTCTTCGTTTCACTTATTCTTTCACATTCAGACTCAGTGTATACTGGGTTTTGCTGTATGTTTTCTGCCGCACAGCATGCACTAGTACTAGTTGTTCCTGTACTTCCAGCTTCAGCGGTTAGAGTACCACCACCATGAACATCAAAATATTCTGTCAGCTTACGTGTTTTTGATATCACAAGTTGATCTCTTCTTTCTTTTTCTTCCTTCGCTTTACGTTTTTCACTTCCAGAAGCATAATTACGTCCAATAACTCTGTGTCTACTGCTCATTTTTTGAGTTTTCTAACCTTACAAATCAAGACATTTTAATCAAGATCTTTTTTTTTCCCCCTCGCATGAGGTCGCATTTTTTTTCCTCGCATGAGGTCGCATTTTTTAACTCGCATGAGTCGCATTGGAACACGCCCAACATAAACGCATGTCCCAACACAAAAAAACCCAATGACAAACAAGTGTCACTGTAATGATCCTCTGTGTTTTCACACAAAAGATCTAATGACACATAAGTGCCACTGTATTGATCTTTTGTGCCGGGCACATGGTTATATTAGGGCGCTTTTTTTTTCCTCGCATGAGGTCGCATATTTTTTCCTCGCATTGGAACACGCCCAACATAAACGCATGTCTCAACACAAAAAGACCCAATGACAAACAAGTGTCACTGTAATGATCCTCTGTGTTTTCACACAAAAGATCTAATGACACATATGTGTCACTATACTGATCTTTTGTGCCGGGCACATGGTTATATTAGGGCGAAGGTCCAAATATTAAAAAACCCTTAGCTCTGGATAATCAAGATCGAAAGAGAGTGCGAGCACGCCGTATACCTCAATTAAAACAGGAAGTTTCCGTTTCTTAAATTCTAGTTTTTATTGTTAATGCAAATTCATTTCACAAAGAACGAAACAAAATTAGAGGGGCAGTCGCCAAGAGCCAAAAAAGTGGCTTCCGTGCAAACGTGACCAAATTTTCAACGCCACTTAAATGGCTTCCGTCCGCAAACAGTTAAGATAAAAATAATGAAGAGTCACACTAAGTCACCCTCTTATGCTCTTTCTCTCACAATTTCGTGACACCAAATGATAAGGCGCTAAAGATGGCATAAATCACAAGATCATTGGTTTAACGCTCGTATTAGATGACCAAAAAATTATGTACATATTTATTGGCGCGGGGCCCCTAAAAGCGCGGGGCCCGTAGCATATGCTACTTTTGCTACTACGTTAATCCGGCTCTGGCTGCTCACTTGCCCAGGACTCTCCACAGAAAGACGAAAGCTATTGCTGGGCTCCCCAACAATCACAAACACACTATACAGCACCACTCAACAGCTACAGAACACATGTAAATTCTTCAGTTTGGCATTGACTGCTAAAGAGCGACGAGCTCAGCAGCCCTAGTTAATCAACAACAACAGCAGAGTAGACTGGGGCGAGATGCGACCTGGTTCCAAACCCATGCCCTTTGTCTTCGGAGAAACGAGCGCTTTAAACATTGTCACTTGAACGCTCCCACGAATCGTGAACAGCGTTAACATTTAATTTAATATGCATTTAAAAAAAAAATATTCTCTTATAAACCTATTGATATTTCTGTTTCGTAACGGCTTTGTCAGCTTTACTGATATGTAACGGAAATGAAAAATACATGCCATCATTTACAGAAAAATAATTTTGAATGGTGTGGGCCAGTGCTTTTATTCTTGATCAAACCTGATCTCTGTGACCCTAACTTCAAAATCTTAGTAGCTGCATGTTTGCAGTTTGAATTATATAAATTATCTTTAGTTGACTAGCCTATGTTGTTGTTGGCATTTTTCTGCCTTAAAGTATCCACATGATGAGGTAACCGGTCAAGTGTTTTTTTAATACAATTTTGCCTCGTTTTGTCGAAGCGCATCCCGTTCAACCTAGCCGGTTATATTAGGGCGCATGTCCAAATATAAAAGACGCTTTAGGTCTGGAGTATTAGTTATAACTGATGCAACATCGACATCATGACCCAGCAAAGTAGTTTTCTGTAGACTTATTGTGAGGCCAACGTCTTTACCTGCTTGGGTGAAGCGATTCATCAAGGTCTGAAGCTTCTGTTGACAAATAGAATCAACAACAACAGCAGAGTAGACTGGGGCGAGATGCGACCTGGTTCCAAACCCATGCCCTTTGTCTTCGGAGAAACGAGCGCTTTAAACATTGTCACTTGAACGCTCCCACGATTACAGCATCATCAGCGAATAATAAGTCTCTTATAGTGACCCTTCTGATTTTTGTTTTTGCCTTCAGCTTGCGAGGTTAAACAGTCGGCCACGTAACCTAGTGTGAAGGCATATTCCTTCAGTTGCGTCTCTGAATGCATGTTTCAAGAGCAAGGCAAAGAAGATCCCGAAGAGAGTCTGAGCCATGTTCTAAAGGTTGTCATAGCCTAGAGTTGTAGTGAGGATAAGCTCGCACTGCACTCTCACATGACAGTTGGAAATCGTAAAAAGTAGGCCGTAAGGCCGCTGCCTTGGAAAAATTTAAAAATTAGAAACCTATCCACCACAAACATATCTATAGAATTTTGATTCCTAGATTGGGATTCTCGCTGGTGCTACGGAGTTCGTGCACTGTGCTGAGATCCTCCCAGTGTGATCTAAGGGTGCAGATCGGAGCACTGGTTGAGTTGTCCATGTGCAATGAAAACAGTCCTTAAAACCAAAACCAAGTCTAATAACCGAGCCATGTGAAGAACATACTGTAGATGAACATATACTCGTACGTTTGTGAGCGTCATGTTGTTCCTGGAAGTCTGAAGTGACAAGGACAAGAATAGGGCTACTGTACTATCAGGCATGTCGTACAAGCTGAATGTTAACCTGTAAAACAAGTAGCCACAGAAACCACCACTGCAAGAGCAAGTGATTGCTTGGTGCTGGCTCCAACCTCCAACTAGTGCAATAGGTAATGATGACAATGAGTGCATGAACTTTGAACTCATCTGACCTAGAGCAAAATCCAGTTTAGAAAGTAATTATTTTGATTATCTCCCAAATAGCTGTGATGGTTATTGAAAAAATGCTGGCTTTTACCTTCCATTAATAGCAAACATCGATTTTGCTGTAACATCTCAGCACTAAGGCAAATACAAAAACAATATAAATATTGAGAATGTTAAAAAAGAACAGACACACACATTGTTTAGATAACTCATATTAATTTATTTAAACACTTTAGTTAAAAACATAAAAATAATACTCATCAGTTTGTAGATCATCTCAACAGTGAGTCAAATGTGAAGATAAAAACTAATAGTGTTTGAAGTACCTCAATGTTTGTTTATTTAAACTGTTAACTGAAACATAAATGAAGTCAACTTGTAACATTACCTTATATTTAATGTAACATCATCATCATACTTCAGCTCCCCAAGGAGCATAGGCCTTCAACAAACATATACCAAGTCTTCCTGTCCCGTGCCATCAGCTCAATGTCTTTCCATGTTTTCTTCACCCCCTCTATGTCTGTGTCCAGTTCTCTTTTCCATGTGTTCCATGGTCTCCCTCTTCCTCTCTCACCCTGGGGATTCCAGAACATGGACTGCCTGGCAATGATATCAACAGGTTTCCTCAAAGTGTATCTCATCCATCTCCAGCAACTTCTTCTCATCTTTAATAATGTAACAACTGAACTAAAAAGCTGTATGCAGACATCACAGTTGTCACAAATCCACAAAAAACATGTCTATGTAAAGCTTACAGACTCAGAACAACTGAAGTACTTGATATCACTGTGAGACTCCTGGACAAGAACTGCCTTGTAAGTGTATCAGTTATTTTGCTCACTTGGTGCCCTACCCTATGTCAACATCTTTTCCTTGCTCAACTTGTATTATTCTAGTTCTTTCTATCAAGTTACACACTAGTGATCTTGTGATACCATTTGAATCCTTCTGTTCTAACAAGCACCTATTTATGACAGTCTGTAACTTCCTGGTTGTAGTTTCTGTTGTTCTCCATATTTCAGAGTCATACAATAAAACTGCCTTGATGTAAGTTGTTGAAAATTTATATTTTTGTGTTGCCATTTGATTTCTTTTGATTTCCATATATTTTTCAATTCAATGAAAGCCTTTGTTTTCTTCTGTATTCTTAATCTGGTATTACTGTCCATTCCGTTCTTTAAAGTTATTTGAATAAAACAAGGAGGACTACCATAAGAATATGACAATCAAAACGGTAAATAAAATCAAGTTTCTCTGGGGTAAAGGACCAAAATACGGTCTATGTTATGACCACTTACTTACTTAGTCGTTCCCCTTCTACCGTGAGGTGTAGAGGTTTGGAAGAGAGAGCGCCAGACTATCCTATCGGCTGTCTTCCTCCTGGCCTGGTTCCATTCTAGTCCTCGATCCTTCAAAGATTGTCTAATGTTGTCCTCCCAGCGGACTCTGGGTCGTCCTCGGGGTCTGGATCCTTGGCTCTTTGTTTCTCATGCTTGTCGTGGTATCCGATCTTCTCCCATTCTGCAGACATGACCAAACCATCTTAATTGGGACTGTTCTACTTGGGTCTCCAGGGGGTAGGATTTAAGGCCTTGACGTATCGTCTGGTTGCGTACCATGTCTCTTCTTGTTACTTCAACCACCTTCCTCAGATACCTCATTTCTGAGGTTTGGATCTGGCTTTTATGGGTTGTAGTCATTGCCCATGACTCGCATCCGTATGTCAAGACTGGGACATAGGTGGAGCGGTATACAGCCATCTTCGTTTTTTTTACCAACCTCTCTCTTGCTGAGGAATCCTCGATTTATGGCCTGAAAAAAGTCTCCCAGCTGCTGCTTTTTGAGTGGCCAACTCTTCTTTGATGCCTCCCTTTCGGTCTATAATAGCTCCGAGGTATTTAAAGTGGTCGACCTGCTCCAGGACCTGCTCTCCCAGCTTAATCTGATGTTTTCTTTCTTCTCGTGATATCACCATGGATTTTGTTTTAGAGCTGCTTATGACCATCCCTCTCTTCTCCAGCTCTTCCTTCCAGACTTGCAGGTTGGATTGGAGATGTGCCTCTGATTTAGCAATCAGGGCAACATCATCAGCAAATGCCAGCTCCGAAATATAGACCTGTCTCATCTTCCAGTACCCCACTGAATACTTTCTTGTTCTCTCCTTACATGCCTTGATGACATCGTCCATAAGGAGTATGAACAGGTAAGGTGATAGGATATCACCTTGTCTTACACCAGTGGTGGTCCTGAACTCTTCCGACTTATGGTTTGCTGTCCTCACATAATTTCTGCAAGACTTGTAGAAGCTCTGTATAGCATAAATCAGAGGTGCTGGAATATTCTTCCTTGCCAAACAGTCCCAAAGTTTGCTCCAGGGGACCCTGTCAAACGCCTTTTCCAGATCTATGAAACAAAGATGCATCTCACTCTTATACTCAAGGGCCTTTTCACTCAGCTGTCTGAGTGTGAAGATTAGGTCTTGAGTACTTCGGTTTGCTCGGAATCCGCACTGGACCTCATCCAATTGTGGCTCAGCTAGGCGTCGGAGTCTCTGTTCTAGAGTAGATTTTACCAGGGACACTGAGAAGGGATATGCCTCTATGGTTTCCACACTGTCGATTGTCACCCTTTTTGAAAATTGGTGTTATGATGGCAATCTCCCAATCCTTTGGTATTGTCTTGTTGTACCACGCTGCCTGTAAAACCCTTAAGAGTAATAGGTCGCCTGATGCTCCCATGAACTTAACCATTTCTGGTGTTATACCATCATGCCCTGCTGCTTTGCCCATCTTGATTTTCTCCAGTGCTGCCTTCAGTTCTTCCATCTTTATGTCATCTTCACCATCATTGGTTTTCTCTTCTGTGCTAGTGTTTATCATTTCTGATGCTTCACCATGCTCACCATCCAGGTGTTCTGAGAAATATTCTTTCCATCTTCCCATTACTTCCTTCGGGGCAGTAAGCAATTTGCCTTGCTTGTCCTTTATAAATTTGAGAGGACATTGTTTTTTCCTTCCTCATGTTCTTTAGGGTCTTATAGAACAATTTCTGGTTTTCTTGTGCATCTTTTTCTAGCTTTTCTCCAAATTCTTCCCAGGACTTCTGTTTTGCTGCTAGCACTTTATTTTTTGCTTCTGTTCTGAGTGTCACATATTCTCTATATTTTTCCATTTGTCCTGTTGTGTTTTTAGCTCCTAAGTATTGTTTCCATGCCATTTTCTTCTCTCTTATTTTCTTTTTGACTTCCTCTGTCCACCAAGGTGTCCTCTTTCTCTTGTTCCCAAGTCGGACTTCACCGCATGCTTCTGCAGCAGCTGTCTTTATGATATCCTTGAATTTAATCCAGAGGGTTTCCAAGTCATCAGGTCGTTCTTCTGTGTTGCTCACCGCTGCAGCAATAAGCCCCTGATATCTGGTCTTAATTTCTGGCTCTCTCAGCTTGTAGGTCCTAATGCTCATTTCTCCTGCTCGTTTACTTGGTTTCTTGCGTGATGTTGGGCAGTTCCTAGGCTGAGCAACTCTTTCAGTTGTTCTTTTGATTGTTAGCAGGTAGTGATCACTTCCAATCTCTGGCCCCCTCCAGACTCTAGCATCTCGGACATATTTGAATGAGCTTCTCCGAACAATGGCATAGTCGATCACTGACTTCTCATTCTTTGTTGGTTCACATCTAGTGTATGCATGTATGCGCTTATGGGGGAACTTTGTGTTTGTAATGATCAGATTCTGCTCACTGCAGAATCTAAGGAGTCGCTTTCCATTGTCATTGAGAGTATCTTCTCCATATCTTCCGATAACTCCACCCCATCTAGCATGGTCATTTCCAACTCTGGCATTAAAATCTCCGAGCATGATAACTTCATCTAGGCAGTCATCCACTGTCCTTTGAAGCAGCTCGAAGAATTCCTCCTTGACCTCTGCTCTCTCATCCTCATTTGGCCCATACACTATGACCAGGTTGACTATGGTTTCTCCTTCTTTTAGTTTTACAACCATAATGCGCTCTGAGACAAAGTTCCATCCCTTGATACTATCTTTTTGATTTTGGGCCACAATGCAACCCACGCCCCCTTTAGCTCTTTCAGATATGGGTACACCACTGTAGAGCAGCGTGTTGCCATCGAGATCCATGACTCCTTGTCCTTTTTTCTTTGTTTCCGTTATAGCCAGGATTTCTAGTTTTGCTTTCCTCATCTCTTCCACCAGCTCCTCTTCCTTCCCATTTATACTTCTTGTGTTCCAAGTTCCATAAGTCGTAGTCCGTAGTCCGTTCCAGTTCGTCGCCTTTAGAATCCGTCCGGTTTTCTCTCTTGTGTTGCTAGTAATCATGATTTAAAGCAAACAGGTGATTGGCCTGTTGTGCCTTTGCATGGTGGAGGGGCTGCCTCCTTATGGCCTCCATGCAGGCCGCCCTCCTCCTTTTTCATCCGGGCTTGGGACCGGCATTGGCGGAGTTTGTTATGACATGCATTTTTAAAAATAAAGCAAAAGGATACAAAATCACTACAGATCTTAAGAAAATGAGAACTGTAGTAAAACAGTAGGGTAAACAAAATATAGTAATACATCTTACTAGAGCAAAGAAAATTTCCTACATTACGGCAACAATGCCTTTATCAGGGACACAAGCACGAAAACAGGTCACCGTTGTCATTCTGGTAAATGAATGTCAGAAATATCAAAGATATTTCTTCAACCATAAAGTATGCTATGTCTTTGTCCTTTTTTCTCAAAGACTTAATACTACCTACTTTTGTTTACTTTTTTGTTTTAACTGCAGCTTCCACTTAAAAAAAAAAACAACTGTTTAAGAGTCACTGCAATTCCTCCCCCAACCCCAGCTCTTTGTTTTTTCTGTGTGTAATTTATACATTTTGCGATGTTTAACAGCATACAGGAAAGCTGTTTATACTACTCCAATGGAAACCAACTTTGTGTAGTTGACTTATAGTAAATTATTTATTTCAACAGGCAATGAGCATAACTCAAGAGTTATATGGTAACTACATATCAGATTAAGGGGAGAAACTGCAGTGCAGTTTATGTCAAAATGAAAGACATATGAAAGCTGAGATTAGTTTATTTTCTAATAATGTAGGATCCTCTAAAATACAAATGTGCTAACATAAATTGTCAGAAGACATTCTAAAAAGGAGTAATTTGACTCTGAAAGGAAACTTACAATTTAAAAATCTTTTATTAGATCAGATATCTGATCTTATCAAAATTGCGATCATTAGCAAATAATGTAAAATTTAGCAAAGCGTATTATTTTTAAGACACTAAATTCAATTTTATAGCATTGAATATTCTAAAACTATTACAAATTTATTCTGAATAAAAGTTTTTGCAAAAAAATGGTGAGCTTTCTATTTATATTTAGTGCTCATAACAAAATTACAAGCCTAAGTGAAATGAATTATAACATTAAAATTGAATATGGCCACAATTTCCATAGCAACCATCAAATGCTTTGTTACACATACCGCATAACTATAATTGTATGGTTAGCCGGGACCCAAAGATGCAGCAATAGAGAATGTATTCAGCGACCCATAGCTAAACTGCTTGCGTCAGTGTCAGCAAACCAGAGCTGACCAAGACCCTACTCTACCTCCAAGGGGTAGTCCTGGAAACAGGCTGTATCACTGCAGTCTGGCTGAGAGAGTAGGGATCGAAGTGGGAAGGCAAACCTGGTCCCAAAAATGCTGTGCTGAAGTCGGCCGAAAGGTGCAGATATTGCAGCTTCGCTGTAAAAGGACACAATGCAACCAACGTCCTTTTCAGGACGAATGAGGAAGAAGAAGTATGGTTAACCGGGACATTTTAATTTAAATTCTCCAATTATGTATGAAAGTGGTATTTTATTATAGCTCCTCAACTGAAATGTGGACACCTCACAAAAAACAGGAATGGGAAAAAGCTGCCTGCAGAATGCACTGTCAGAGAAAGCTGGTCTACGATATAGAAAAATATAAAAGAATAATAAAAAACAAAAGCAACAACTCTGGAGCTTTCTCAGGCAAAAAAGGAGAATGAAATGATGTGGAAATATTTTCAGAAAGACAATAAATAACCACCAACTTGTTAAACCATCAAAAGGAAAGATGTAGCATAAGATGGATTATGTGCATGGTTGAAGTTAGCAGCAAAAGTGAAGAAACAGGTCATATGAAATATTCAAGAACTTCACTGGAATATTCTGACACTTTGCAACACCCATGGAGGGATAATACAGACAGAATAGAACATTTGAAAACAAATTATTATCTGTTATGAAAATTATGGAATGTAAATGTGGCAGTTCAAGTCTCATACATTAACCATTGATAGAGGCCGTGTTAATTGTGTTTGAGATAAATGTATGACTGTACTAAATATATAACCACTTTTTAAGTCTTTACTGTAAATTGTATTTTAATCTTAATGGTTATAGTGTTTTGAGCACTGCATAATTAGGCTTTTGCCCTGAAATTATTAGTGTCACTCAGAGCACCTGAAATACTTGGCACCCTCCTGCCATAAAGAAAAACACATGCAAGTATATTTTTTTAACAGTAAATATTATCATAATACTGTCCAATGGCACCCCCCTTCCTGGCTGTGACCTGGGGCAGACCGCCCCCCTCAGTACGCCACTGGTGTCGCTTTACTGTAACGCTGTACACCAAGCCTTCAAACATCACATTTGTAATGCTAATGTCCTGTATATATTTCTTTTGATTAATGTTCAGAGTAAAATCTGCACCACAAACATCACTTTTACGGCTTCTGCCCTATATATATTCTTTTGTGTGTCTTTAGATAATCACTCCGAGTAAAATCTACAATACAAACATCACATTTGTAAAGCTAATGTCCTGTATATATATTCTTTTGTGTGTCTTTAGATTCATGTTCAGTCATCTAAAGAGACCATAAACATCACACTTTTATGGCTTCTGCCCTGTCTACAGTACAATCATCACATTTGTAAGGCTTCTCTTCTGTGTGTACGCTTTTGTGTATCCTTAGACAGCCGCACAGAGAAAAATCTGCATTACAAATATCACACTTGTAAGGCATCTCTCCTGTATGTACTCTTTGTGTGTCTTTGGATAACCACTCAAGAGAAATATCTCCACTGTAAACATTACACTAGTAAGGCTTCTCTCTGGTGTGCATTCTTTTGTGTGTTTATCAATGACATCTCTGAGTAAAATCTAGAGTATACATTTTAGCAAAGCCTACACTGCAAACATCACACTTGTAGGCTTCTCTCCTGTATGCATTATTTTGTGTATCATTAGATGACTACTGTTATTAAAATCTACACTACAAACATCACATTTGTAAGGCCTCTCTTCTGTGTGTATTCTTTTGTGTGTCTTTAGAAGACCGCTCCGAGTAAAATATACACTACAAACATCACATTTATAAGGCCTCTCTCCTTCTTGTATTATTTTGTGTATCTTTAGATAACCATCTGAGTAAAATCTACACTGCAAACATCACATTTGTAAGACCTCTCTCTTGTGTGTCTTTAGATGACCACTCAGAGTAAAATCTACACTACAAACATCACACTTGTAAGGTTTCTCTCCTGTGTGCATTCTTTTGTGTATCTTTAGATTACTATTGTTTGTAAAACCTACACTACAAATATCACATTTATAAGGCTTCTCTCCTGTGTGTATTCTTTTGTGTCTCTTTAGATGACTACTGTTATTAAAATCTACATTACAAACATCACATTTGTAAGGCCTCTCTCTTGTGTGTATTCTTTTGTGTGTCTTTAGATAATCACTCCGAGTAAAATCTACAATACAAACATCACATTTGTAAGGCCTCTCTCCTGTGTGTATTCTTTTGTGTGTCTTTAGATTACTATTGTTTGTAAAACCTACACTACAAATATCACATTTGTAAGGCTTCTCTCCTGTGTGTATTCTTTTGTGTCTCTTTAGATGACTACTGTTATTAAAATCTACATTACAAACATCACATTTGTAAGGCCTCTCTCCTGTGTGTATTCTTTTGTGTCTCTTTAGATGACTACTGTTATTAAAATCTACATTACAAACATCACATTTGTAAGACCTCTCTCCTGTGTGTATTCTTTTGTGTGTCTTTAGATAATCACTCTGAGTAAAATCTACACTACAAACATCACATTTGTAAGGCCTCTCTCTTGTATGTATTCTTTTGTGTGTCTTTAGATAATCACTCTGATTAAAATCTACATTACAAACATGACATTTGTAAGGCCTCTCTCTTGTGTGTATTCTTTTGTGTGTCTTTAGATGATCACTCCGAGTAAAATCTACATTACAAACATCACATTTGTAAGGCCTCTCTCCTGTGTGTAATCTTTTGTGTATCTTTAGACAACCACTCTGACTGAGTAAAAATCTACACTACAAACATCACACTTGTAAGGTTTCTCTCCTGTGTGTATTCTTTTGTGTCTCTTTAGATGACTACCGTTATTAAAATCTACACTGCAAACATCACACTTGTAAGGCTTCTCTCCTGTGTGTATTCTTTTGTGTCTCTTTAGATGACTTCTGTTATTAAAATCTACATTACAAACATCACATTTGTAAGGCCTCTCTCTTGTATGTATTCTTTTGTGTGTCTTTAGACAAGAAATGCCGGCAAAGACTATACCACAAACATCGCACTTATAAGGCTTCTCTCTCAAGTGTCCTTTTATGTTGGATTGTACATTAATACATTCTTTCTCACTTCTACCACCTCCAGTGTGTTGACTACTTAACTCAGAGATATAGAAACCTCTACTCAGCTTTACTGCTACAACCTTCATTTTGTAAGATCAGCTCTTTACTAGTAATAGCTTTATTAATGTTTTCGCTGTACTCGTCTTAAAATTTGTTACCCTTTCCGACACTTTAGCTCCTGCCAGTTTTAAGTCATTAGTGTTTTTCTGGCACTGCATCTAAAATGTGACTACCTTTCTTTTCAGTCACTGTATCTATAATTTGACTGGCTTTTTTTTCTGGTGTTGTTTCTATTATATGACTATCACTTTGTTTTGGTGTTGTATCTATTAAGTGACTATATCTCTGTTCTAGTGTTGTATCTATTATGTCTCGATCTCTCTGTTCTGGTGTTGAACCTATATCATTCCTATCTGTCTGTTCTGGTGTTGTATTTATTATGTCTCTATTTCTTTGGTCTAGTGTTGTATCTATTATGTCTCTATCTTTCTGTTCTGGGGTTGTATCTATATCATGACTATCTCTCTGCTCTGGTGTTGTATCTTTATCATAACTATCTCTCTGTTCTGGTGTTGTATCTATATCATGACTATCTCTCTGTTCTGATGTTGTATCTTTATCATAACTGTTCTGGTGTTGTATTTTTATCATAACTATCTCTCTGTTCTGGTGTTGTATCTATATCATGACTATCTATCTTTTTCTTGTGTTGTATTTATTATGTGACTATCTCTCACTTCTGGTGCTGTATCTTTAATGTGACTATCTCCTTCTTTGTACTCTGTTTGGATTTCTACTCTTCTCAATTCATCTAGCAACAAATCTGTTTTCACTGTAATAAGCTTCCCAATATTCATCATTATGCTTGCATTTTCAAATGTTTACGCAAATGCCAAAACTGGGAGAAGGCAAGGTTGCAGTGAGTACAAGAAATATGTTTCTGAAATGAGAAAGACATGAATGAAGTAAGACATTAGTAGATGTCTGAAAAGGCACAAAAAAGAAAAAAAATGGAAATAAGCAATTAAATCCACTTTACTAGTTTTGTCATTTTCTTTTCTTGTATATTATTAAAACACATTTTTCTAATTTCATTCACTCATAAGACTGTCATCATGACTTCCTAATTTCGCAACACTCTGTCATCACGTCTTTCTAATTTTATTCACTCACAACACTGTCATCATGTTTGTCTAATTTAATTTATTAACAACACCTGTCATTATGTCTTTTCTAATTTAATTCACATACAACACTCTGTTAATCATGTCTTTCTAATTTCATTCATTCACAACACTCTGTCATGATGTAACACTCTGACATGTCTTTCCAATTTCATTCACTCACAACACTCGGTCATCACATCTTTCTAATTTGATTCATTCACAACACTGTCATCATGCCTAATTTCATTCATTCACAACCCTCTGTCATCACGTCTTTCTAATTGCATTCACTCATAAACACTGTCATCATGTCTTTCTAATTTCATTCATTCACAACACTTTGTCATCAAAGTCTTTCTAATTTCATTCACTCACAACACTCTGTCATCACGTCTTTCTAATTTTCATTCATTCACAACATTCTGTCATCACGTCTTTCTAATTTCATTCACTCACAACACTGTAATGCCTGTGTTAGTTGCACTACTTCTGCCATTGCTCTCTTATCACAGACTTATACTTCCACAGGTATCTGAGTGGCAGAGTAGTTTCAGCACTTGTTTCTCAAAGCAGGGACTGGGGCTGAAACTAGGTCATATCATGCTCCAGTCTCATCGTCAGGTGCCATCTTCACATCAAGGGTCGGCTGCAACGGATCTCCAACGTATTCTGTCTATTGTTCTTGATGGTGCACTCTGACAGACTCTTTCATGTCCATCTCCTGATGTTATCTTCCCATTTATAGTACTGACTTCCTCTTGCACGTTTGCCTTCAACTCTGCCAATAGTCTATCCAGCTATAAAAAATGAGTACTTGACTCTGTACTGTCACCACTATTCTAACATCAGAATATTAGTATGGAAACTAAACGAAATTGATCAATGGTATATTCTTACTAACTCTTCGCTATCAGTGTCAAACATGGTCCCTGACCAAAGTATAGAAGAGGAAAATCACATTGTGCGAGATCAGATGCTTAAAAAAAACAACTAATGTCACCAGGAAAGACAGAATGGAAAATTAGGAAAAAATGAAGGAACTACATCCTGCATTAAGTATATTGAGACAGAAAATGAAGTTATCTGGCCATCTCATCCCAATGGAGCCCAAAAAATAACCACTACATGCCTACAATAGTAATAGTTCTGATTTCAGGGCATGGGGAAGACCAAGAGGCAAATGGATAGACAACGTCACAGAAATGCTATGACAACATGGGCTTACCACAGCCAATTTGACAAACTTTGGCTCAAGAATGTCAGCTTCAGCTCGCCACTATGCTTCAGAACAATAGTGGTGTGACAGTTATTGCCTCCCCTGCTTTGCAGTAGTGGTCTAACAGTTGCCAAAATTCAAGAGTATCTAATATGGGCTTCAAAGGTGTCTACCTTTGCACAAGATTACTCTTGGCAGATTTGTAAATAGCAGGGTAATGACGCTTCTATCTCGATTGGGTGTTCACAAGATATTCAGATAAGCAAAAGCAATGCTGCATTGGCTGAGCACGTTTGTCACAGTATAGACATTCGCAGAAATCTTGAGTTGGTCACGCTGTAAGAGTGCCAACATTGATACTCATTTTAAAAACCCATTTGGCGAGTCGGGCCAAAGTGGAATACGATACGAAACTTTTGGCGCAAATCATTCTACGAGATGTCTGCCATCCTGTTCGGACGTTTGTTGCTTTTGTCAGCAGTTTTGCTGGGGAATTATATGAATGCCAGTTTTGCTCATTGCTTGCCGATTGTTTCAGGTATTCAGGATTATTGATAGATTACTAGATTGGTAATGTGATTTTTCTTAGTAGTTCTTTCCTGGATATTATTTACGTAGAATCTTGCAATTATGTATTGCTTTACTTTGGTACTGGACTCCGCTTGTGAGCGATAGTCAGTGTGTAGTTGCTGGTGAGATTATGTCGGTAACTATTTTTGCTATTATATTGAGCTACAGTGTTTAGCAGGTTATTTGGGCATTCTTCATTGCATACATGCCGTACTGCATTTTTCATGCGTAACATACCAGTAAAAAAGCAGTACGGCAAAGCAAGAAGAATCCCAAATAACTTGCTAAACACTCTAGCTCAATATAATAGCAAAAATAGTTACCGACATAATCTCACCAGCAACTACACACTGACTATTGCTCACAAGCGGAGTCCAGTACCAAAGTAAAGCAATACATAATTGCAAGATTCTACGTAAATAATATCCAGGAAAGAACTACTAGGAAAAATCACATACCAATCTAGAAATCTAACAATATATCCTGAATTACCTGAAACATCGGCAAGCAATGATCAAAAACTGGCATTCCAATAATTCACCCCAGCAAAACTGCCTGGCCAAAAGCAACAAACGTCCGAACAGGATGGCAGACATCTCGTAGAATGATTTTGCTACCACAAAGGTTATCGTATCTTTGTCTTAGTTAAATAGTCTTTCCGCATTTGGCCGACATCGCTCAACAACGGTTGTTATACAATGATATCAATGTTGGCCACTCTTACAGACGTAGAGCAAACTTTCCAAGAATTCTGCGAATGATCCTATACTGTGACAAACGCTCTCTTTTCAGCCAGAATGCAGGTGTTAGCTGTTTTGCATTATCTGAGATGATATTGAAGATACTACCCAGGATTCGAGATTAGAAAGCGTCCCATTACCCAGCTATTGGAACAAAGTCTAGCGCAGACGCTGTATAGATCTTGTGCAAAGGTAGATCACCCGTTGAAGCCCATAGATGAGAATGGCTCTTGCAATTTTTGGCAAAACTGATTACGACCACTACTTGCAAATCAGGGAGGCAAATAACTGTCATTTCACCACGAGATTGTATTCCTGTAAAGTGCATAGTGGGCGTTTGCTGCTCTCTTGCTAGCAGTTCTTGAAGCATATGTGGATTGTCAAATGTATCGGCTAGATGGTGATAGCCCATGGATTGGTCATATGCATTTCTGTGACGTATAGTCAGAGTCCAGTTATTGTTCCTCGTGGTCTTGCCCCCATGCCCTGAAATCATAACCCCTCTACCCCCCCTGTAGCATGTAGTGGTTATCCCCTGTGGGCTCCGATTGTGGATGAGATGGCCAGCATAACTTCGATTTCTGTGCTCAATAGTACTGTAATGTCGGAGCCTAGTTCCTTCAATTTCTACCGGTAATGGGACTTCCATCTGATTCTTAGTCCTGAGTCCATAGTCAGTTTTTTAGTTATCTGGTTAAGCATCTGTATCGTCGCGCAACAATGTGATTTTCCACTTCTATACTTTGACATACAGGGTTTACCATGTTTATTTGGGGCATTTCTTCATCGCATTCGTCGTAAGATGCTTTTTTACATGAGTGTATATACATTGATAGCCGATTTCGTTTAGCCTGTGTTGGCGTGCAGCTACGTGCAGATATTCTGAGTGTTTCATTTAATAATGGTGCAGATATTCAGCTCTAGTTTCCAAGTACTCATTTATTGGTTATAGCTGGATAGACTAATGGCTTTTGTTGTGATAGTGCAAACGTGCAAGGAGGAATCAGATTTCGAACTAAATGCCGTCCTGAAGATAACATAGAGATTTATTCGACACTGGAACCCCGAGTCCTGTCACGAGTCACCTATCAAGATCAATAGATACACCCCTACGTTTGGATAACCCCATTGCCCCCCATCCGACCCACCATGATGTGAAGATGGTACACCTGACGAATGAGTGACAGGGAGCACTGACTATGACCTAGTTATCAGCCATCGCAATATGTTACCCTGCTGTTGAGATTTTTTACAAGATAAATGAACTACTTCTGGTCCACACTCAGATTACCTGTGGAAGAATAGAGTCTTTGTCATAATGTTGATCAATTGGCAGAAGTGTATGAACAACCACAGGACCTTACAGTGTTGAATGAGAACATAATACTATAGAAATTCAGATTATATAGGACGTTGATTGAGCAGAATGTACGTGAATTCCTTTCTTTGGCGCAATGTTAACCTCCTAGAAAGACGGATGGATGACAGAGTTGTTGTGAGTGAATACGGTGAGATTAAAAGACCGTTGATGACAAAGTGTTGTGAATGAATTGCCCTATTATAGAAAGACCATGATGTGACAGTGTTATGAGTTTGAATGCACCGTTAAGAAGACGTGATGACAGAGTTTGTGAATGAATGCGATTTATATATAGAACGCAGATGACAGTTTGTGAATGAATCAAATTAAAAAGTTATTACCGAGTGGTTTGTGATTAATGAAATTGGAAAGACATGTTCAGAGTGTTACATCAATGACAGAGAGAGTATGAAATGTAAAGAAAAATTGAGAAAGACATATAACAGAGTGTTGTAGGTGTTGAATTAAATTAGAAAGACATAAATGAACATTGATGTTGAATAAAATTAAATTAGACAAACATGATGACAAGTGTTTGTGAGTGAATAAAATTAGAAAGAACGTGAATGACCTAGAGTTGTTAATGCGCAAAATAAGAAGTCATGATGACAGTCTTTATGAGTGTAAATGAAATAATAAAGTATGTTATTATAATAATATACAAGAGAAAGAAAATGACAAGACGTAGTAAAGTGGGATTTAATTGCTTATATTCCCATTTTTTTTTTCTTTTTTGTGCCTTTTCAGACAGTCTACTAATGTCTTACTTTCATTCAATGGTCCTATGTCTCATTTCAGAACACATATTCTTTGTACTCACTGCAACCTTGCCTTCACCCAGTTTTTGGGCATATGGCGTAAACATTTGAAATGCATAGCCATAATGATGAATTATGTGGGAAGCTTATTACAGTGAAAAAACATATTTTGTTGCTAGATGCAATTTGAGAAGAGATATGTAAATCCAAACATAGTAACAAAGACAAGGGAGAAATAGGTCCCACATTAATAAGATACAGTCACCAGAAAGTGAGAGATAGTCACATAATATAGATACAACACAAGAAACAGATGAATAGTCATAGATAATAGATACAACACCAGAACAGAGAGATAGAAAGTTATGAAATAAAGAATACCCAACACCAGAACAGTAGAGATAGTCAGTGATATATAGATACATAACACCAGAACAGAGAGATAGTTATGGATTAAAACATACAAACATCAAGAACAGAGATAGAGTAGTCCATGGATATAGATGTAACAACACCAGAAACAAGAGAATCCGGAGTAGAGGAGTCCATAAGAGATACAACACTAAAACAGAAGCAAGAGATAGTCCAACTGATATATATACAAACACCCAGAACAGAAAGATAGAGACATAATAGATACAACACTAGACCAAAGAAATAGAGACATAATCCAAATACAACACCAGATACATACAGATAGTAATGATAGAGGTATCAACATTTTAGATGCATGAGAGAATCGAGACATAATGTCTTATACAACCTAGAACAGAGACTATGAGTCACTTAATATATACAACACCAGAACAAGTGATAGTCAAATAATAGGGGGGGGGTTTTTAACATACACCAGAATTTTAAAACAGACAGTCGAACATTAATAAAGCATTACTATAAATGAGCAGAACTTAACAGAAATGGAGTTTAGTCCAGTGACTGATTATGTAGAGCAGTTTCTGTAATCTCAAAGTTTAGGTAGTGAACACAATGAGTGGTAGGAAGTTGAGAAAAGAATTGATTCATGTACAACGGTCCCCCCCCAACATAAAAGGACACGCAGTACAGAGAAGCATATAATAAAGCTAATGTACTAGTATAAGTCTTTGGCTGACATTTCTGATCCTAAAGTCACACAGAATATAGTACACACGGTTTTGAAAAGCCTGTACAAGGTGTAATGTTTGCAATGTAGATTTTACTCGGAGTGTCCCACTAAAGATACACAAAAGTCAATACACACAGAGAGAAGCCCGTTCAATTGAAGTGAGTTTTGTTTGTAGTACAAATTTAGCTCGATGATCATCTGAAAAGCACAAAAGAATACAAACAGTTAGAGAGAAGCCTTACAAGTGCGAAATATTTGTAAGTAAAGTCTTTGCCGACATTTTCGCTGTCAAAATAGACACAAAAGGAAATACATACAAGAGAGAGGCCCTTGACAAATGTGAATGATTTGTAATGTAGATTTTACATAACATATAGTGAACTAAAGAGAACACAAAAGAATACACACAGGTGAGAAGCCTTACAATGTGTGATTTTTGTAGTGTAAGATTTTACATAACGTAGTCAATCTAAAGAGACACAAAAGAATGCACACAGGAGAGAAAGCCTTATAAATGTGATATTTGTAGTGTAGATTTTTACTCAAACAATAGGTTGATCTAAATAGATAGCACAAAAGAATACACACAGGAAGAACCGTTACAAGTGTTGATGAAGCATTTGTAATGTAGATTTACTCAGAGCGGTCATCTCTACCAAAGAAGAACGGAGGGCACAGGATGTTTATGTTGAAGGTCCTATACACTACAAGAGAAGAAGGAATCCCACTGTAGCAAACTGGAATATTCTTGTAAAAACTACTGCTGAAGTACAGATTTTAAGGCGCAGGATTTATGTGGCCCCATCTAAACACTGACCTACACAAAAATATACACACAAGAGAGAGGCCTTACAAATGTGCAGGAATAATAAATAGCCTCAATGTCAGCAGGTATTATTCCTTACCGATGCAATGTCAGTTATCTGCAAGCATCTCAACAGTGATAAACGGTCAGAAGATTAATAAAGCCCTATGCAAGTGAATATCAAAAGATAGGGTAGTGACTAAGGTGGTTACACATCACACTGTGGCATATTAACAGGAAAATGAGGAGCAGGATATGTTAGCAAAAGAGGGAGCAATCACAGGAACAAAAGGTAACAAACAATTCACATTCAGCAGGAAAAGACGACCCTTATCAAAGGCCATCAGGAAAATTTGACAACCAAAGATACAACAGATATCACTATCTTGAATCAATCAAAATCAGGCGTGATCCTGTCCCCCCCCCCCATTTCTTCCCGTCTTAGAGACAGGACATAACAGACTGAACAGTCACTTACAGACAGAGATTGGTCCCATCACCCAATGTAGGTTGTGGACCAGGACAGCCTAACACATCCTGCAAGACTGCCACAATGCTTAGTCAAATTGGCAAAACTGAACATTTGGCCCACAGAGGACGCACCATACACACAAATGCTGTTTGAGGAGTTCTTGAAGAACTTTCAACCACAGCAACATACATCCAGAGACCGACTTCTTGTGTAGAATTTTAAACAAAAGCGACGAGAAGAAGATGAGTGGTATCTTAAAGGGAACAACACATAAAGAATGATTGGTCATACAAAGACAAGAAAAGAGAGAGGCCTTTACAAATGTGGATGTTTTTGTAGTGTAGATTTTAATAACAGTAGTTCATCTAAAGATAACACAAAGAATTATGCATACAGGAGAGAGGCCTTATAATAATGTGATGTTTGTTAGTGTATATTTTACTTGGAGTGGTCTTCTAAAGACACACAAAAGAATACCCCCCACACAGATTTTACCTTACAAATGTGATGTTTGTAGTGTAGATTTTAATAACAGTGGTCATCTAAAAGAATGCACACAAGAGAGAAGCCTTACAAGTGTGATGTTTACAGTGTAGGAGTGGTTATTCTAAAGATACACAAATGAATACTCACAGAGAGGTTATCAATATGAAAGTGTATATTGACTCCGAGCGGTCATCTAAAAGACACACAAAAGAATACACACCAGAGAGAAGCCTTACAAGATGTGGATTACATTTGTTAGATGTAAGATTTCTAATGAGTGGTTATCATCTAAATGATACACAAAATAATGCATTACAGGAGAGAAGCCTACAAGTGTGATGTTTTGCAGTTTAAGGCTTTTTCTGATGAGATGCGTCATTTGAAAGACTACAAAAGATACACAAAAGCGTACACAGATATATTCACAGAGAGGAGAGATAGCCTTACAAGTGTGATGTGATGATTGTATGTTTATGGTCTCTTTAGATGACTGAACATGAATCTAAAGACACACAAAAGAATATATATACAGGACATTAGCTTTACAAATGTGATGTTAGTACTGTAGATTTTTACTCAGTGGTCATCTAAAGAAACTTAAAGAATATATATAGGGCAGAAGCCGTAAAAGTGATGTTTGTGGTGCAGATTTTACTCTGAACATTAATCAAAAGAATATATACAGGACATTAGCATTACAAATGTGATGTTTGAAGGCTTGGTGTACAGCGTTACAGTAAAGCGACACCAGTGGCGTACTGAGGGGGGCGGTCTGCCCCAGGTCACAGCCAGGAAGGGGGTGCCATTGGACAGTATTATGATAATATTTACTGTTAAAAATATACTTGCATGTGTTTTTCTTTATGGCAGGAGGGTGCCAAGTATTTCAGGGACTGCTCTGAGTGACACTAATAATTTCAGGGCAAAAGCCTAATTATGCAGTGCTCAAAACACTATAACCATTAAGATTAAAATACAATTTACAGTAAAGACTTAAAAAGTGGTTATATATTTAGTACAGTCATACATTTATCTCAAACACAATTAACACGGCCTCTATCAATGGTTAATGTATGAGACTTGAACTGCCACATTTACATTCAATAATTGTAAAAATAGATAATAATTTGTTTTCAAATGCTCTATTCTGTCTGTTTATCCCTCCATGGGTGTTGCAAAGTGTCAGAATATTCCAGTGAAATTCTTGAATATTTCATATGACCTGTTTCTTCACTTTTGCTGCTAACTTCAACCATGCACATAATCCATCTTGTGCTACATCTTTCCTTTTGATGGTTTAACAAGTTGGTGGTTATTTATTGTCTTTCTGAAAATATTTCCACATCATTTCATTCTCCTTTTTTGCCTGAGAAAGCTCCAGAGTTGTTGCTTTTGTTTTTTATTACTCTTTTATATTTTTCTAAATTGTAGGCCATCTTTCTCTGACAGTGCATTCTGCAGGCAGCTTTTTCCCATTCCTGTTTTTTGTGAGGTGTCCACATTTCAGGTGAGGAGCTATAATAAAATGCCACTTTCATACATAATTGGAGAATTTAAATTAAAATGTCCCGGTTAACCATACTTCTTCTTCCTCATTCGTCCTGAAAAGGACGTTGGTTGCATTGTGTCCTTTTACAGCGAAGCTGCAATATCTGCACCTTTCGGCCGACTTCAGCACAGCATTTTTGGGACCAGGTTTGCCTTCCCACTTCGATCCCTACTCTCTCAGCCAGACTGCAGTGATACAGCCTGTTTCCAGGACTACCCCTTGGAGGTAGAGTAGGGTCTTGGTCAGCTCTGGTTTGCTGACACTGACGCAAGCAGTTTAGCTATGGGTCGCTGAATACATTCTCTATTGCTGCATCTTTGGGTCCCGGCTAACCATACAATTATAGTTATCGGTATGTGTAACAAAGCATTTGATGGTTGCTATGGAAATTGTGGCCATATTCAATTTTAATGTTATAATTCATTTCACTTAGGCTTGTAATTTTGTTATGAGCACTAAATATAAATAGAAAGCTCACCATTTTTTTGCAAAAACTTTTATTCAGAATAAATTTGTAATAGTTTTAGAATATTCAATGCTATAAAATTGAATTTAGTGTCTTAAAAATAATACGCTTTGCTAAATTTTACATTATTTGCTAATGATCGCAATTTTGATAAGATCAGATATCTGATCTAATAAAAGATTTTTAAATTGTAAGTTTCCTTTCAGAGTCAAATTACTACTTTTTAGAATGTCTTCTGACAATTTATGTTAGCACATTTGTATTTTAGAGGATCCTACATTATTAGAAAATAAACTAATCTCAGCTTTCATATGTCTTTCATTTTGACATAAACTGCACTGCAGTTTCTCCCCTTAATCTGATATGTAGTTACCATATAACTCTTGAGTTATGCTCATTGCCTGTTGAAATAAATAATTTACTATAAGTCAACTACAGCTTTATTTTTAAAAATGCATGTCATAACAAACTCCGCCAATGCCGGTCCCAAGCCCGGATGAAAAAGGAGGAGGGCGGCCTGCATGGAGGCCATAAGGAGGCAGCCCCTCCACCATGCAAAGGCACAACAGGCCAATCACCTGTTTGCTTTAAATCATGATTACTAGCAACACAAGAGAGAAAACCGGACGGATTCTAAAGGCGACGAACTGGAACGGACTACGGACTACGACTTATGGAACTTGGAACACAAGAAGTATAAATGGGAAGGAAGAGGAGCTGGTGGAAGAGATGAGGAAAGCAAAACTAGAAATCCTGGCTATAACGGAAACAAAGAAAAAAGGACAAGGAGTCATGGATCTCGATGGCAACACGCTGCTCTACAGTGGTGTACCCATATCTGAAAGAGCTAAAGGGGGCGTGGGTTGCATTGTGGCCCAAAATCAAAAAGATAGTATCAAGGGATGGAACTTTGTCTCAGAGCGCATTATGGTTGTAAAACTAAAAGAAGGAGAAACCATAGTCAACCTGGTCATAGTGTATGGGCCAAATGAGGATGAGAGAGCAGAGGTCAAGGAGGAATTCTTCGAGCTGCTTCAAAGGACAGTGGATGACTGCCCAGATGAAGTTATCATGCTCGGAGATTTTAATGCCAGAGTTGGAAATGACCATGCTAGATGGGGTGGAGTTATCGGAAGATATGGAGAAGATACTCTCAATGACAATGGAAAGCGACTCCTTAGATTCTGCAGTGAGCAGAATCTGATCATTACAAACACAAAGTTCCCCCATAAGCGCATACATGCATACACTAGATGTGAACCAACAAAGAATGAGAAGTCAGTGATCGACTATGCCATTGTTCGGAGAAGCTCATTCAAATATGTCCGAGATGCTAGAGTCTGGAGGGGGCCAGAGATTGGAAGTGATCACTACCTGCTAACAATCAAAAGAACAACTGAAAGAGTTGCTCAGCCTAGGAACTGCCCAACATCACGCAAGAAACCAAGTAAACGAGCAGGAGAAATGAGCATTAGGACCTACAAGCTGAGAGAGCCAGAAATTAAGACCAGATATCAGGGGCTTATTGCTGCAGCGGTGAGCAACACAGAAGAACGACCTGATGACTTGGAAACCCTCTGGATTAAATTCAAGGATATCATAAAGACAGCTGCTGCAGAAGCATGCGGTGAAGTCCGACTTGGGAACAAGAGAAAGAGGACACCTTGGTGGACAGAGGAAGTCAAAAAGAAAATAAGAGAGAAGAAAATGGCATGGAAACAATACTTAGGAGCTAAAAACACAACAGGACAAATGGAAAAATATAGAGAATATGTGACACTCAGAACAGAAGCAAAAAAATAAAGTGCTAGCAGCAAAACAGAAGTCCTGGGAAGAATTTGGAGAAAAGCTAGAAAAAGATGCACAAGAAAACCAGAAATTGTTCTATAAGACCCTAAAGAACATGAGGAAGGAAAAAACAATGTCCTCTCAAATTTATAAAGGACAAGCAAGGCAAATTGCTTACTGCCCCGAAGGAAGTAATGGGAAGATGGAAAGAATATTTCTCAGAACACCTGGATGGTGAGCATGGTGAAGCATCAGAAATGATAAACACTAGCACAGAAGAGAAAACCAATGATGGTGAAGATGACATAAAGATGGAAGAACTGAAGGCAGCACTGGAGAAAATCAAGATGGGCAAAGCAGCAGGGCATGATGGTATAACACCAGAAATGGTTAAGTTCATGGGAGCATCAGGCGACCTATTACTCTTAAGGGTTTTACAGGCAGCGTGGTACAACAAGACAATACCAAAGGATTGGGAGATTGCCATCATAACACCAATTTTCAAAAAGGGTGACAATCGACAGTGTGGAAACCATAGAGGCATATCCCTTCTCAGTGTCCCTGGTAAAATCTACTCTAGAACAGAGACTCCGACGCCTAGCTGAGCCACAATTGGATGAGGTCCAGTGCGGATTCCGAGCAAACCGAAGTACTCAAGACCTAATCTTCACACTCAGACAGCTGAGTGAAAAGGCCCTTGAGTATAAGAGTGAGATGCATCTTTGTTTCATAGATCTGGAAAAGGCGTTTGACAGGGTCCCCTGGAGCAAACTTTGGGACTGTTTGGCAAGGAAGAATATTCCAGCACCTCTGATTTATGCTATACAGAGCTTCTACAAGTCTTGCAGAAATTATGTGAGGACAGCAAACCATAAGTCGGAAGAGTTCAGGACCACCACTGGTGTAAGACAAGGTGATATCCTATCACCTTACCTGTTCATACTCCTTATGGACGATGTCATCAAGGCATGTAAGGAGAGAACAAGAAAGTATTCAGTGGGGTACTGGAAGATGAGACAGGTCTATATTTCGGAGCTGGCATTTGCTGATGATGTTGCCCTGATTGCTAAATCAGAGGCACATCTCCAATCCAACCTGCAAGTCTGGAAGGAAGAGCTGGAGAAGAGAGGGATGGTCATAAGCAGCTCTAAAACAAAATCCATGGTGATATCACGAGAAGAAAGAAAACATCAGATTAAGCTGGGAGAGCAGGTCCTGGAGCAGGTCGACCACTTTAAATACCTCGGAGCTATTATAGACCGAAAGGGAGGCATCAAAGAAGAGTTGGCCACTCAAAAAGCAGCAGCTGGGAGACTTTTTTCAGGCCATAAATCGAGGATTCCTCAGCAAGAGAGAGGTTGGTAAAAAAACGAAGATGGCTGTATACCGCTCCACCTATGTCCCAGTCTTGACATACGGATGCGAGTCATGGGCAATGACTACAACCCATAAAAGCCAGATCCAAACCTCAGAAATGAGGTATCTGAGGAAGGTGGTTGAAGTAACAAGAAGAGACATGGTACGCAACCAGACGATACGTCAAGGCCTTAAATCCTACCCCCTGGAGACCCAAGTAGAACAGTCCCAATTAAGATGGTTTGGTCATGTCTGCAGAATGGGAGAAGATCGGATACCACGACAAGCATGAGAAACAAAGAGCCAAGGATCCAGACCCCGAGGACGACCCAGAGTCCGCTGGGAGGACAACATTAGACAATCTTTGAAGGATCGAGGACTAGAATGGAACCAGGCCAGGAGGAAGACAGCCGATAGGATAGTCTGGCGCTCTCTCTTCCAAACCTCTACACCTCACGGTAGAAGGGGAACGACTAAGTAAGTAAGTGGTCATAACATAGACCGTATTTTGGTCCTTTACCCCAGAGAAACTTGATTTTATTTACCGTTTTGATTGTCATATTCTTATGGTAGTCCTCCTTGTTTTATTCAAATAACTTTAAAGAACGGAATGGACAGTAATACCAGATTAAGAATACAGAAGAAAACAAAGGCTTTCATTGAATTGAAAAATATATGGAAATCAAAAGAAATCAAATGGCAACACAAAAATATAAATTTTCAACTTACATCAAGGCAGTTTTATTGTATGACTCTGAAATATGGAGAACAACAGAAACTACAACCAGGAAGTTACAGACTGTCATAAATAGGTGCTTGTTAGAACAGAAGGATTCAAATGGTATCACAAGATCACTAGTGTGTAACTTGATAGAAAGAACTAGAATAATACAAGTTGAGCAAGGAAAAGATGTTGACATAGGGTAGGGCACCAAGTGAGCAAAATAACTGATACACTTACAAGGCAGTTCTTGTCCAGGAGTCTCACAGTGATATCAAGTACTTCAGTTGTTCTGAGTCTGTAAGCTTTACATAGACATGTTTTTTGTGGATTTGTGACAACTGTGATGTCTGCATACAGCTTTTTAGTTCAGTTGTTACATTATTAAAGATGAGAAGAAGTTGCTGGAGATGGATGAGATACACTTTGAGGAAACCTGTTGATATCATTGCCAGGCAGTCCATGTTCTGGAATCCCCAGGGTGAGAGAGGAAGAGGGAGACCATGGAACACATGGAAAAGAGAACTGGACACAGACATAGAGGGGGTGAAGAAAACATGGAAAGACATTGAGCTGATGGCACGGGACAGGAAGACTTGGTATATGTTTGTTGAAGGCCTATGCTCCTTGGGGAGCTGAAGTATGATGATGATGTTACATTAAATATAAGGTAATGTTACAAGTTGACTTCATTTATGTTTCAGTTAACAGTTTAAATAAACAAACATTGAGGTACTTCAAACACTATTAGTTTTTATCTTCACATTTGACTCACTGTTGAGATGATCTACAAACTGATGAGTATTATTTTTATGTTTTTAACTAAAGTGTTTAAATAAATTAATATGAGTTATCTAAACAATGTGTGTGTCTGTTCTTTTTTAACATTCTCAATATTTATATTGTTTTTGTATTTGCCTTAGTGCTGAGATGTTACAGCAAAATCGATGTTTGCTATTAATGGAAGGTAAAAGCCAGCATTTTTTCAATAACCATCACAGCTATTTGGGAGATAATCAAAATAATTACTTTCTAAACTGGATTTTGCTCTAGGTCAGATGAGTTCAAAGTTCATGCACTCATTGTCATCATTACCTATTGCACTAGTTGGAGGTTGGAGCCAGCACCAAGCAATCACTTGCTCTTGCAGTGGTGGTTTCTGTGGCTACTTGTTTTACAGGTTAACATTCAGCTTGTACGACATGCCTGATAGTACAGTAGCCCTATTCTTGTCCTTGTCACTTCAGACTTCCAGGAACAACATGACGCTCACAAACGTACGAGTATATGTTCATCTACAGTATGTTCTTCACATGGCTCGGTTATTAGACTTGGTTTTGGTTTTAAGGACTGTTTTCATTGCACATGGACAACTCAACCAGTGCTCCGATCTGCACCCTTAGATCACACTGGGAGGATCTCAGCACAGTGCACGAACTCCGTAGCACCAGCGAGAATCCCAATCTAGGAATCAAAATTCTATAGATATGTTTTGTGGTGGATAGGTTTCTAATTTTTAAATTTTTCCAAGGCAGCGGCCTTACGGCCTACTTTTTACGATTTCCAACTGTCATGTGAGAGTGCAGTGCGAGCTTATCCTCACTACAACTCTAGGCTATGACAACCTTTAGAACATGGCTCAGACTCTCTTCGGGATCTTCTTTGCCTTGCTCTTGAAACATGCATTCAGAGACGCAACTGAAGGAATATGCCTTCACACTAGGTTACGTGGCCGACTGTTTAACCTCGCAAGCTGAAGGCAAAAACAAAAATCAGAAGGGTCACTATAAGAGACTTATTATTCGCTGATGATGCTGTAATCGTGGGAGCGTTCAAGTGACAATGTTTAAAGCGCTCGTTTCTCCGAAGACAAAGGGCATGGGTTTGGAACCAGGTCGCATCTCGCCCCAGTCTACTCTGCTGTTGTTGTTGATTCTATTTGTCAACAGAAGCTTCAGACCTTGATGAATCGCTTCACCCAAGCAGGTAAAGACGTTGGCCTCACAATAAGTCTACAGAAAACTACTTTGCTGGGTCATGATGTCGATGTTGCATCAGTTATAACTAATACTCCAGACCTAAAGCGTCTTTTATATTTGGACATGCGCCCTAATATAACCGGCTAGGTTGAACGGGATGCGCTTCGACAAAACGAGGCAAAATTGTATTAAAAAAACACTTGACCGGTTACCTCATCATGTGGATACTTTAAGGCAGAAAAATGCCAACAACAACATAGGCTAGTCAACTAAAGATAATTTATATAATTCAAACTGCAAACATGCAGCTACTAAGATTTTGAAGTTAGGGTCACAGAGATCAGGTTTGATCAAGAATAAAAGCACTGGCCCACACCATTCAAAATTATTTTTCTGTAAATGATGGCATGTATTTTTCATTTCCGTTACATATCAGTAAAGCTGACAAAGCCGTTACGAAACAGAAATATCAATAGGTTTATAAGAGAATATTTTTTTTTTAAATGCATATTAAATTAAATGTTAACGCTGTTCACGATTCGTGGGAGCGTTCAAGTGACAATGTTTAAAGCGCTCGTTTCTCCGAAGACAAAGGGCATGGGTTTGGAACCAGGTCGCATCTCGCCCCAGTCTACTCTGCTGTTGTTGTTGATTAACTAGGGCTGCTGAGCTCGTCGCTCTTTAGCAGTCAATGCCAAACTGAAGAATTTACATGTGTTCTGTAGCTGTTGAGTGGTGCTGTATAGTGTGTTTGTGATTGTTGGGGAGCCCAGCAATAGCTTTCGTCTTTCTGTGGAGAGTCCTGGGCAAGTGAGCAGCCAGAGCCGGATTAACGTAGTAGCAAAAGTAGCATATGCTACGGGCCCCGCGCCAATAAATATGTACATAATTTTTTTGGTCATCTAATACGAGCGTTAAACCAATGATCTTGTGATTTATGCCATCTTTAGCGCCTTATCATTTGGTGTCACGAAATTGTGAGAGAAAGAGCATAAGAGGGTGACTTAGTGTGACTCTTCATTATTTTTATCTTAACTGTTTGCGGACGGAAGCCATTTAAGTGGCATTGAAAATTTGGTCACGTTTGCACGGAAGCCACTTTTTTGGCTCTTGGCGACCGCCCCTCTAATTTTGTTTCGTTCTTTGTGAAATGAATTTGCATTAACAATAAAAACTAGAATTTAAGAAACGGAAACTTCCTGTTTTAATTGAGGTATACGGCGTGCTCGCACTCTCTTTCGATCTTGATTATCCAGAGCTAAGGGTTTTTTAATATTTGGACCTTCGCCCTAATATAACCATGTGCCCGGCACAAAAGATCAGTATAGTGACACATATGTGTCATTAGATCTTTTGTGTGAAAACACAGAGGATCATTACAGTGACACTTGTTTGTCATTGGGTCTTTTTGTGTTGAGACATGCGTTTATGTTGGGCGTGTTCCAATGCGAGGAAAAAATATGCGACCTCATGCGAGGAAAAAAAAGCGCCCTAATATAACCATGTGCCCGGCACAAAAGATCAATACAGTGGCACTTATGTGTCATTAGATCTTTTGTGTGAAAACACAGAGGATCATTACAGTGACACTTGTTTGTCATTGGGTTTTTTTGTGTTGGGACATGCGTTTATGTTGGGCGTGTTCCAATGCGACTCATGCGAGTTAAAAAATGCGACCTCATGCGAGGAAAAAAAATGCGACCTCATGCGAGGGGGAAAAAAAAAATCTTGATTAAAATGTCTTGATTTGTAAGGTTAGAAAACTCAAAAAATGAGCAGTAGACACAGAGTTATTGGACGTAATTATGCTTCTGGAAGTGAAAAACGTAAAGCGAAGGAAGAAAAAGAAAGAAGAGATCAACTTGTGATATCAAAAACACGTAAGCTGACAGAATATTTTGATGTTCATGGTGGTGGTACTCTAACCGCTGAAGCTGGAAGTACAGGAACAACTAGTACTAGTGCATGCTGTGCGGCAGAAAACATACAGCAAAACCCAGTATACACTGAGTCTGAATGTGAAAGAATAAGTGAAACGAAGAAGTACTCTAATGATATTGGTGACTGGCCGAGCAATATAGATGACTGAGCGTGAATATTGGATATCCAAGGGAAGTCTGTGGCCTAATGGATATGAACGCTGTTTCATAATCCAGATATACCAGGTTCGAAACCTGCTGCAGGCGGTTTGGTAGCAGATCGCTTTGTGTGGATTTTTAACAATGGTATTAGCGCCGTACCGTTCAGAAAGCAATGGCAAACTACTGAATGAAAAAAATTGCCTAGAAAAATCACAAACAGCCAATAAAAGCTGGGGTTGATTGCCACGTCTTGTAAAGGATAAGCAACTAACTTTAAGGGAAGTGAAAAATGTCAACATGTTGATAGTGCCTTCTCTTCATCCGTGCGATTGTATGACACTGAAAAGAAAACGTGATACTGTCAGAAGTCTTATTTTACATATTCATAAACTTACAAACAAGCAACATGCAAGAAAATGGTTTTGCTATTCAGAAAGTAAAGGGCGCCTATTCTGTTTCCCATGCAAGCTTATGAGTTCAGAATGTTCATCAAAGTTTACTGTGGAAGGGTTTAATGACTGTAAAAATGCAAGCAATCTATTGCGTCGACATGAAGAAATCTCCTCACATAGACAAGCTTTAATTTCACTGTTGATGCGTAAAAACAAAGGTGAACGTGTCGATTCCCAACTTGTGAAACAAATGGACATTCAAGAAAAGTATTGGCACAAACTTCTAGAGCGAATAATTGAAGTTGTGAAGTTTTTAGCAGAACGAGGCCTTTCATTTCGTGGCAGTGATGAAATTGTTGGGTCCCCTTATAACGGGAATTACTTAGGGTTGTTAGAATTACTGGCCAAGTTTGACCCTTTTCTGGCCAAGTTTGACCCTTTTCTGGCAGAGCATATAAGTACTCATGCAAACAAAGGATTTGGACATACATCATATCTATCTAAAACAACGTGTGAGGAATTCATCAATCTGATTGGATCCAGCATACTGCATCACATTTCTGTGAAGTGAAGAAATACAAGTATTATTCCGTTTCATTGGATTCTACTCCAGATATATCTAATATGGACCAGCTGACTTTGACTCTGCGCTATGTTTTTGCCATCTAGACCAGTTGAAAGATTTGTGACATTTTTGGATATGGAAGGTCATAGTGCTGAACAGCTTACTAAAAGTCTACTTAATTTTTTAAAGGCAAATGACATTGATATTAAAGACTGCCGTGGTCAAAGTTATGACAACGTCAGCAACATGAGTGGCAAGTTTATAGGATTACAAGCACGAATTAAAGAGATGAATAAGTTTGCGCATTACATTCCGTGTTTTGCACATTCACTAAATTTGGTTGGAAAATGTGCTGCTGAAGGTTGTCAAGAAGCAGTCATTTTCTTTGGATTTGTTGAAAGTCTGTACACTTTCTTTTCTGCTTCTATCTACCGGTGGGGTCTCCTTTCTACTGCATTATGTGCTGGCGGTACTCATAATAAGTCCCATTTGCCCTTTGTGAAAAGACTGTCAGATACCAGGTGGTCCGCTCGGGCAGATGCAATAAAAAGCACTTTTACACAGCTTTTCTGCAATAAAACAAGTCTTGGATGATATTTCAGATAACAATGATCAGAAGGCAGAGTGTCGTCAACAGGCTCGTTGTCTACTTTCAACAATGATGAAGTTAGAAACAGGAATAATGATCATACTGTGGGATCAAGTATTACATTGTTTTCAAATGACCAGTGCTTCTTTGCAATCTTCTGACCAAGATTTGAATACATCTTGTGCACTCTATGAATCCCTGCGGGGGTATATTCAAGCTATGCGGTCTACTTTTGCAGACATAGATAGAGCAAAAGGCCAAGGATCTGACTGAGTGTGAACATTATCAAGAACAAACTCGAAGAAAACACAAACGAAATCGAGAGTATGATGATTTCAGTGGTTCCAGCACACTTGATCCACTTGTTGAATCTCAAACGCCTTCTCAGCAGTTTAAAAGCCGAACATTTCTTGTCCTTATTGATAGCTTGCTCTCTGCCTTGTCAAAACGCCAGAAAGCTTATCAAAAGTTGAATGATGTATTTGGATTCCTTCGTCAGTTACAGTCGTTTACACCTGAAGAGGTGGTAATGAGACCATCGAATCTTATTAAATCATATCCGGAAGATCTGGAAGAAAGTTGTTACACCTCTTTGTGTAGTTGTTAACTCATACTGGCTACTAGTTGTTGAATCATGCTTTATTTGTTAAATGATGTGAATGTCCACCAGTGGATAAATGTAGATGTAGGGACTGGTGTAGTAAAGTGTAACGATTGTCAACTCATCAAACCCAGCACAGTTTTGGTCATACAGGTCATCTTGTCCTGGAACGTGATGAGGCTCCGACAAGAATGTGAGTGTAAACAATGAGTGTGTATCTGAATGTCAGTACGCGAATGGTAGAATGATTCGATAGAGTTGACAGGTTGGTAGTACATCACTCATACTCACACTGTTCGAATTCAAGAAGTACTGGAACTACGGTGGTCTTTTTATAACATTTAATGGGACGCACACTTGGACAGTACGTGTATGGTTACAGGAACAAATGTCGACATAGACAGCATAATGTTGATCACAGGAATATCATCTTAAGTTAGCATTCATGCTTGGCAAATATCATAATGGAGCATTCGTAAATAAGCATTCAGCGTTCCATCATGTAAATCATCTGGCTTTACTGACTGGGCACGTCAGACCATCACCAATATAATGGAAGGCTCCTAGACCTAACCTCGTCTAGCGAATATTCCTTCACGTAAAGTTCAATATATATATATTTCATAATATAGGAATCCCAGACATGGGTTCTCACATGTAGCAGTGATCTCTTGGTTCATCGAGCGATAGTACAGGCATCCCTTTTTCTCACTCGATAAATACAAAGTATATGAATTTCAACATGGCTGTTCTCTCTCTCGTGAGCTTCACTCACTATAGAATATAGACCAAAATTAGTCATTCATTAAATGTCCTCATTTCTTCATAGGTTCTCTCATAGAGGTAATTGAATAATATCATACAATCCAGTGCTGATACATAGGAATGTCTTCTTCCTTTGAATGGATATTCTTTTTTAAAAGTACCACTGTGCATCTGCTTATCAACAACGATGGCGAAGCCCAAGTTCATAATAAATTGTGGTTTTACCTTTTTATGCGAAATATAACTTTGCCATTCCTTGGCAAAAGAGAATAAACACTGGGGTAAAGTACATACAACATGTCTAAATGATTATCACTTTTCCCCATCCATATATAGATCACTATTTCGGCAAAAAGCCTGCTACAAAAAAACTCGGCATCCTCACAGGATGACAGCCATGGATCACACCCCTTGCTAGCGATACTTCCGCTGCATAGCCTTTGACCTTTTCTAGCGACAACCAAATTAGTTCGACTTAGAAATGCAAAGATATCCATATATAAGACAGACTCGTCCTACTCATACAAACACTACGTATAAATTCAGGCCATAGATATACTGAAGCAAGAACAATCTATTCCTACCCCGCCACAGAATAAATCACAGTAGGCCTAGAGTCGTCTGCGGAGTCCGATCGAAGATGACAGAACTATTTTCAAGGGAAGCAACCCAAAAATGACTTCTCCTTAAGCACTTAAAAAAGGAAATACTTTGCTTACAAAATATTTGCGAACATAATAAGAATATAAATGTATTATATTGCAAGATAGTAAAAATTGCCCTTTACAGTCTTACCACACCTCCCGGGAAAAAAAAAAAAAAAATTTTTTTTTTTTTAAATACATCTAGGAGCACCGTAGAATAGGCTCACAACGCAAGAATACTGCGCAGATGAAAATATCAGGAATAACTATAATTCCCAATATGACCGGTGAGAATATATATCTCAAAATCTGAGAGAAATTGTTTCCCTACGAATAAATGTTTCCAGGAAGGTGTGATGTACGTATAATACAATTCTGTTAATTATACAATGCATACCAAAAATTCACACTACAATCTTAAATTTATGATTTATGAAGAAACAATCATCAAAGAACAGCGGTGAATTAACATCAATAAACCGCTAAGTAGCGATACCATCATTCTATTATTAAATTACAAATGTGTATCTTAGTAAAGAAACAAAAAATAACTGTTGTAAAGTTATACATATTAAAAAGATCCAATATTTAACAGTTAAGTGGCATCATGTGGGCATCTGGACAGAATGTCCGCCATCACATTTTCTGAACCACGGATAGCTCGTACCGAAAAATGAAAAGGTTGAAGAGCAATTGCGTATCGAGTTGATCTCGAGCTCTTCAAGTTCTTACTTTGGATAGCCGTAAGAGCTTTTTGGTCAGTTTCCACTACGAAATGCGCGCCCAGAAGGAATCTTTGGAGTTTGAGAATTGACCAAACCATTGCCAATAATTCGCGGTCTAAAACCGAGTAATTCCTTTCTGCAGCATTAAGTTTTCTGGATATGTACATTACAGGATGCAGAGTTCCAGAGTACTCTTGCATTAGTGCCGCTCCAATCCCAGTGGATGAAGCGTCACTACGAAGAACAAATGTCTTATCTGTTGTAGGTAACACTAAAATAGGTGGTGATGAAAACATAGTTTTGATCTTCTCTAGTGAAGATTGGCATTCATGAGACCAGTGAACCATGTTAGGCGACCCTTTCTTTAATAGTGTAGAGAGAGGTGCCATGATAGAGGACAGATTCGGAATGAAACGTCCATAAAATTGTATGAGACCTAAAAGACTTCGCACTTGCTTTTTAGTCCTAGGGATAGAGATGTTAAGTATCTTAGTGATATTATGGTCTTCTGTCTTCAAGAAACCGTGACCTACTCGATGGCCTAAGAAAGCAATTTCGCTAAAGCCAATACAAGCTTTAGATGGTTTTGCTGTCAGGTTATACTCACGCAGAGTTGATAATAATTCAACTAATCCTGAATAGTGATCTTCCCAAGTATCGCTGAAAAGACAGATGTCGTCTAGATAAGCAATGACATCTGACCGATACGATAGGATTCGACGCATCATGCGTACAAATGTAGCTGGTGCGTTCATAAGGCCGAAAGGCATAAAATTCCATTGGAAAAGGCCTCTGGGAGTAGAGAAAGCGGTAAGAGGTTTGGCGCGTTCGGATAATGGAACTTGCCAATATCCTTTAGACAAATCAAGTTTAGTGAAAAAATGCGATTTAGAAAGACGCGTAAGTAGTTCTTCTAGTAAAGGCATAGGTTCAGCATCGAACTTCGTAACTTGATTCAATTTGCGATAGTCAACGCAAAGACGTATGTTATTGTCTTTTTTTCGAACAATAACCATCGGCGAAGAATATGCAGAAGTGGATGGTTCGATTATTTGTAAATCTATCATTTCATCCAACTCCTTTTCAACCTGTGTTTGGAAATGTATAGGGATAGGATAAGGCCTAACCCTAATTGGAGTATGTTCAGTTAGAACAATGTCATGCTCAATGACATGAGTTTGTCCAGGGATGTCAGTGAGGACATCCTGAAATGTTTGTAACATAGACGAAACTTGTCGCCGTTCTCCTAGAGACAAATCAGGAGAAACAGTAACGTCTTTCCATGATTCACTAGAATGAAGTGGGATCATTGGAAGCGGGAGATTAACATCCGAAAAACTTGTTTCCTCATCCTGTATTACAGACAGTGATGAGTAATGACCATGTTTGACATGAGAATCGTCCGTTGCCTGGAAAATAGGCTGTAAATAGTCAGGACGTTCATGGAACTCCGTAAGCATATTGATGTGGAAGGTTTTATGCTTCCCGTTAATATCGACGATGTAGTCAACATCTGAAATTTTCGATATTATATCGTACGGACCTTTCCAACTAATAAGGAGTCTATTTTCACGACAAGGTAGCAAAACAAATGCTTTGTCACCAGGACAAAGTTGTCGTAAAGTTCTCTTCTTATTAGCAAATTGTCTTGCCTTCTGCTTAGCAAACTCAGAAGAGGACGTTGCCAATTTGCATGCTTCGATAATCTTTTGTCTCAGCGCGATGACATACTCGTAAGAAGATTTTGTGTCATCGTCAATATTGTCAGCTGTTATAAGATCATGCAGCAAAGACATTGGGCCGCGCGGTCGCGCGCCAAAGACAAGTTCAAAGGGCGAAAACCCTGTATGTTCATTGGGGACCTCTCTGTACGCGAAGAGGGCCGCGGGTAAAACCCTATCCCAATCTTGAGGATGATCCTCAGTTATCTTCCCTAATAAGTTCTTAAGTGTTCTATTTAGTCGCTCGACCATCCCATTGGACATAGGATGATAGATGCTACTCAAAGATCTCTCTATCTGTAGAGTAGACATTACTTGAGACATGGTATCCGATATCAGTTGGGTGCCATGATCTGATAATATTTCTCCGGGGAATCCCAGCCGAGAAAATATAAGCCAAAGAGCATCTGCAATGTCAGCGGTAGTAATGCTCTTTAGAGGGATAGCCTCTGGCCAACGTGTGCACATGTCTACACACGTTAAGATAAACTGATGTCCTCTAGCAGATTTGATCTTGAATGGACCAATGATGTCTATCGCCATTTTCTGGAATGGACGAATAGGAATATCTGCAGCCTGAATAGGCGCAGCATGACGAGGACCTTTGGATTTGACTTCTTGACATACTTTACAGGATCGACAATAGATCCGTATGTCCTTGTTCACAAAAGGCCAAAAGAAAGCCGCAAGAACTCTTGACTTAGTACGGGAAAAACCCATGTGACCAGCACACTGAGAGTCGTGTGCATGTTGTAAGATCTTAACTCTCAAATTCTTGGGTACAAGAATCTGAGAATGACTTGACTTAGTGGAGTCTTGCACCATACGTACAAGTACGCCATTCTTCATTGTAATCCAAGATTTACAATTTGAATCTTTATTCGGATCACCTTTTGTTACAAGAGTGAAGAATTTCTTAAGAGTCGGATCTTCTTCTTGTTGTTTTATAAACGAGTCACGAGAAATTACCAAGGGATCATCTCGGTTATGCACTTCATTATCTTCAACAGATGAAGTTTCAGGCATATTGAGAGCTTGAGCTCTAGTGACTACTGCATTAGCAGATTGCATATTTTGATTTTCCCAAACGGAAATTTGCTCCGGAGTGCATTCTTTGACTCCGTGAATGCGACCGATGATAAGATCAGCGATCGGATCCGGCAAAAGACATGCGTGTACATCTCCTGTGAAGAAAGGAGTAGCAATCCTAATGATAGCGGTAGAGTATTTCTCTATGGTGCCGCCAAATGTTACGCATTTGACTACTTTGCCTGTAGAATGAGAAGGATCTATGAGTGACTGCCTAACCCCAATAGTTGTGCATCCAGAATCAAAAAGTACTGAGACTGGATTGTCATTTACTAAACCTTTGTGTAAGACAAGAGAACCTCTCCCATCATGCGCGATTGACGCAGGAAGAGCGGGAAGAGGATGGCCACAGCTTAAAGTAGACACTGTGGTTGGCTCAAATAATGTTTTGCATTGGGGGCACTGAGATGCTCTCCCAAAATCAAAAGCGGCACATGCCATATTATTAGAGTCATCATTATCTTTATTTTGTTTATAGGCTTCGTGGGACTCTTGCTGTGCAGAGTTCGCCTGGTAATGAGCTTTATGTTTTTTGAATTGTGCTCTACCTCTGTTATTATTGCCTCTGTACTTATCATTGTTTCCACCATTATAACCCCTACTCGGGTTTGAATCATAGCTCCTTTGGTTACTATCATCATATTCATTATAATGAGTATCTCGGTAATTATGATCCTGTTGTCTCCATGAAGGAAAACTTGGATAGTTTCTAGAATGACTTCCTTTGCGAAAGTTCCTGTAATTATGACCACCCCTGAATCGAGGGCTGTCAGCTCTTCTCCAGGTATTCGAAGAAGAACCCTGAAATGATTGGTTACCTTGGTTCTGATAACTGTAATAGTTACCTTTTTTATTAAACCTATTTTGAGGTCCTTGGAATTTGTGAGAGTGATTAGGGTTGTATGGTGTTGCAGAAGCAACTGGCATACCTTCTTTAACCTTACTGTTGCTAATAGCTACGTCCGGATGTGCAGTGACGTATTGGGTACAATACTGTTCCATTTCTTTTAGAGACTTAGGTTTACGCTCATGTAAGAATTCGAGGAAAGGTTTATTTATACTTGACATAATCTTGTCTCTGAGTATCAAGTCCATAAGGGCTTCATAAGTCTTTTCTGTTTTGGATAGCTCAATCCAACGATCAAATGTAAGTCGTGTCCTTGCAATGAATTCTGAGAATTCTACACCTGCCTCAGGCACCATTGTCTTAAACAACTTCCGATAACCCTCTTCAGACAACTGATACTTCTTTAACAAGGCTGCCCTAATAACATCATAGTTATCTTTGTCAGCCTCTTCAACCAAACTTAAACTAGTCAGAGAATCACCTTTCAGATTTTCTGATAACTGGTTAGCATATTGTGATTTGTCCACATTATGTGCTCGACACGAGCGTTCAAATCTGTTTAGCCAGAATGTTATGTCATCACTGGAAGGGTTGAACGCTGGTACCTTGACCTTGTAAGTAAAGGGTTTACCATTACCACTAGATGCTTGATTAACATTACTTATGTTTGTTAACTTTAACTTTTCTAACTCAAATGCTAAAAGTTCTTTTTGGTGTTCATGTTCTCTTATTGCTTTTTTTTCTTGAGCTTCAGCTTGTAATTTTCTCTCTTCTGCAGCAGCTTGTAATTTTTTCTCTTCTGCAGTAGCCTCATCTTTTCTTTTCTCTTTTTCCATTTCCATCTGGAATCTTTTTTCATCAGTCTGTATCTGCAATTTCTTTTGTTCATCCTCTCTTTGTAATTTTCTTTCCTCAGCTGCTAATTTCTTTTCTTCAATCAATGCTTTTCTTTCTTCAGCAGCAGCAGCAAGTTTTCTCTCTTCTGCAGCTAATGCTTTGTCATATTGAGCAACTGCCCATTGTTCTAATTGCTGACCAGTCATATCAAGAGCCCTGCCTTGTGTGATAAAATAATCTAAGGTAGACATCTTGTCTAATAAGATCAGTAATTTGCAAAAGTAAATAAATTCACTTTCTTAGTCTTAATCAAAGACCTTGTATGATAACTTTTTAACCTGTGGAAAAATAGTACTTAACTATCCCAATCACTGTGGGAAACAAGCCTTACAAAGGTCTTGTATAAATCCTTATATAATAACAGCTATAAGTTGCTGGTTCACTCTATAATATAAGTGCAGTGCACCAGAAATAGTGTTTTATATCATCAACTGTGTACCTTTAGTAATAGCAATTAACTATCAGTTGATTCTTGTACATCAATTTATATGATCAACTATATTTTAAATAGTGTATGTCGATCAGGCACAAAACAAAACAGTTATACAGAAGAACATGAAAACATTTGCGGAAATGAAATAAATCAAATGGGAAAAAACAATAAAAGATAAACCGCAAGAGGATAACAAATACAAATAACGCCACAGTATATAAATATAAATTGAGAATAGAACTGAAAGATAGAATAGGGTAGACCAACAAATTACAAACAAATCAAAACAAACTAAAGAACAGAGGAATATTACAAAAACAACAATGAGTACAGACTTCACAGCTAACACTAATAGCAACAGCTGTCGCAGCAAATTTTCAATGAAGAAAATTGCACCTATAGAAACGCACACATCAGACCCTCTATTACGTCGGATACTCTGCTGTGTGACACCGCCCAACCGAAACAACAACCCGCTGGATACAAACAAATATCACATATAAATAGTTAAACATAAATACATAAATGCATAAATAGTATGGCAATATGATGTAAATAGAGTGTTGCAGAAAGAATGTGTTGGAATGAAGGCTCAGTTACACTGCCTAATAGTACAGTACTGTGGTACTTTATTAAACAAATACTTCTGGTCTAATTATTTTAAATTCAACACAGAAATAGAAGCTCCATTGTTGATTTGAATGATAACAATCAATGTAGGACTTCTCAGTTCAATAACATTTTCTTTCGCAAACACTGTCAAATATTCTCCCGTCCTGATGTGTAATGTTCTATGTTTCAACCAAGCTTGCTGTGTAACACTGTCAGTTGTATGGCAAATGTCCAACGAACCAAATGTCAACAAACCCTGACCTAGTTACTGCATACTCTCGACAGGACAGGTCACGCTGACATCACTGTAGAGTTGTACTGCTGATGTATTTGTGTGTCGTAACAGACCCCAAGGAACGTCTGGTCTCAGTAGTTTACTTCTCAATATGGTCACTGTGCAGGTTGACCCAGGAAGCTGGCACACCAGTTGTTACACCTCTTTGTGTAGTTGTTAACTCATACTGGCTACTAGTTGTTGAATCATGCTTTATTTGTTAAATGATGTGAATGTCCACCAGTGGATAAATGTAGATGTAGGGACTGGTGTAGTAAAGTGTAACGATTGTCAACTCATCAAACCCAGCACAGTTTTGGTCATACAGGTCATCTTGTCCTGGAACGTGATGAGGCTCCGACAAGAATGTGAGTGTAAACAATGAGTGTGTATCTGAATGTCAGTACGCGAATGGTAGAATGATTCGATAGAGTTGACAGGTTGGTAGTACATCACTCATACTCACACTGTTCGAATTCAAGAAGTACTGGAACTACGGTGGTCTTTTTATAACATTTAATGGGACGCACACTTGGACAGTACGTGTATGATTACAGGAACAAATGTCGACATAGACAGCATAATGTTGATCACAGGAATATCATCTTAAGTTAGCATTCATGCTTGGCAAATATCATAATGGAGCATTCGTAAATAAGCATTCAGCGTTCCATCATGTAAATCGTCTGGCTTTACTGACTGGGCACGTCAGACCATCACCAATATAATGGAAGGCTCCTAGACCTAACCTCGTCTAGCGAATATTCCTTCACGTAAAGTTCAATATATATATATTTCATAATATAGGAATCCCAGACATGGGTTCTCACATGTAGCAGTGATCTCTTGGTTCATCGAGCGATAGTACAGGCATCCCTTTTTCTCACTCGATAAATACAAAGTATATGAATTTCAACATGGCTGTTCTCTCTCTCTCTCGTGAGCTTCACTCACTATAGAATATAGACCAAAATTAGTCATTCATTAAATGTCCTCATTTCTTCATAGGTTCTCTCATAGAGGTAATTGAATAATATCATACAATCCAGTGCTGATACATAGGAATGTCTTCTTCCTTTGAATGGATATTCTTTTTTAAAAGTACCACTGTGCATCTGCTTATCAACAACGATGGCGAAGCCCAAGTTCATAATAAATTGTGGTTTTACCTTTTTATGCGAAATATAACTTTGCCATTCCTTGGCAAAAGAGAATAAACACTGGGGTAAAGTACATACAACATGTCTAAATGATTATCACTTTCCCCCATCCATATATAGATCACTATTTCGGCAAAAAGCCTGCTACAACAAAACTCGGCATCCTCACAGGATGACAGCCATGGATCACACCCCTTGCTAGCGATACTTCCGCTGCATAGCCTTTGACCTTTTCTAGCGACAACCAAATTAGTTCGACTTAGAAATGCAAAGATATCCATATATAAGACAGACTCGTCCTACTCATACAAACACTACGTATAAATTCAGGCCATAGATATACTGAAGCAAGAACAATCTATTCCTACCCAGCCACAGAATAAATCACAGTAGGCCTAGAGTCGTCTGCGGAGTCCGATCGAAGATGACAGAACTATTTTCAAGGGAAGCAACCCAAAAATGACTTCTCCTTAAGCACTTAAAAAAGGAAATACTTTGCTTACAAAATATTTGCGAACATAATAAGAATATAAATGTATTATATTGCAAGATAGTAAAAATTGCCCTTTACAAAAGTCTTTGTGAAGAACTTTTTCAGTTTACAGAACTGTTGAAAACTGATCTTGCTTCTCATATTGGCACTACTCTAGACCTTGTAGAGTTACAGATTTACCGTTTGATAATTGACAATTCATTGGAGTCTTGTTTTTCAAATGTAGAAATCGCCTTGCGCATCTATTTGTCACTAATGGTAACCAACTGCAGTGGAGAACGATCATTTTCAAAACTGAAACTTATTAAAAATGAATTAAGGAGCACCATGGGTCAAAAGAGATTGAACAATCTCACACTAATGAGCATTGAACATAAACTTCTGCGTGAAATTGATACATCCTATATCATCAACAAATTTGCTCATGCTAAATGTAGAAACATTAATATTTAAACAATAATGTTCACTGTGTTGTTACTTTTGATAATGATAATTACTATGCAAATTAAAAATGTATGTGTTCAAATATATTTGTGTTGTTTTATTGTTTTTTTTTATATAGGGCCCCTTTCTTAACATGTGCTACAGGCCCCTGTCGTAGATTTATGATAGGGGAATTAAGACATAACTTGGTCCATTCTGAATAGAGTAGAACGGGACCTCAGCAATAGAGACCGCAGTCAGCGACTCATAGCTTGACTGCCTGCGTCAGGACCAGCGGACCAGAGCTGGTCAAGACCGCACTCCACCTCCACGTGGTGGTCCTGGAAACAGTCTGCAGCTGTGCAGTCTGGCTGAGCGAGTGTGGATCGAGGTGGGAAGGCAAACCCGGTCCTGAAAAATGCCGTGCAGAAGTCGGATGTGTCGACCGAAAGGTGCAGATGTCACAGCTTAGGCGTAAACAGACACAACGCAACCACCGTCCTTTTCAGGACGAACGAAGAAGAAGAAGAATAGAGTAGAACAGGTGATAGCTCAGTGAGAGGTAATGTAAAGAAAATAGATTTTCACGAGTGAGATGGTGGAAACTAGTTAGAGTCTGTCCCTGAAATCGAGAAAATTCTCTCCTTCCGCCTATCTCTACAACAGAACTTAGTTTGTCAGACAGTCTACTAGAATATATATATATATATATATATATATATATATATATATATATATATATATATATATATATATATATATATATATATATATATATATCCACTCACATAAGTGACGATAGTTAGACGCACAGACGTGAAAAAACTACAATAATGGAATATGGATCTTTTGGGACAAGCTGACCGACACACGTAATTAAAGTTTACGAGTATGTAAGTTTTATTTATCATAAAGAAACTTTACAACAGCAATAATATGACTATCAAATCAAATACAAGTAAACATAGGTAAATGAATTAATCAAAGAGTTAGACTCATATGTGTAATTGTGGTAAAGTGGGATGTTATAAATATCTATAGGGGACTTAGTGTACTGGCTGAGATCAGCTGTGAAGGTATCTGTATCTAATAAGTGTGGAGTATTACAGATAACCTTACTTGCTACCACATTTAGACCTCAGTCAGAATTATTCTGGAATATTGTGATGACTACGTTGAATGTCTAGGGTTATGAAAGTGATGAAGTGTATGTTCACAACAACCAACAGACAGATAAACAATTTAATTGGTTCTTGTGCGTTAATTCACCGGTTAAATCCAATTCTGGATATTTATTACCAAAACTGACAACCGTACTTTTTCTTGACTGAAAAAGGTTGATTTCACATTGTGATTTGGGAGGCAAGTTAAAAAAAAAAAAGCGTTTCTCGTGCATTCTTAGTTGACACGCTTACGACAGACCCGCCCCCAAAACCCCCCCCCCCAACCCCCCCCCCCCCCCGTATTTTTTTTAAACTTTATAAACCAATAGAACGGAATTGAATCAGTTCTACAAGTTAACGGTACACAGGAAACAAGGGAAATCGCTGCCGTTGCCTTCTCTAACTCAAGATCAGAGTGAGGTACCCATTTACAGCTGGTTAGACTGATGCGTGACCCTGTTCCCTTCCTCGCTGCCGTTGCCTTCTCTAACTCAAGATCAGAGTCAGGTACCCATTTACAGCTGGTTAGACTGATGCGTGACCCTGTTCCCTTCCTCGCTGCCGTTGCCTTCTCTAACTCAAGATCAGAGTCAGGTACCCATTTACAGCTGGTTAGACTGATGCGTGACCCTGTTCCCTTCCTCGCTGCCGTTGCCTTCTCTAACTCAAGATCAGAGTCAGGTACCCTTTTACAGCTGGTTTGACATGCGTGACACCTGTTTTGGAGTGTTAGAGACTTCACCATACTAGGTCCAGCATCGAGAGATGGGGCCTACCTAGCTATAAATGGGTACTTAACTTTGAGTTAGGGAAGGAAAAGACAGTGAGGAAGGAAACTGGTCTCCCCACCTCTCGATGCTGGACCTAGTATGGTGAAGTTTCTAACACTCCATAACCAGCTGTAAATGGGTACCTGACTCTGATCCTGAGTTAGAGAAGGCAACGGCAGCGAGGAAGGGAACAGGTGTTACGCATTAGTCTAACCAGTTGTAAAAGGGTACCTGCCTCTGATCTTGAGTTAGAGAAGGCAACGGCAGCGAGGAAGGGAATAGGTGTCACACATGTCTAACCAGCTGTAAAAGGGTACCTGCCTCTGATCTTGAGTTAGAGAAGGCAACGGCATCGAGGAAGGGAACAGGTGTCACACATCAGTCTAACCAGCTGTAAAAGGGTACTTGCCTCTGATCTTGCGTTAGAGAAGGCAACGGCAGCGAGGAAGGGAACAGGCCACCCCACCTCATAAAGCTGGGACCCAGTACATCGAAGTCTATAACACTTCATTCCCCAACGGCAGAATGTGCTACGTGACTACAACCTTACAAACGGCAGGCGTGTTTTTAAAAAAATTCTAAGCAACGGGGGAGGGGGGAGAGGACAATGTGAAATGACACTTTTTCAGTCAAAAGAAAATTTTTTTTTTCTTAAATTATGTGTTTTGGCGCGGCTTTGGAGCGGCAAATCTTATCGTGCCATTTGTCATTTGATAGCGGTGTCCAGAGACGTGGAAGATGAATTTCCTGGAGGTGTCAGATTTTACACGTAACAAAGAGAACTGTGTGAAGTTTTTACAGAATCGGGGCATTCTACACACCGTCAGACTGTGTGCTAACAATCACCAGATGAGTTTGTCCTTGACAGTTCGCCAAGATCGTTAGAGATGTCACATATGTACACAGGATATACCTATTCGTTCTGGCACATGGTTACAGGGCGCACGTTTATCCTTCAGGCAGATTATTCTGTTCATTTACTGTTGGAGTAAAGAGTGGACTAGCATTGATTTCTGTAAATCAGAGCTAGGAATTGCCAATCACGCTGTCATTAAATGGAACAGCAACCTCCGTGAGGTTTGTGCAAATGTACTCATTGCAAATCCCGCTGTAATTGGCGGTCCCAATACCACGGTAGAGATAGACGAAAGTGTCTTCACACGCAGAAAAAATAACGTCGGTCGTGTATTTCCACAGCAGTGGGTATTTGGTGGCCTATGTCGTGAAACAAGTGAGTGTTTCATGGTTCCAGTGCCGGACCGCTCAGCGGCTACACTTATGCCCCTTATCATAGCCAACATTCGTCCTGGTACGACAGTTGTTTCTGATCAATGGCGAGCATATAGTACCATTCAGAATTTGCCAGGTTTAACTCACCAAACGGTGAATCATTCTGCAAATTTTGTCGACCCAAATACAGGGGCAAATACACAACGAATAGAGAGATTGTGGAAATCTGCGAAAGAATGCAACAAACGTCAGAACGGAACACACAGACACATGTTAGATTCCTACATGTGTGAATTTTTTGTGGCGACATCGGAATAAAGTTCGTCAGTCAGACCCGTTCGACAATATACTGCTTGACATTGCAGAATTTTGGCCTCCTCTGTAAATTATGTAGCTACGAACGAACATGTGTATGTCCTGATATGTGCCAAGCTTCAGCGATCTTTGGTAATCTGTTCCCCTCACGGTCCTTTTCAGGGCCCACAAAACTATACCCACCACGGTCCTTTTCAGGGCCCACACAACTGCACCTACCACGGTCCTATTCAGGGCCTACAAAACTTTACCCACCACGGTTTTTTTACAGGGCCCACAAAACTGCACCACGGTCCTGTTTAGGGCCCCCAAAACCAACAAAACTGTACCCTGGCAAGAAAGCCTTTATTTGTTTTCACCGCTGGGTGTGGAGGGCTGGGTGGGGAGTTGGTCCCCTCCCTCACTATACACTGATCCTTGTCAATATTTACCTAATCAGAGCCGGATTAACGTAGTAGCAAAAGTAGCATATGCTACGAGCCCCTTTCTTTTAGGGCCCGGCGCCAATAAATATGTACATCATTTTTTGGTCATCTTCTCATACGAGCGTTAAACCAATGATCTTGTGATGTATGCCATCTTTAGCGCCTTTTCATTTAGTGTCACGAAATTGTGAGAGAAAGAGCATAACAGGGTGACTTAGTTTGACTCTTTATTACTTTTATCTTAACTGTTTGCGGACAGAAGCAGTCATTTTCTTTGGATTTGTTGAAATTCTGTACACCTTCTTTTCTGCTTCTACCTACCGGTGGGGTCTCCTTTCTACTGCATTATGTGCTAGTGGTACTCATTTGCCCTTTGTGAAAAGACTGTCAGATACCAGGTGGTCCGCTTGGGCAGATGCGACAAAAGCACTTTTACACAATTCATAACCCTCCACTCCCAAGGGAGCATAGGCCTTCAACAAACACATGCCAAGTCTTCCTGTCACGTGCCATCATCTCAAGTTCTTTCCATGTTCTCCTCATCATTTTCACCTCTGTTTCCAACTCTCTTCTCCATGTACTTCTTGGTCTTCCTCTGCCTCTCCTGCCCTGGGGGTTCCAGAACAAGGACTGCCTTGAAATGCTATCAACAGGTTTCCTTAGTGTAAATCCGATGTATAGTGGTGAATTCCATTCCAGACTTTGTTTAACTATTATTCTCAAAGTGGCTATCTGGTCTGTACATGATCTGTTTTGTCGAAAACCTGCTTGTTCATCTCTCAGTTTCTTGTCTATGGACTCTTTTAATCTCTCAAGGATAATCCTGTTTAATACTTTTCCTGGCACTGATAGTAACATTATTCCTCTATAATTTGTGCATTCTTGTAGATTTCCCTTCTTAGGCAACTTAACCAGATATCCTTCCTTCCATTCTGCTGGTATCTCTTCCTTTTCCCAGACTTTACCAAGTAATTTATATAACATCTCTGTAGCCGAGTCGATATCTGCTTCGATGGCCTCTGCTGGAATGCCATCGGGTCCAGCCGCTTTTCCATCTCTTAGAAGCTTTATGGCTTTCTTTATTTCTTCCTTCGTTGGTCTTTCACCGTTAATTTGTAGCTCTTCTTCTGCTGGCTGGATGTCCGGCGGGTTTTGTGGAGCTGGTCTATTGAGAAGGTCCCCAAAATATTCTGTCCACCTCTTCATTTGCTCTTGTATATTGCTGAGCAGTTTCCCATTCTTGTCTTTTATGAGGCAACTTGTTTGCTTGTATTTCCCCCCCCAACCCCCACCCCCCCCCCACCCCACCCCCCGACCCCCCCCCCCCCCCCCCCACCCCCCCACCCCCCCCCCCCCCCCCCAACCCACCCACTGTTAGCTTCTTTGTGCTGCTATACAGTTCTCTCATATTTCCTTTGGCTGCAGCATCTTCTGCCTCTCTTGCCAACTCCTCTATATACTTCCTCTTGTCTCTTTTGATACTTCTTTGTTTGCTTCTGTGTACACTTCTTAAACCTTGGTTTTGGAACTTCTGGTTTTGCTTGTGTTTAAATCTGCTTTCTTGTTTTTTCTGTCTTTTATCTTATTGATGGTTTCTCTTGTTATCCATGCTTTTTGTTGTCTTTCCCTTTTCCCCAGTATTTCTTCACATGTCTCCTTCCATGCCGTTTTGACCTGCTGCCAATAGTCTTCTGTATTCTCTACATCTTCCAGCTGTTGGAGCACTTGGAATTTGTTGGATACTGTGACCGCAAATTTGTCTCTTGATTTCTTAGCTGTCCTACATTAAACTGTTGTCTATAATTTTGCATTATTGCATATTTCTTGAGTTTCATTTTTACTTTGGCTATCAGAAGATGGTGATCTGATGCCACATCTGCTCCTCTATATACCTTTACATCCTGCAATGATGATCTAAACTTCTTTATGCATATATGATCGATCTGATTTTCTGTTCTATGGTCTGGTAATATCCATGTTGCCTTGTGTATTCTCTTATGTGGAAACATGCTTCCTCCTGTAGCCAGTTGATTTGAAGCACAGAAGTTTGCGAATAGTTCTCCATTTTCATTCATTACTCCTAGCCCATGTTTTCCCATGACTTCTTCAAATCCGGTGTTGACTGTACCTATCTTTGCATTCATGTCACCCATCAAATTTGTGATGTCTCTTCTTTTTACTTTATCCATAATTTCCTGTAGTTTAGTATAACATGCTTCTTTCACAGACTCTTCTTTGTCATTAGTTGGTGCATAACATTGGATGAAATTTACATGAATTTTCTTTTTAGCTGTTTTTAAAGTAGCTGTTATTATTCTGGGTCCAACAGCTTCCCATTCAATGAGTGCTTTCTGTGCTTCTTAAGATAACATAAGAGCTACCCCTTCACTGTGGTGTGAACTTTCGTCTTCATGTCCTGAGGACAGCACCAATTCACCTGTGATGAGTTTCTTCCTGACTACCCCCTTCCACTTTGTTTCACACATTCCCAGAACCTCGATTTTTTATTCCCTCATTTCTGCTGCTACTTGCGCCACTTTCCCTTGTTCGTTTAAAGTCCGAACATTCCAGGTGTCAAATCTGGAAGTTCTCCTAGAAGAAAGAAGGTTAGTCAGCAACACAGACTCCTTTCGGCTTTCTCTGTGTTGCATCATACGCCTCCCCGCGAGAGGACCTTCCCCTGTCTTGGATGGCTGTGTTTTATTTTCTTTATTTGACTTGTCCATATTTGTTGAAGTTTTTTGTGGTTTACAATTTTTTTACAGGATGGGGTAACCGGCCCCATGCCCAACCCTCCTTAGTAGCTTTCTACGACATGCTTGGCAGGGGACAGTGTTACTATTCTTTGCTCCCCTTTCGGGCCCCGGTAACACACGGGTGAACTTTTACACAGCTTTTCTGCAATAAAACAAGTCTTGGACCCATGCTACTACCCCTACCTGCGAAAATGCATAATAGACTAACCCGCAACCCCTACCTGCCAATTGGATTAACCCCGCGCATGCGGGGAAAAAAAGAAACATTATTGTAAGAAAAACAATGTAAGAAAAAGGACGGTGCTCGGTTTGGGTAATAAATTTACAAAATAATAATTTCCCGGTGAATAAACGCACAAGTACCATTTAATTTAATCCACAATACTTTACAACACTGTGACACTCACACACATAGAACACCCTATAAGATTATCTTAATAAGTCAAGTTTTAACTTTAAAAAATATGTATTAATTCCTTTCAATAATAGATATCCTGATTCAACTACAAAGTGAACCAGGAATCACAATCAAATGTAATTACAAGTTGTATGTACACAATTTATAGATAGGATTTGTGTATTGACATATATTATTATTATTACAATATGTGTGTAAGTTGTGATGTAGTACTATGAGGTAATACTGGCTTTTTCATGCTAGGTGGTTGTTAGTCATCATGACTTCAAGTGTCTGTTTCTGGTGGAAATAGTATTGGAAAAGTTCACAGTTCCTGTCATTTGAAACAATTGATTGTCCCTCTTTATTTAATATACTGTCAATTTTAGAGGGGGTATACATAAGATTGAGCTGCTCTGGCCACGAGATCTTATCTTCTGTGAGGGCGGCAGGAAACAGTCTCCTCTGCTCGCTTGCTTCACCGTATTCTTGAGAAACACCACTGGTCGCTATCTTGACCAAGGAGTATGCTATCAGCCTCTGGATTCAGCAAAACTCAGACCAGGTGCTGCTTTAATAGTTTAGGACCTCGGTCCCTGAAACAAGAAGGTTGTACCTCCCTTCAGAACTAATTTAAAATCTATTTCCACACTGAAACACAATACATAACAAACACAGAGTTCAGCGAGGTAGACCAACTGCTAGCTTCATCTGAAACAATTTACACCAGTATTCCTCTCCCTAATGGTTACAACGCCTCTGCAATTCCAGCATTATTTCCCTCTATTCAATAAGATAGGTGTCATCGTACTATTTGGCCATCCCATGCAGTTTCACTCCTCTGCGACAAGTTTTGTTCATGTTGGAGCAATATCTAGGTTTTGCCTTTTGTTTATTACTGAACCACACACATACAGACATACATTATCAATTCACATTCAATTTTCATCAAAAAGATATCAAATGTCTAGCTTACCACAATTCATGGAAATAATAAACAAATACGTTGACTGGCGATGAATTATGGCACAATTCCGATCTGCCTCTGTCCCAGGCTTTTATTTAGAAAAATATGAGCTGGATCTCAACGCACTTGCTATTCAATAAGTTTATTTTCAAAATGTGGCACTGAACTGACGCTCCTAATTGACTATATCAAATGGTCTAGCCAATGGGACCATTGTTACGTGCAGTCTTTGATATCTTACAATATTATACATTGGTATACTTGTTATGTTCGCAAATATTTTGTAAACAAAATAGATATTTTTTAGTGCTTAAGGGAAAGTCATTATTGAGTTACTTCCCTTGAAAGTTGTGCCGTCTCTTTCGATCGAACTCCGCGGATGAATCCAGTTTTACTGCGATTTATTCTTTGTTTGGGTAGTAATAGATTGTTCTTGCTTCAGAATATCTATGGCCTGAATTTATGTGTATTGTTTGTCTGAGTAGGACGAGTCTGTCTTATATCTGTATATCTTTACATATCTAAGTCGAACTATATGTTCTGTTGTCTCTAGAGAGGTCAAAGGCTGTTCGGCGGATGTGTCGCGAGAGAGGGGTGATTTGGCTTCGTCCTGATAGGGACTGTGTTTTCTATGTCGGCTTGTCGCCGGGGTAAAAGTGATCTCAGTGGTTTTGGGGAAAGTGATAGTCGTCTAGACCTATCGTGTATGCTTTACCCCAATGTTCATTCTTATTGCCAAGGAATGGCAAAATCATATTTCTGAAAACCAAGGTAATAAAGATACTCTTTTGAACTCTCGTACGAAGCCACCGTTTTTCGATAGGGATGATTTGTACGTCTGAGAGGATACTAGATGAAAAAAACGATTCTGATTCCTAGCAGCACTATATCCTGTAGAATGCAGTCAATTGTTCGTGATCAAATCTACAGAGCAATGAAATGTTTAATGAATGACTAACTTTAGGACAGATTCATTATCTGTATCCAAACGTGAGTAACAGCTCACGAGTGAAGCCATCTTGGAACCAAACATGTAGTGACTTTCAAGAAGAGAAAAGGGATGCCCGTATTATCGCTTGATTAGTCCAGAGATCACTGCTACACATGAGAACCCATTGCTAGCGGTTCAATATAATTATATGGAAAAATCTGTGCTGGACATTATGTTAAGGAATCTTCGCTAGACGAGATTAGGTCTAGAAGCCATCTTGGATATTGTTTATAATCTGACGTGCTTTGTCAGTAAACTCAGTTGATATATATATATGGGCAATACTGAGTGCTTGGCTACTGACAGTCCATTATACTATTATTCTACATGAGTGCCCATGTAACATAACATTGCAAGACCATTTATCCACTGTACCATGATGTATTATGCCAACCTGTGATTTGTCACTATCTGTGCTGTCGAGTGTGTACGTCCAATTAAACTTTAGTAAAGGTACACAGTCGTTGGTGTCGATGACTTCCAGCCATACATGAGTGTGAGAAAAGAACATTTGTCAACACCACGAACTCTTCCTATCATTCGCACATTATACACTCCATCTATGTCTACACACCACTGCGTAGGTCAAGTTGACATTCCATACTCGAACCACGAGCAACACAACAACACAGTATTTAACTCTGATGATGTTCGAGCGAGCTTCAGATTTCTCAGCATGTCTCTTGCTCAGGGCAAGGGTCTTGTATTAAGAGTTTATCAACTGATGATGATGATGTCTGCTTCCATCCACTTATATTTATCATTTGGTGGACATCATTAACTGGAAAAAAGGGGGTTCTTTATCAACCATGTTTACAAAAGCATTTGAAAAAAATGTACTCTTTCTATCGTTTCTATCAACAACCAAAAATAGTATTTGCAATCGACTAATCATGTTTAGCCTTACATATTATCCCCGCCAATCAAATCGGATTTAACGTGGTGGCCTCATTTTTTTCTAAAACACTGTTCAAACACGCCATTATGAGCAAAAATGATTCTGTGTTGTCTGACACCCTCACTATAGTATTTTGGCTATAATTTGTTAATTATTAAACTAATTGCTTAGTACCTAACATATTCTTTGTCAGCAAGTCCTAAGGCACCCAAATATATAAGTTTTAAGGGAGCTAAGTGGCTGCGTTCAAAATATGTATTTTCTTCTAGGATAGTCGTGCTGTTACCACCTCCTCACTTCCATACTATGGGGTGTCTTCTGCACTGTCAGGCTAATGTCAGGATTTTAGACATAAAACAGTAGAATGTCATGTTTCCTAATAAGCATTAAACATGTTTTCAAAACCTAACCGTGTATTGGTAGTGTTTTTTATCACTGTCTATTTGAAAAAAAAAAAGTTAGTGCGTCATGCCTTTCGCTTGGGGGTGGCATTATTTTATATCGCGCGACTGCGTGTTAGTGTTGCATGCGTTCCTCAGTACCTCTCTCTCTCTCTCTATCCTAAGTCCGTCTGTCCTTTTTAGGTTTACGTAGTGTATATAATTCATTAATGCTAGTATTTGTGTATCTAGGTCATTAAGCAGCTTGCGTATCTCAAGGTTTTCTAAGAAACACAGTACTAGTTGTCTTTTTAGAAACGCGTGTAGTTTTATGCAGACGGAGCAGAAAAAAGGGTTTTCTGGTTCAGCCATTATGGCATTCTACAACGTAGGTGTACGCTATTGGAAAGCACGGGTCTTTAACCATTCTTCTTTCCCTCTATTGAAATACATCGTTAAGCTTTACATTTACTTTTTAATTTATATATGTGGATTTAGAATGTTTCACGACAGTAATCCTCCCTCCCTCTGTTGAGACAAGATCCCGTTGGCAGAGAAGTTATTAACCCCAGAAGAGTAAAAAGGTGTTTACGCTATGGTCTTGACTTTCCCTCTACAGTAAAGAACAGAGTTATACGTTAATCTATTCTAAGAGGAAACAGCATTAGCAAAACGTGCCAAAAAAAATATATATACACATTGTGGATGTATGAATTTATACGATCAAAGAACCACTCATTCCTGCTTTCTTTCTATCCATACAACAGTGGCCACTGACATTCGTTCTTACCTACAAACTTGATTTTCACCTTCTGGCGCAAACTTTAGGACACACCCATACAGCACAAATCCAGTATTCTTTTGGCAAAGATTAACCCCAGCCCTACAGAGACCGGTTAATTCCAATTCTCCGGGGAGCGTTAACTTCACTGTTTATATTATAGGATTACTGTTTATGTCACTGGAAATCAATTCAGGTAAGAGATTCCACAGGGCTCACAGTGTCAGAATCTAGAGGTTTCCAGTACTTAGGAAATGTCAGGTCGGAAACTTCTCTCAGTATAAAATTCTTGAGCACACCACAAATGATAAACGTCGGAAATGTTAATGTTTGTAATTTTCCTGCCACATGGGCTGCATGTAAATGAGATTTTATTGAAAGAAAATATAATCTGGCTCGATAGACCCAGTTACCGCATTTAGTCTTAATGTCCTTTAGGTTGGTACTCTGTCTCTTTCTGGATGCAAACACAAATGCCAGACAGGTTTACCTTGAAGACCCACGTATTTAAGTACAAAATGTTTTTTCTTTGGTTATTCTCAGATATACATTGAAGCCGCTGGTAAGTTTTAGGGTATGACCCAAATACTGTATAAAGAGAAAAACATACAAAATACTTAACATAATATAGTATTATTCACAATCCTATCCTTACCTGCGTACCATAGAATATCATCTACTTCGGTTATATAACTTTAAATTATAAACTACAAGCTTAGAGCTTGTCATTATCGTTTAAAACTTCCGTGAAATACATTCTAGTCATTTTAAAAAAATCAGTCATCATGAATTAGAAATAAATACATATTTCGTCAATACTCATGATGAATCAGTGCATTTACTTTGTTGGTTAAAATATTCTCTGACTGGTTATAAGCCGTTAATAAATCTACATTATAGCTAGAAATATTTAGCTAGAATTATTATTTGTTCTGCTATCCACTATATATAAGGAAAAGACGATGGTCATATATCGGTCATGTCCTACGAATGCAAAACAACAGAATACCACTACAGGCGCTCACTTGGGTTCCTGAGGGTAAGAGGAAAAAAGGAAGACCAAAAAAAAAAAACACTCAGAAGAACAATAATAAGAGAAGGAAGAACGTTGGGCCTAAATAATGTGCAAGAGCTAAGAGGAGTGGCGTCACAACGAACAACCTGGAGAGCACTGGTTTCTGCCTTATGCGCCGTGTTTGGTGCTTAAAGAATTTATTATTATTATTATTATCCACTGTAACAGAGTAAAACTTAGAGAAATATAAATTACGATTTAACTAGTAAATCACTCTGCACAGGAATAACTAGTGAAATCACTCAAACTACTAATAAGATAATTACTACAAACCAGAAGTAAAACGATCTCCAATCGACAAACTAAGTGATACTTCTATTATCAGAGATCTTTAGAAATCGAAAGTTAGATGTTCTCTGAGATTCTGGCGGTACTGGATAAATTTGAGTTAGATTTCTGTGGTATGTATATACCCTTCAAAAGAAGTTAAGGACCAGTAGGTGAAAGTGACCCAAAAATAATAAAAATTATACAAATTATATTTCATAAGCAATTAATCTGACATTGATTTTTCTCGAACAACAAACATTTAACACGTGCTGCGTGGGCCACCAGCATACCGTGTGGGTAGTGTTTAGCTCAGCATGCACGCTGAAAAAATGCTGCTGAGACACCAAAATGTGGGTGTTTTTAATGATGTCTGAGCATGAAAAAAATATCTGCTATTCCAAAAATGCGTGATGCATGTGGGAGACTATAGTGTTGGTCTTGAGCTGTACTCACAAAATTGTCTTTATAAGCAACACAAGTGCTGCATAACCATTGCACAACAATATGCCTCAACGACGAAAGCTGAGTGTTGTGGATAAAGGAAGAGCCATTGCGTGGTTGCAGGAAGGTCTTACTGTCCGAAATGTCGCTCAGAGGCTTGCATGAAAATAGTGTTGATTGTTACTGATAAGCTTGTCATGTTATATTTTGAAGTGCTGTGTTTTTTATTGTTCATTTTCATTTCACATTGCACCCTTAATAAAAATGGTCCTTAACTTTTTTTGAAGGGTATATATATATATATATTAAAGATGAAAGGGAATAGATTACATTATTACCTAAAACCAGACTCTGCCCGACTATCTGCCAGATGTTGGCACGTACGGGAAAAATCTCTGCTCAACTACTAGACATAAAAGAAATCTACCGCTGCAGACCCGAGCACCGAGCGAACAGTCTCTCTTAGATCCTGCGTATCAATGATTGACCAGACCATGCGAGATTTCTTCTATCGAAAAATCACACTATTTGCCAACTACAGATGTGGTCATAAACGAAATATAGCGAGCCCGTCTTTGATCTTGCAATACGCAGTGTTCAATTACCTGCTCTAGTGAGCGGGTTTCAAGGGAGGTAATAGAAATTGCTCTCACCTTGGTCTACTCTGTCTGATCCCATTACAACGAGTTTCGATCGCTGGTGTTAGGAATAAATTACAGATCGACGTAGCTAATCGGTCTCTGGTAAATTCTCAACAAAGAAAAATAGCGAGCAGCAATAAAATATCGGCTAAATTAGGAAAAGGGACAGATCTCAGAGGGTATAGAATGGTTTGATTATAACCAACAGGCGTAGGTGAAAGAAAAATGTAGATGAAGAAATAGATATATGAAATCTATAACATAATCTGCCACAGACGTCCCCGCTTAAGATATGGAACCATTCCATGTCTACTTTATGGAAATGGATTTCCTAAATCAGTAGCTTCCGGGTGACTATTATCTTCCCTCTCATTTCCCCCCTCCGTCTCTGTACAATTTCTGCCCATGAAATCTGCTCCAACGTTTTCTCTTTCTCTGGAATGTATTCCGTTTGCGCTTGAAATAGTGTCGCCGAGTTTGACATTGCTGAAAGATTCCGTGTGTTTGCAGTTGCAATTCCCTGCAACTATCGACATCTTCGTCAGTTTTATCGACCGCCAGGAGATGTTCGGAGGACGGCACCGGTCTTTCCAAGTATTTCTTTAACAGATTTACATGGTAGACCTTTTCCTTTCCGTTGATAGCGATCTGGTAGTTAGCCCTTGAGATCTTTTTAAGGACGGTAAACGGCCCTTGCCATCCGATTCGTAGTTTGTTGTTCCCGGATGGGAGTAACAACAAAACTTCCTCTCCTGCTTGCAATTCTCTTTCTTTCACGACTTTCCTGTATCGGTTAGCGTGCTTTGCGCTTGCTCGCTTAAGGTTGGTCGTTGCTAGGTCCCATCCTAGTTTTAACCGTTCCTTTAACTCTGACACATATTTACTGGCTGAGACGACAGTCTCATCAGCTTCCTGGTCTGTCATGGACCGAAGTAAGGCTTCAAGCGGCCCCTTAATAGGTCTGCCGAATAAAAGTGTAGCTGGGGGAAATCCTGTGAAAGTATGTGGGGCTTCCCTGTAGGCGAATAAAGCTGCAGGTATACAAAGGTCCCAATCTTCAGGTTTCTCTTGTCCCAGTTTACTTAGCATCATGTTGAGGTTTCCGTTGACACGTTTTGCTTACCCACTTCCGGCCGGATTATAAGGGCTTATGTAGATGTGCTGGTTCCTCAAGATCTTAACGATCTCCTCCATTATTAGGTTACGGTATGGGGATCCGTTATCTGTCAACACTTGTTGAGGGAATCCCAACCGAGTAAATATCTGCACGAGGGCTTCTGTGACATGCTTGGCATCCGTGCATGTTAGCGGTATAGCTTCTGCCCATATAGTGCATGTGTCGACTAAGGTCAGGACAAACCTGTGCCTTTTTTTAGTCCTTTCTAAGGGTCCTAAAATGTCGATCACCACCCGTTCATATGGTGTCCCCAGTACTGGCATTTCACCCATGGAAACTGCGGGTGTCAAATGCTTGGGTGCCACCCGTTAGCACTTGGCGCAGGATTTAACATACCTGATAATATCAGTGTTTACTCCTGGCCACCAATAATGAGTGGTTATCCGTTGGTTTGTGGCGTTCTGTCCCATATGTCCGCTGAAGGGAAGAGAGTGCCCCATTTCTAGGATTTGGCTTCTGTACTGTTTCGGTACTAGGAGCTGGTTGTAACCTTGGTCAGGCTTGCCCGTTCTGCGATAAAGTACGCCATCCTTAGAAAAAATGTCCCCGTGCTGTCTGGGTTCCTTAGCCATGAGCAGTTTCCTAAAGCAGGGTGCCAAAGTAGGGTCCTTTTGTTGCGCTTCTTTAAGTTCCATAGGTAACAAATTAGGCGCAGGCTCCCGTTCCTTCTTGGTTTGCCCTCTTGTAGTTACTGCTGCCACAATCGGCTCTTCCGGTTTCCCAATAGACACGTATCTACCGCTAAGTATGACTGGGTAGATGGGATCATCCATAACAGCCGCTTTGATCACGCCTCTGACAAAATCGGAGTAGATCTCCACCAATGCGATGGAAAGCGTTGTTGGTGCATCACTCATAAAAACTCCACAAAGTTGGACGGTTTCTTCTGTCTCTTGACCAGGTTTGACCAGGTGTCTGGCAACAATACAATCATAACAAAGCCCTGTGTCAAAAAGACAATAAGTTTAACTTCCGTTCAAAATAACAGTTCCTCGCGTTGAGGGTCTCCCTCCCTCAGGTTGAGAATCCATGACATCAATTCTACCTTGCGAGACTGTTAGCAAGCATCCGGTGCGTTTAGGCTCGGTGTGCTCGCTCTGATCATATGTCCCATGCGCAGGGGTTTTCCCTTTGTCACCTTGTCCTTTCTGACCGCGCTGCCATGTAGGACGGTTGGGTTGATCAGACTGTTTGTTGTTGGTGGGGTACTTGTTTTTGTAGAACTTAGATTTTTCCGGAGGGGGGTTCTGGGGTTCAGTTTCTCTGTGGTTATTTTGGTGAGAAGAATGGGAAGATTGATCTAGGTTATTCTTTCGAGAAAAGTCTTCTGTCGGTTTACGTTATGTGGCCGGCAGTTCGGCCAGCGCATTGTGATATCGCTCAGACTTTTCCAAAATGTCTTCCAGCTTTTCTGCTCCCTGCTGAGCTAAAAATCTGCGGGTGTCATTCGGCAACGTGTTTTTTATTTGTTCAGTTAAAACAAATTCCTCAAGTCCTTCATAGGTAGAGGCGAGCTGTGAAAGCTCCAGACACTTTGTCAAGTATCCCGTCAGACGAGAAGAGAACTGCTGAGAAGTTTCAGAGCTCTCCTTTCTGCTGTTACGGAACAGTTGCAAAAATTTGCGAACGTTCATTTCAAAGCGTTGCAGTAAAGCTTTCTTCAACACGTCGTAACTGTTTTGTTGGCTGTTTTCCAGTTTTGAGTATGTATCATACGCAGACCCTTTTAGGGCCTGGGAAAGTTTCATACACCAACGCGACCTCTCTAAACCGTACAGAAGTGCCATTTGTTCAAATTTTTTTTGATACGTGTCAATCTTCTCATTAGGGCAAGGGAACGATTCTAGAGCGAAAGACATAGCGGTGAGTTGAGGAGATTGAGTGTTAGAAGGATCAGTTGAGGAAGAATGAGGAGAAGACTCTCCATTGCTGGAGGTAGAGGCAGCCCCAGGAGTTTGAACCTCTAGAGCTTTGAGCGCCAACTCATGCTGTCGGCGTTGCTCATTTACTCTTTCCTCATGCTGTCTCTCCTCTCTTTCCTCATGCTATCTCTCCTTCTCGCTTTCCTCATGCTGTCTCTCCTTCTCTCTTTCCTCATGCTGTCTCTCCTTCTCTCTTTCGTTCGCCCTGCGGATTTCCATTTCCTCATCCATCTTCTTCTACTCTCTATCTTCGGCTGCTTTTTCCTTCTGCTCCGCATCATATCTGTCGAGTTCGTCCCTGACTGTCGTAAAAAGTGTGTGTAAACCCACTTTTTAGTTAATACACTATGTCGAGATACAAATATGCCCCAGCCAATCAACGAGCAACGTTTACCAGTCTCTGAGCCAGAATAAATTAGGCATAAGCCCTGCTTTTCGGGACTCGATCTCGGTCGCGGCCATCTTGTTCTCCCAATATGGTGGCAGACAGAATAAAATTAGGCATAAGCCCTGTTGGTCGGGACTCGGTCTCGGTCACGGATTGTACCAAACCGCATATAACCAATCAGCTTGCCACGCCGAAAACCAATCAAAAGCATTCCTTAAGCAGTAAAAGTTACCTGCATCTACCTATATATACGGGCGAGTTTTATTCAAAATCACACACACCAACACGAAGCCTGCAAGATTAAATACTGGGGAAGAGAAAGCTGTCACGTCTGATTTATTGCTCACCTGCATTGACCGGGCAGACTTGCTTCACTAGTCGAGTCAAAATCTAGCTTGTATAAATCTTAGAGGGTAAGTATACTTACTAGAGACTTGTAGGAGAATAGGCCTACAGCAGATATATAATGTTTGTATTTGTTGTGTGTCATTTATACTACATATACCTGTATATATTTAATATATATTGTTTCACTATGAATGTATCAGGTTACTGATTGCATCTTGGGGAATTAGGTATAATGATTGTATTTCCGGATATGATTGAGGAAGACGAAAACCAACTGAAATATAATCAAAACAGTCCTTTTTAGGACTCATATAACTCTAATCTATTGTCTCATATAACTCCAATCTATTGTCTCATATAACTCCAACCTGAAATATAACCAAACAGTCCTTGTCTCATATAACTCCAATCTGAAACAGAAAATAGCCTACGTCTGTATATATTTAATATAACTTTAGTTTTTGTTTTACTATGACTGTTTCAGAACCAGCCAGTATAACCCTGGTATATTATAGGGGGAAGGAAACGGTTGTGTACAGATTATTGGATGTATTCATGTATTGAATTTATATTATTGGATGTATTCATGTATTGAATTTATATTATTGGATGTATTCATGTATTAAATTATCAGAAAGAATGTTTTGCAACTAGACACATGTCTTGTCTCGCTATTGCTAAATCATACTGAGCCATGTTGTCATTCATCCTACATGCAGACACCTGAGATACGCTCATCTCATATACAATAGAAATAGATGGGATTGAGGACAGAAATTAGCCCCTATTTTTACTTGTTTCAGGTTTTATTCATGTAATCCAACCTGAGGTCGTATGTCGAGTCAATCCAGCTGCCTGGAACTTCGCAGGAGCACAGTGATTGTACCGGAACTACCTTCTTAGTCCCCTTCAGTCTTGGGTGGGCCAAAGGAACAATCCTCAGCAGGTGTCGTGTGAACCAAACTAAGAAGGACAGAACTTTTGAGAGATGAGTACACATTAGTACCATTTCCGTCGGCAATTGTGAGCATTTAACGGTCAAGGAAGAAAAAGTGATTTAGCGTAGAAAGAGACAAGATTAACAGCATAGCTGATACATTTTATATACTTAATTAACAGCACAGCTGATACATATACTTTCATTGAGTAACAGCACAGCTGATATAATTTTTGTTCCTATAATTGGAAGACTTGTAATATATTTAAATATGTGTAAATCATTTGTAAACTTACAAATCCATTACATTCCATCTTCCAACATCCACCCTTCAGCACAAGAGTAGATAGTGTATATACTAAATAAATAATAAGGAAATTGTATTTGAACGACTTGTCAATTTTATAATTGTTAAGTGAAATCTGTTTCCTTTGTTTTTTAATATCACAGTTAGTTACACTGCGGGGTTGGCATCTTATGACTGTCTCCTCTCTACTAATTTTTCGAGATCAGATTATTCACAGCCGTAACTAATTTGTGATACCAGTAGTTCTCTCATACACTGGGACTTCACCATTTTTCTGCAGAAATTCTACTTCTGTATTGTCAGTACTATACTGATCCTAGAGCCAATAAAAACCTCACGTTACACTGACGAAAGCTTTCTCTTCTTCTCCTTCCAATCTCTCTTCCCTTGCTTCCTCTCTGAGCATCTGCCTAAGCTTAGCCCGCTCTGCCATTGCAAATAGCTGATTGAGACTTAATCGAGAAGGAAGTAAGAAAAAGCATACACTGGTTCCCTACCACTTACGAGAAATTACAAAAAAGAAAAAAAATCTATTATATTTTAACTGGGATACCTCCTCCGTATAATTAGTTATCTAACTATCGCTGCTATTATCTGGCAATAAAAGCTCCTAATGCAGACGACTACGCCAAATAAATGGTAGTTCAGATTAATCACACACATAAATAAATACTACAGTGGAAAGAAAAAAAATTTTTTCAAAAATTTAAGGAGAAAAAAAATTCCCTTAATTTAAGTCCACTATCAAGTTCACCCCTGAAGTCAGTTAGTGTAAGGGAGGCAATTACTGGACTAAATAGTCTGAACGCGCTCCTTAGCTTAGCTCAAAACACCTTCTGCTTAAAAATTAAAACCCTGCGATTGTTACACAACCACACACTACCAGCGGCTTTGTATTACAAAATCAATACATAACATATTCCGACAAAGATCACCCTGTAAATGAATTGTATATATATATACTCTAACAATGCTGTGGAAAAACAATTTATATAATTGTGTGGTCAGCAAGCCAATAAACAGATCTTTTGTCTAGGGGATAATTATGTTTAAAGATTCAAAATCTCACGAGACAATCACACTCTTTATCTAGACTGTAAAGATTAAAATCCAGGTAAACGAGACCCCATTTGTCGTAGATTATTGATAGGGGAATTAAGACATAGCTTGGTCCCTTCTGAATAGAGTAGAACAGGTGAAAGCTCAGTGAGAGGTAATGTAAAGAAAATAGATTTTCACGAGTGAGATGGTGGAAACGAGTTAGAGTCTGTCCCTGAAATCGAGAAAATTCTCTCCTTCCGCCTATCTCTACAACAGAACTTAGTTTGTCAGACAGTCTACTAGATTATATATTAATATATATATATCCACTCACATAAACACACATATAAGTGACGACAGTTAGACGCAGAGACGTGAAAAAACTACAATAATGGAATATGGATCTTTTGGGACAAGCTGACCGACACACGTAATTAAAGTTTATGTAAGTTTTATTTATCATAAAGAAACTTTACAACAGCAATAATATGACTATCAAATCAAATACAAGTAAACATAGATAAATGAATTAATCAAAGAGTTAGAATCATATGTGTAATCCTCTCTCCCTCTGTTGAGACAAGATCCCGTTGGCAGAGAAGTTATTAACCCCAGAAGAGTAAAAAGGTGTTTACGCTATGGTCTTGACTTTCCCTCTACAGTAAAGAACAGAGTTATACGTTAATCTATTCTAAGAGGAAACAGCATTAGCAAAACGTGCCAAAAAAATATAAATACACATTGTGGATGTATGAATTTATACGATCAAAGAACCACTCAGTCCTGCTTTCTTTCTATCCATACAACAGTGGCCACTGACATTCTTTCTTACCTACAAACTTGATTTTCACCTTCTGGCGCAAACTTTAGGACACACCCATACAGCACATATCCAGTATTCTTTTGGCAAAGATTAACCCCAGCTCTACAGAGACCGGTTAATTCCAATTCTCCGGGGAGCGTTAACTTCACTGTTTATATTATAGGATTACTGTTTATGTCACTGCAAATCAATTCAGGTAAGAGATGCCACTGGGCTCACAGTGTCAGAATCTAGAGGTTTCCAGTACTTAGGAAATGTCAGGTCGGAAACTTCTCTCAGTATAAAATTCTTGATCACACCACAAATGATAAACGTCGGAAATGTTAATGTTTGTAATTTTCCTGCCACATGGGCTGCATGTAAATGAGATTTTATTGAAAGAAAATATAATCTGGCTCGATAGACCCAGTTACCGCATTTAGTCTTAATGTCCTTTAGGTTGGTACTCTGTCTCTTTCTGGATGCAAACACAAATGCCAGACAGGTTTACCTTGAAGACCCACGTATTTAAGTACAAAATGTTTTTTCTTTGGTTATTCTCAGATATACATTGAAGCCGCTGGTAAGTTTTAGGGTATGACCCAAATACTGTATAAAGAGAAAAACATACAAAATACTTAACATAATATAGTATTATTCACAATCCTATCCTTACCCGCGTAACATAGAATATCATCCACTTCGGTTATATAACTTTAAATTATAAACTACAAGCTTAGAGCTTGTCATTATCGTTTAAATACATATTTCGTCAATACTCATGATGAATCAGTGCATTTACTTTGTTGGTTAAAATATCCTCTGACTGGTTATTAGCCGTTAATAAATTTACATTATAGCTAGAAATATTTAGCTAGAATTATTATTTGTTCTGCTATTCACTGTAACAGAGTAAAACTTAGAGAAATATAAATTACGATTTAACTAGTAAATCACTTTGCACAGTAATAACTAGTGAAATCACTCAAACTACTAGTAAGATAATTACCACAAGCCAGAAGTAAAACGATCTCCAATCGACAAACTAAGTGATACTTCTATTATCAGAGATCTTTATAAATCGAAAGTTAGATATTCTCTGAGATTCTGGCGGTACTGGATAAATTTGAGTCAGATTTCTGTGGTATATTAAAGATGAAAGGGAATAGATTACATTATTACCTAAAACCAGACTCTGCCCGACTATCTGCCAGATGTTGGCACCTACGGGAAAAATCTCTCCTCAACTACTAGACATAAAAGAAATCTACATACTGTTACCGCTGCAGACCCGAGCACCGAGCAAACAGTCTCTCTTAAATCCTGCGTAACAATGATTGACCAGACCGTGCGAGATTTCTTCTATCGAAAAATCACACTATTAGCCATTTGCAGATGTGGTCATAAACGAAATATAGCGAGCCCGTCTTTGATCTAGCAATACGCCGTGTTTAATTACCTGCTCTAGTGAACGGGTTTCAAAGGGGGTAATTGTTGCTGTCGTTTTTGACGGTGTCATAAGACGTAAATCTATTAAACACTTATGATGGTCTAAGTTAGATAACTGTTTATTGACTCCCTGGGACAGGTTGATTTGTGGTTATCTTCTCTTGTCTTATTGATAGATGTTGACCTGTCTTAAATAGTTATCAGGTCTTAAGTCTTGATTCATATGACCATATACGGAGCTTTTTGTCTCTCGTGTGGCGGAAACGCCCGGGTCTAGATTAGTTTCGTTCAGGCCGTTGCTCTCTGCTCATGCGCAAAGTTTAGGCGCAAAGTCCGGGAATCTTCCGGTTAATCAGTGTACCTTGGGGCTTCTAGAGCGGATGTGCCGGTCCGTAGATTCTTCCTGCCAAGTTTTTGTTTGGGATATGGAAGTTCTGTGAATGATTGATCTTCCTTCCCTAAGTGATTCTTTATGCCAGGGATGGCAGTGTTGTGTTCTCCTAGTGTTTTAGGATTCTATGAAAGGTAACACAGAAATTTTTCTGATCTTTCGTTCGTTTAGATCATATATGCTTGAAGGCGACTTCGTGAGTGAAGCTCACAATGATATATATATATATATATATATATATATATCTATATATATATATATATATATATATATATATATATATATATATATATATATATATATATATATATTCTATAGTACCCCAGGATGGGGCATGTTGTAGAAGCCAGGACTAAGATGTCCAGAGAATTAACTATATGAAAATCCGCAATTCGGGCGGTATGAACGGCAGAGATCTATTGTACACAGAAACATATATTTATGAACTAAGGTTACCTGATTATCGAGGCCCGCTACCTGCGGCTCATTCTGTCGCCACAAGAGGCCCGTTGTTACGGCCGATGTTTCTTCACCAGAAGAAGTACCTGGCGTGTGACGCCAGATGAAGTCTTGACTTTCATTATACAAGTTCTTAGACTTTGTTGTTAAGCAACTAGAACCGCCCTTATCGTGCGGCATATTTGTAAAAGGCCTGCCTGACGCGTTTAGTCAGGGGCCCAGAGCTACTTTAGGAAAAGACGTAGATTGTCAAACCAGCTCTACTAGCATCTTACACATGAGCTATCCAAGATTTATGATGCTAGATACGAATGTTCATTACCACACATGAAATGTCCATGATCCTTGTTCCATTGACTGTTTTCGTCTGTCAACGTACAACCAGTAATAAATGTTGAAGAAAGTCATCTGCATTACCTACATTTATGACTTCTACTTGTGGTGAAGTGAGATTGGTGTGCAGCTACATAAGAGCCTATACGACCTCGTTTGCACGATTTACTGATGTCAATATACACACCTACATTCTCACCCACACCCTGTTACACGCATTACACTCCTGGGAAGCTGTACATTGTTTACGTGTATGTTTTGTGACACTTTGTAAGCGCCTCAGTATTTGGTGACCCAAATACACGACTACATTACGCTGTCCAGGCGCGACATGACCTTACCCACAATTCTACAGATTAACAATCTGGTAGGCCAGATATGTGGATCTTTCAACATATCATTTTGGAGTGTCGGCTACTCAGCGAACAGTATTAAGTAGGTCAAAGCCTTATACTGCTACATGGACCACAGCTGCTAGTGAAGTCAATTTACGATTCATCAATTTGACAGTCATCAATGGGCATACATGTTTACGTTCAAGTCAACGTGTTTACGAGCAAGGCAAGTTATCTACGTTCAAGCTCAGGTTGTAAACATTACAAGCTATTGTTTACATACTAAGTCTACACATATCGACGTTGGATCTTCCGATCTCAACTGATGTCGAGAATGATTTAATGTAGCTACACTTTGGAGACTTCTACCTGTTGTCAAGTTACTGTGACCTTTACCGGTGGATCGTCTGCCATTGTTGTTTACAGTTGTACTGCATTGAACTGCATCTTTGCGGTGGTTGAGGATTGTGCTTAAGATAAGTGGCCCGTTTATGTGTTAAACTGTGCCTTTATTTATGTTCAACTGAGCCTTCCTCTATACACATTCTTTGTATTTTGCATTTACATATTACATGCATTCTTTGATTACATGTTTTTTGTTTTATGTTGATTATTGTGTATATTTCAGCGGGTTTAAGGTTGGGTGGTGTCTTTCAGTAGAAATATCCCACTTAACCGAGGGTCTACTGTTAGCGTGTCTTTAGGGACTGTGCATATTTCCCACAGAGAAAATTGCAAGCGACGTGTGTTGCTACTTTTTATTTTTTTCTTAGCTGTGACGAGACGTGTTAGTGTCGTTTCGTTTTTTTTTTCCATTCTTTGATTTTTGATCTGTTTTGTTTGTAATTGTCTGCTCTCTCTCGTCCTTTCATTTATTTCTATACACCTTTTTGTTTATAACAGTGTTGTCATTTGTTTTGTCTTCTTCTTCGCAGTTATCATTGCAATTTTTTGCAACATTAGATTTAGTTAAGCTTTATTTTTGATTTGACTTCTGCGAACGTTTTCGGTTGGTCTATATTCTTGTCTTTGTATTGTTATTGTATACATGTTTATTATACACAGTCTATATATGTATACTTGGTCATGAACTACTATTATTATTAAATGATGCACTTTTCAGATAGAGGTTATTTATTAGGATATTATTATAGAGAATAGAGGTGATTATACAAAGTCTTTGTCAAAGACTTGTCTCCCACTGAGGTTGGGATATAAAGTGTATTATTATTTCAGGTGTTAATTGCACATTAATAGACAGAATGTCTACATTAGATTTCTTCATCGAGCAAGGGAAAACCCTTGGCAAAACTGATGAGAAATTGGAAGCGTTTGCACTTACTCAATATGCCAAGGCACAGAAGGCTGAAGAGAAAAGGATGCAAATGCAGTTGGACAGAGAAGCTGAAGATAGAAGAATACAGCAACAAAGAGAATTTGAAAATAAAAAGTTACAAAGTGAAAATGAAAATAAAAGATAAGAGAGAGAAGCTGCTGTTGAAGAGAGGAAACTTTAAGCTGCTGCTGAAGAGAGGAAACTTCAAGCTGCTGCTGAAGAAAAGAAACTTCAAGCTGCTGCTGAAGAAAGGAAAATGCAAATAGAATCCGATGAGAGAAAAGCAAAAATTGAACATTAAGCAAAACTCTTAACTTTGGAGTTGGAGAAATTAAAGTTGATGAATATGAGTGCTCCTCAGTCAACTTCGAGTAGAGAGACAAAGGAGAGGTCTTATAAAGTCAAATTACCTCCTTTCAACCCGCTAAAGGACGACATAACGTTATACCTTGATAGATTTCAGTTTACATGCGGAACACATAAGGTAGATGAGGGAAAATATGTCGGACAACTGATGGAATTACTTTCAGGTGAACTATTAAGTACTGTAATGGCAATAGAGGAAACTGACAGAACTAACTATAATGTTGTCAGGGCAGCATTACTTAAAAGATATCAATTAAAAGAAGAAGATTATCGTCTTCGTTTTAAGACAATGCTACCAGAAACTGGAGTAGAGTTCTCTGACTTTATTACGAAGATACGTCTTGCATTCACACGTTGGATTGAGCTGTCTAAAACAGAAAAGACATATGAAGCCCGTATGGACTTATTACTTCGAGATAAAGTTATGTCATCTGTAAATGAGTCTTTCCTTGCTTTTCTTCATGAGCGTAAACCTAAGAACATAAAAGACATGGAAGAATATTGTTGCCAGTACGTTACTGCGCATCCCCATGCTACTGTTAGCAATTCTAAGGTGAAGGAAGAGTTGCCAGTTGCTTCCGCAGCACCATATGACCCTAACTTTATGCATAAATTCCAAGGTGCTCAACACAACTTTAATAAGAAGAGCAATCATAATTATGATCAAAATCAAGGTAACCCATCATATAATGGGTCTTCTACAAAGAACTGGAGGCGATCTGATAGTCCTCGTTATTTCGGGTCCAATAATTATGGGAACTTTCGGAGAGGTAGTCACAATAGACACTATCAAGGCTATTCTTCGCGGGGACAGCGAAACCAAACAGGTAAACACTATAATCAATGGGGAAATGACAATAGTGATTGTGGAAACTGGGATTCGAACCAGAACAGTGGTCGGGGTAGATCAAACTATGATAATTTCAGAGGGAATAATCGTGGTAGATCTAAATATAACAAACATAGATCTCATCACCAGGGAAACTCTGTACAACAAGAGTCTCATATTGCCAGTAATCAAGTGAATGATAATAAAAACGCGAATAATATCACTTGTTCGGCTTTTGATTTTGGGAGAGCATTTCAATGCCCCCAATGCACAACATTATTTGAACCGACCACAGTAACTACTTTAAGTTGTGGTCATCCTCTTCCCGCTCTTCCTGCTGCAGTTGCGCATGACGGGAGAGGATCGCTTATCTTGCATAAAGGTCTTGTGGATAGTAAGCCAGTCTCAGTGCTTTTTGATTCTGGGTGTACTACTATTGGGGTTAAGCAATCTCTTATAGATCCTCGCTGTGCCACAGGAAAGGTGGTTAAATGTGTAACATTTGGTAGCACAGTAGAAAATTACGCAACTGCTATTATTCACATTGCTACTCCCTTTTTTACGGGAGATGTCCACGCGTGTCTTCTACCTAATCCTATTGCGGATCTTATCATTGGTCGTATTCACGGGGTTAAGGAATGCACCCCGCAGCAAATTGCTGTCTGGGAAGAACTGAATATCCAAACAGCCGATGCAGTGGTAACAAGAGCACAAGCTCTTATTCCTCAAACTTCATCTACTGAAGTTAATGAAGTACAGAGCCAAGAGGATCACTTGGTGATTTCGCATGACTCGTTTGTGAAACTACAAGAAAAAGACCCGTGTAAAGGGCAATTTTTACTATCTTGCAATATAATACATTTATATTCTTATTATGTTCGCAAATATTTTGTAAGCAAAGTATTTCCTTTTTTAAGTGTTTAAGGAGAAGTCATTTTTGGGTTGCTTCCCTTGAAAATAGTTCTGTCATCTTCGATCGGACTCCGCAGACGACTCTAGGCCTACTGTGATTTATTCTGTGGCTGGGTAGGAATAGATTGTTCTTGCTTCAGTATATCTATGGCCTGAATTTATACGTAGTGTTTGTATGAGTAGGACGAGTCTGTCTTATATATGGATATCTTTGCATTTCTAAGTCGAACTAATTTGGTTGTCGCTAGAAAAGGTCAAAGGCTATGCAGCGGAAGTATCGCTAGCAAAGGTGTGTGATCCATGGCTGTCATCCTGTGAGGATGCCGAGTTTTGTTGTAGCAGGCTTTTTGCCGAAATAGTGATCTATATATGGATGGGGAAAAGTGATAATCATTTAGACATGTTGTATGTACTTTACCCCAGTGTTTATTCTCTTTTGCCAAGGAATGGCAAAGTTATATTTCGCATAAAAAGGTAAAACCACAATTTATTATGAACTTGGGCTTCGCCATCGTTGTTGATAAGCAGATGCACAGTGGTACTTTTAAAAAGAATATCCATTCAAAGGAAGAAGACATTCCTATGTATCAGCACTGGATTGTATGATATTATTCAATTACCTCTATGAGAGAACCTATGAAGAAATGAGGACATTTAATGAATGACTAATTTTGGTCTATATTCTATAGTGAGTGAAGCTCACGAGAGAGAGAACAGCCATGTTGAAATTCATATACTTTGTATTTATCGAGTGAGAAAAAGGGATGCCTGTACTATCGCTCGATGAACCAAGAGATCACTGCTACATGTGAGAACCCATGTCTGGGATTCCTATATTATGAAATATATATATATTGAACTTTACGTGAAGGAATATTCGCTAGACGAGGTTAGGTCTAGGAGCCTTCCTATTTATTGGTTATGGTCTGACGTGCCCAGTCAGTAAAGCCAGATGATTTACATGATGGAACGCTGAATGCTTATTTACGAATGCTCCATTATGATATTTGCCAAGCATGAATGCTAACTTAAGATGATATTCCTGTGATCAACATTATGCTGTCTATGTCGACATTTGTTCCTGTAACCATACACGTACTGTCCAAGTGTGCGTCCCATTAAATGTTATAAAAAGACCACCGTAGTTCCAGTACTTCTTGAATTCGAACAGTGTGAGTATGAGTGATGTACTACCAACCTGTCAACTCTATCGAATCATTCTACCATTCGCGTACTGACATTCAGATACACACTCATTGTTTACACTCACATTCTTGTCGGAGCCTCATCACGTTCCAGGACAAGATGACCTGTATGACCAAAACTGTGCTGGGTTTGATGAGTTGACAATCGTTACACTTTACTACACCAGTCCCAACATCTACATTTATCCACTGGTGGACATTCACATCATTTAACAAATAAAGCATGATTCAACAACTAGTAGCCAGTATGAGTTAACAACTACACAAAGAGTTTTAACAACTGGTGTGCCAGCTTCCTGGGTCAACCTGCACAGTGACCATATTGAGAAGTAAACTACTGAGACCAGACGTTCCTTGGGGTCTGTTACGACACACAAATACATCAACAGTACAACTCTACAGTGATGTCAGCGTGACCTGTCCTGTCGAGAGTATGCAGTAACTAGGTCAGGGTTTGTTGACATTTGGTTCATTGGACATTTGCCATACAACTGACAGTGTTACACAGCGAGCTTGGTTGAAACATAGAACATTACACATCAGGACTGGAGAATATTTGACAGTGTTTGCGAAAGAAAATGTTATTGAACTGAGAAGTCCTACATTGATTGTTATCATTCAAATCAACGATGGAGCTTCTATTTCTGTGTTGAATTTAAAATAATTAGACCAGAAGTATTTGTTTAATAAAGTACCACAGTACTGTACTATTAGGCAGTGTAACTGAGCCTTCATTCCAACACATTCTTTCTGCAACACTCTATTTACATCATATTGCCATACTATTTATGCATTTATGTATTTATGTTTAACTATTTATATGTGATATTTGTTTGTATCCAGCGGGTTGTGTTTATGGTTGGGCGGTGTCACACAGCAGAGTATCCCACGTAATAGAGGGTCTGATGTGTGCGTTTCGATAGGTGCAATTTTCTTCATTGAAAATTTGCTGCGACAGCTGTTGCTATTAGTGTTAGCTGTGAAGTCTGTACTCATTGTTGTTTTTGTAATATTCCTCTGTTCTTTAGTTTGTTTTGATTTGTTTGTAATTTGTTGGTCTACCCTATTCTATCTTTCAGTTCTATTCTCAATTTATATTTATATACTGTGGCGTTATTTGTATTTGTTATCCTCTTGCGGTTTATCTTTTATTGTTTTTCCCATTTGATTTATTTCATTTCCGCAAATGTTTTCATGTTCTTCTGTATAACTGTTTTGTTTTGTGCCTGATCGACATACACTATTTAAAATATAGTTGATCATATAAATTGATGTACAAGAATCAACTGATAGTTAATTGCTATTACTAAAGGTACACAGTTGATGATATAAAACACTATTTCTGGTGCACTGCACTTATATTATAGAGTGAACCAGCAACTTATAGCTGTTATTATATAAGGATTTATACAAGACCTTTGTAAGGCTTGTTTCCCACAGTGATTGGGATAGTTAAGTACTATTTTTCCACAGGTTAAAAAGTTATCATACAAGGTCTTTGATTAAGACTAAGAAAGTGAATTTATTTACTTTTGCAAATTACTGATCTTATTAGACAAGATGTCTACCTTAGATTATTTTATCACACAAGGCAGGGCTCTTGATATGACTGGTCAGCAATTAGAACAATGGGCAGTTGCTCAATATGACAAAGCATTAGCTGCAGAAGAGAGAAAACTTGCTGCTGCTGCTGAAGAAAGAAAAGCATTGATTGAAGAAAAGAAATTAGCAGCTGAGGAAAAAAAATTACAAAGAGAGGATGAACAAAAGAAATTGCAGATACAGACTGATGAAAAAAGATTCCAGATGGAAATGGAAAAAGAGAAAAGAAAAGATGAGGCTACTGCAGAAGAGAAAAAATTACAAGCTGCTGCAGAAGAGAGAAAATTACAAGCTGAAGCTCAAGAAAAAAAAGCAATAAGAGAACATGAACACCAAAAAGAACTTTTAGCATTTGAGTTAGAAAAGTTAAAGTTAACAAACATAAGTAATGTTAATCAAGCATCTAGTGGTAATGGTAAACCCTTTACTTACAAGGTCAAGGTACCAGCGTTCAACCCTTCCAGTGATGACATAACATTCTGGCTAAACAGATTTGAACGCTCGTGTCGAGCACATAATGTGGACAAATCACAATATGCTAACCAGTTATCAGAAAATCTGAAAGGTGATTCTCTGACTAGTTTAAGTTTGGTTGAAGAGGCTGACAAAGATAACTATGATGTTATTAGGGCAGCCTTGTTAAAGAAGTATCAGTTGTCTGAAGAGGGTTATCGGAAGTTGTTTAAGACAATGGAGCCTGAGGCAGGTGTAGAATTCTCAGAATTCATTGCAAGAACACGTCTTACATTTGATCGTTGGATTGAGCTATCCAAAACAGAAAAGACTTATGAAGCCCTTATGGACTTGATACTCAGAGACAAGATTATGTCAAGTATAAATAACCCTTTCCTCGAATTCTTACATGAGCGTAAACCTAAGTCTCTAAAAGAAATGGAACAGTATTGTACCCAATACGTCACTGCACATCCGGACGTAGCTATTAGCAACAGTAAGGTTAAAGAAGGTATGCCAGTTGCTTCTGCAACACCATACAACCCTAATCACTCTCACAAATTCCAAGGACCTCAAAATAGGTTTAATAAAAAAGGTAACTATTACAGTTATCAGAACCAAGGTAACCAATCATTTCAGGGTTCTTCTTCGAATACCTGGAGAAGAGCTGACAGCCCTCGATTCAGGGGTGGTCATAATTACAGGAACTTTCGCAAAGGAAGTCATTCTAGAAACTATCCAAGTTTTCCTTCATGGAGACAACAGGATCATAATTACCGAGATACTCATTATAATGAATATGATGATAGTAACCAAAGGAGCTATGATTCAAACCCGAGTAGGGGTTATAATGGTGGAAACAATGATAAGTACAGAGGCAATAATAACAGAGGTAGAGCACAATTCAAAAAACATAAAGCTCATTACCAGGCGAACTCTGCACAGCAAGAGTCCCACGAAGCCTATAAACAAAATAAAGATAATGATGACTCTAATAATATGGCATGTGCCGCTTTTGATTTTGGGAGAGCATCTCAGTGCCCCCAATGCAAAACATTATTTGAGCCAACCACAGTGTCTACTTTAAGCTGTGGCCATCCTCTTCCCGCTCTTCCTGCGTCAATCGCGCATGATGGGAGAGGTTCTCTTGTCTTACACAAAGGTTTAGTAAATGACAATCCAGTCTCAGTACTTTTTGATTCTGGATGCACAACTATTGGGGTTAGGCAGTCACTCATAGATCCTTCTCATTCTACAGGCAAAGTAGTCAAATGCGTAACATTTGGCGGCACCATAGAGAAATACTCTACCGCTATCATTAGGATTGCTACTCCTTTCTTCACAGGAGATGTACACGCATGTCTTTTGCCGGATCCGATCGCTGATCTTATCATCGGTCGCATTCACGGAGTCAAAGAATGCACTCCGGAGCAAATTTCCGTTTGGGAAAATCAAAATATGCAATCTGCTAATGCAGTAGTCACTAGAGCTCAAGCTCTCAATATGCCTGAAACTTCATCTGTTGAAGATAATGAAGTGCATAACCGAGATGATCCCTTGGTAATTTCTCGTGACTCGTTTATAAAACAACAAGAAGAAGATCCGACTCTTAAGAAATTCTTCACTCTTGTAACAAAAGGTGATCCGAATAAAGATTCAAATTGTAAATCTTGGATTACAATGAAGAATGGCGTACTTGTACGTATGGTGCAAGACTCCACTAAGTCAAGTCATTCTCAGATTCTTGTACCCAAGAATTTGAGAGTTAAGATCTTACAACATGCACACGACTCTCAGTGTGCTGGTCACATGGGTTTTTCCCGTACTAAGTCAAGAGTTCTTGCGGCTTTCTTTTGGCCTTTTGTGAACAAGGACATACGGATCTATTGTCGATCCTGTAAAGTATGTCAAGAAGTCAAATCCAAAGGTCCTCGTCATGCTGCGCCTATTCAGGCTGCAGATATTCCTATTCGTCCATTCCAGAAAATGGCGATAGACATCATTGGTCCATTCAAGATCAAATCTGCTAGAGGACATCAGTTTATCTTAACGTGTGTAGACATGTGCACACGTTGGCCAGAGGCTATCCCTCTAAAGAGCATTACTACCGCTGACATTGCAGATGCTCTTTGGCTTATATTTTCTCGGCTGGGATTCCCCGGAGAAATATTATCAGATCATGGCACCCAACTGATATCGGATACCATGTCTCAAGTAATGTCTACTCTACAGATAGAGAGATCTTTGAGTAGCATCTATCATCCTATGTCCAATGGGATGGTCGAGCGACTAAATAGAACACTTAAGAACTTATTAGGGAAGATAACTGAGGATCATCCTCAAGATTGGGATAGGGTTTTACCCGCGGCCCTCTTCGCGTACAGAGAGGTCCCCAATGAACATACAGGGTTTTCGCCCTTTGAACTTGTCTTTGGCGCGCGACCGCGCGGCCCAATGTCTTTGCTGCATGATCTTATAACAGCTGACAATATTGACGATGACACAAAATCTTCTTACGAGTATGTCATCGCGCTGAGACAAAAGATTATCGAAGCATGCAAATTGGCAACGTCCTCTTCTGAGTTTGCTAAGCAGAAGGCAAGACAATTTGCTAATAAGAAGAGAACTTTACGACAACTTTGTCCTGGTGACAAAGCATTTGTTTTGCTACCTTGTCGTGAAAATAGACTCCTTATTAGTTGGAAAGGTCCGTACGATATAATATCGAAAATTTCAGATGTTGACTACATCGTCGATATTAACGGGAAGCATAAAAACCTTCCACATCAATATGCTTACGGAGTTCCATGAACGTCCTGACTATTTACAGCCTATTTTCCAGGCAACGGACGATTCTCATGTCAAACATGGTCATTACTCATCACTGTCTGTAATACAGGATGAGGAAACAAGTTTTTCGGATGTTAATCTCCCGCTTCCAATGATCCCACTTCATTCTAGTGAATCATGGAAAGACGTTACTGTTTCTCCTGATTTGTCTCTAGGAGAACGGCGACAAGTTTCGTCTATGTTACAAACATTTCAGGATGTCCTCACTGACATCCCTGGACAAACTCATGTCATTGAGCATGACATTGTTCTAACTGAACATACTCCAATTAGGGTTAGGCCTTATCCTATCCCTATACATTTCCAAACACAGGTTGAAAAGGAGTTGGATGAAATGATAGATTTACAAATAATCGAACCATCCACTTCTGCATATTCTTCGCCGATGGTTATTGTTCGAAAAAAAAGACAATAACATACGTCTTTGCGTTGACTATCGCAAATTGAATCAAGTTACGAAGTTCGATGCTGAACCTATGCCTTTACTAGAAGAGTTACTTACTCGTCTTTCTAAATCGCATTTTTTCACTAAACTTGATTTGTCTAAAGGATATTGGCAAGTTCCATTATCCGAACGCGCCAAACCTCTTACCGCTTTCTCTACTCCCAGAGGCCTTTTCCAATGGAATTTTATGCCTTTCGGCCTTATGAACGCACCAGCTACATTTGTACGCATGATGCGTCGAATCCTATCGTATCGGTCAGATGTCATTGCTTATCTAGACGACATCTGTCTTTTCAGCGATACTTGGGAAGATCACTATTCAGGATTAGTTGAATTATTATCAACTCTGCGTGAGTATAACCTGACAGCAAAACCATCTAAAGCTTGTATTGGCTTTAGCGAAATTGCTTTCTTAGGCCATCGAGTAGGTCACGGTTTCTTGAAGACAGAAGACCATAATATCACTAAGATACTTAACATCTCTATCCCTAGGACTAAAAAGCAAGTGCGAAGTCTTTTAGGTCTCATACAATTTTATGGACGTTTCATTCCGAATCTGTCCTCTATCATGGCACCTCTCTCTACACTATTAAAGAAAGGGTCGCCTAACATGGTTCACTGGTCTCATGAATGCCAATCTTCACTAGAGAAGATCAAAACTATGTTTTCATCACCACCTATTTTAGTGTTACCTACAACAGATAAGACATTTGTTCTTCGTAGTGACGCTTCATCCACTGGGATTGGAGCGGCACTAATGCAAGAGTACTCTGGAACTCTGCATCCTGTAATGTACATATCCAGAAAACTTAATGCTGCAGAAAGGAATTACTCGGTTTTAGACCGCGAATTATTGGCAATGGTTTGGTCAATTCTCAAACTCCAAAGATTCCTTCTGGGCGCGCATTTCGTAGTGGAAACTGACCAAAAAGCTCTTACGGCTATCCAAAGTAAGAACTTGAAGAGCTCGAGATCAACTCGATACGCAATTGCTCTTCAACCTTTTCATTTTTCGGTACGAGCTATCCGTGGTTCAGAAAATGTGATGGCGGACATTCTGTCCAGATGCCCACATGATGCCACTTAACTGTTAAATATTGGATCTTTTTAATATGTATAACTTTACAACAGTTATTTTTTTGTTTCTTTACTAAGATACACATTTGTAATTTAATAATAGAATGATGGTATCGCTACTTAGCGGTTTATTGATGTTAATTCACCGCTGTTCTTTGATGATTGTTTCTTCATAAATCATAAATTTAAGATATTTTGCTATTTCCTTTTTTAAAAAGGAGAAGTAGTTCTGTCATCTTCGATCGGACTCCGCAGACGACTCTAGGCCTACTGTGATTTATTCTGTGGCTGGGTAGGAATAGATTGTTCTTGCTTCAGTATATCTATGGCCTGAATTTATACGTAGTGTTTGTATGAGTAGGACGAGTCTGTCTTATATATGGATATCTTTGCATTTCTAAGTCGAACTAATTTGGTTGTCGCTAGAAAAGGTCAAAGGCTATGCAGCGGAAGTATCGCTAGCAAAGGTGTGTGATCCATGGCTGTCATCCTGTGAGGATGCCGAGTTTTGTTGTAGCAGGCTTTTTGCCGAAATAGTGATCTATATATGGATGGGGAAAAGTGATAATCATTTAGACATGTTGTATGTACTTTACCCCAGTGTTTATTCTCTTTTGCCAAGGAATGGCAAAGTTATATTTCGCATAAAAAGGTAAAACCACAATTTATTATGAACTTGGGCTTCGCCATCGTTGTTGATAAGCAGATGCACAGTGGTACTTTTAAAAAGAATATCCATTCAAAGGAAGAAGACATTCCTATGTATCAGCACTGGATTGTATGATATTATTCAATTACCTCTATGAGAGAACCTATGAAGAAATGAGGACATTTAATGAATGACTAATTTTGGTCTATATTCTATAGTGAGTGAAGCTCACGAGAGAGAGAACAGCCATGTTGAAATTCATATACTTTGTATTTATCGAGTGAGAAAAAGGGATGCCTGTACTATCGCTCGATGAACCAAGAGATCACTGCTACATGTGAGAACCCATGTCTGGGATTCCTATATTATGAAATATATATATATTGAACTTTACGTGAAGGAATATTCGCTAGACGAGGTTAGGTCTAGGAGCCTTCCATTATATTGGTGATGGTCTGACGTGCCCAGTCAGTAAAGCCAGATGATTTACATGATGGAACGCTGAATGCTTATTTACGAATGCTCCATTATGATATTTGCCAAGCATGAATGCTAACTTAAGATGATATTCCTGTGATCAACATTATGCTGTCTATGTCGACATTTGTTCCTGTAATCATACACGTACTGTCCAAGTGTGCGTCCCATTAAATGTTATAAAAAGACCACCGTAGTTCCAGTACTTCTTGAATTCGAACAGTGTGAGTATGAGTGATGTACTACCAACCTGTCAACTCTATCGAATCATTCTACCATTCGCGTACTGACATTCAGATACACACTCATTGTTTACACTCACATTCTTGTCGGAGCCTCATCACGTTCCAGGACAAGATGACCTGTATGACCAAAACTGTGCTGGGTTTGATGAGTTGACAATCGTTACACTTTACTACACCAGTCCCTACATCTACATTTATCCACTGGTGGACATTCACATCATTTAACAAATAAAGCATGATTCAACAACTAGTAGCCAGTATGAGTTAACAACTACACAAAGAGGTTTAACAACCCGTCTTTAAAAAAATTCTTTCTTCTCGCTAAAAACGGTGATCCGAATCAGGATACAAATCACAAATCATATATCATTATAAAGAATGGTATACTAGTGCGTATGGTACAACACTCAGACACGTCTATGCATTCTCAAATTCTCATGCCCAAAAGTATGAGAGCCCTAATTCTTCAACACGCACACGATTCTCAGTGTGCTGGACATATGGGTTTTTCCCGAACTAAGTCGAGAGTTCTGGGGTCTTTCTTTTGGCCATTTGTCAATAAAGACATACGAATGTATTGCCGGTCTTGCAAAATATGTCAAGAGGTCAAATCTAGAGGTCCACGGCATGCAGCGCCTATTCAGGCTGCAGACATTCCTATTCGGCCGTTTCAGAAAATGGCCATAGATATCATTGGCCCTTTTAAGACTAAATCGGCCAGAGGAGATCAGTTTATCCTTACGTGCGTTGACATGTGCACGCGTTGGCCAGAGGCTATACCTCTTAAGAACATTTCCACTGCTGATATCGCAGACGCTCTTTGACTTATATTTTCTCGTTTGGGTTTTCCCGGGGAAATATTGTCTGACCATGGCACACAATTGATATCAGACACGATGTCGCAGGTAATGTCTACTCTGCACATTAAAAGATCTTTGAGTAGTATTTATCACCCAATGTCTAATGGGTTAGTTGAGCGTCTTAATAGAACACTCAAGAACTTACTTGGTAAGATAACTGAGGATCATCCTCAGGATTGGGACAGGGTTCTACCAGCGGCTCTCTTTGCCTATAGAGAGGTCCCCAACGAACATACAGGATTTTCTCCTTTTGAACTCGTCTTTGGCGCACGACCGCGCGGTCCTATGTCTTTACGGCATGATCTGATAACTGCTGATAATATCGACAATGACACACAATCTTCATATGAGTATGTCATTGCTCTGAGGCAAAAGATTATTGAAGCATGCAAGTTAGCAACTTCCTCATCCGAATTTGCTAAGGAAAAGGCAAGGCTATTTGCTAATAAGATAAGACGACTATGTCAACTTTGTCCTGGAGACAAAGCGTTTGTTTTACTTCCTTCTAGGGAGAACAGACTTCTTATTACATGGAAAGGTCCATATACAATAGTCTCAAAAATTTCCGATGTCGACTATGTTGTCGATATTGATGGAAGGCATAAAACCTTCCATATAAATATGCTTACGGAATATCATGAACGACCAGACTATTCGCAGCCTATTTTCCAGGCGACGGACGATTCTCCAGTCCAACAAGGTCATATCTCATCCCTGTCAGTTATACAGGATGAGGAAACTACTTTTTCGGATGTTAATCTACCTCTTACTGTGATTCCACTTACTTCTACGGAATCATGGAGAACTTACTTACTTACTTAGTCGTCCCCCTTCTACCGTGAGGTGTAGAGGTTTGGAAGAGAGAGCGCCAGACTATTCTATGAGCTGTCTTCTTCCTGGCCTGGCTTTACTCCAGTCCTCGGTCCTTTAAAGACTGTCCAATGTTGTCCTCCCAGCGGACTCTGGGTCGTCCTGGAGGTCTGGATCCCTGGCTCTTTGTTTCCCATGCCCGTCGCGGTAGCCGATCTTCTCCCATTCTGCAGACATGGCCAAACCATCTTAGTTGGGACTGTTCTATTTGGGTCTGCAGCGGGTGGGATTTTAGGCCTTGACGTATCGTCTGGTTGCGGACCATGTCTCTTCTTGTTACTTCAACCACCTTCCTCAGATACCTCATTTCTGAGGTTTGGATCTGGCTTTTGTGGGTTGTAGTCATTGCCCATGACTCGCATCCATATGTCAAGACTGGGACACTGTTACGGTATTTTATTGAAGTCGTCTGCTATGGTTGACAGTATGCTATTTCTAGGGTCACTGCGTTTAATATATTTGAGATTAAGAATTCGCGGTCTACTGAACGCTATGTACACGATCGAATTATGACGTGTTAGCGTTGTTAGGTCACGCACCGTGACTTAGATACGAGACCCTTTTTACATTGACCGTCAAGCAATAAAGACGCGTCGCTTTACCCTTCAAGTGTCGGGCATGGTATTGCCGCACAGATATATTTTATTCAAGTATGGACATGGGTCAGTCCATTGTTATTATCAGGGTTCATAGCAAATTTCTTCAAGCATTTTCCAGGCTTTTTCCAGGTTTTTCCAGGTCCAGCACGTGATTTTCAAGGATGGGAAACTCGAATATTTTCCTCATTTAATTTTCTCAGATACAATTATCACTTTGCTGACCAGCAATCCGGAGCATTACCGTCTCCCATTACCAAGGTTGTTTGCAGATTTCTTTAAAAAGAACTTTTTTTTTGAAAATTCATAAAAGATTGAAAAACAGACATCTTTTCCCAGTTTTTAGCGAATTTGTTCAACGTCAGGACAATAAAATGTTAGTGACATGGATGGCAATGAATAAAATAAGCGTGATTGACGTATTGATTTAACGATTAACCACATATATGAACATAAAAGGCTAATAAAATTGTGAATTAAATGCAAAAAAAAAACTATTTTTCGTGTTTGTCTTTTTTGAATGTATTCTGCGTCTGTGGCATAACAATGTGTGTTTGTAAATGTTTGAGTAGTTACGTACCTCTAGTTGGAGTCTGAGCTGCTTGTTTCATTAACTGGGGTTGAAGTTGTAGCTGTAGGCCTCTGCAAGAGTCTTTGTCTGGATCGTTGATAATCCTTGTCGGTGTGGTATAACTTGAAGCAGGGTATCATGTCGGCATGCCTTATCTTCTGTCGTACAAAACACAGGATGATTTGTCTTTTTTCAATTTGAGTGGTTTTTTCTTCAGTGCTACAGTGAACTTTGTGCAGCCCACAGCTTCCAACATTCAGTAGTTCTGTGCCATAGTTCTGGTTCAGTAGCACATTAATTTTGTCATGAAAAGACCAATTTACATTAGGCCCATCCATGGACAGTTGGAGCAAATGTCCTAAATTTAACGATGAGCATGCATCATCAAATGCAGTCTGCATATCAAGAGCTCTAGCATGTCCAAGAAACTTTGATGTTAGATAATGTGTTTTTATCCCATTCACATCCCAGAAACGAACATGGAAATCCATTTGTTTTCGCTGCATTGATTTGTTCATGCTTTCATCAAACAGAACAATGTAACTGTTCTTTCTAAGCTGGCTCTCAAGAAGTGAGGTGAAATATGGAGCCAGTCCAAAAGAGGCCAGGTAGAAAGTTTTCATTTCAGATAGACCAAACTGTCTGGCAATAGAACTATCAGGAAACATTTTCTGAAAATTTTTATTAATTCCTGTATTTTAATTAAAACTATGGTGACGTTTCACTGAAAAAAAGAGTCCAAATAATCTCAGCTGAGAGTTTCTTCCTTGGTCACAAATGATGTCACATCTGTAGGTCTCCTAGTAGTGTTAGGCGTTTTTGACGTGTCCGAGGGAGTAGTGTTAGATGGTTTTGATATTTCTGAGGGAAAAACTGCTCCTTGGGGTTGTGTTCTTTTCTGATTAAAAAAAAAAAAAAAAAAAGGAACACACAAATAACTTATGAGTAGCCTAGGCCTAAGCTATGTATATTTACCAAGTCAAAGTTCTAAATGCATGAATAATAAAGTCAAACAATATTTAACCAGAACAAGAAAAGTTATATAGTAATTGGGAGGGTGAAGGTATGATGATATTCTTATAGGATATGTGAAAATCAATTAAATATCTAACTGGAAACAGCATGCCTTTACCCCCCCCCCCCCCCCACACCGTTACTATCTTTGTTTGGTGTTTTTGTTGGGTTTTGTTTTGTTTTATCTCGTTTGTTTGTTTAGATATTTTAAAAAATTTATTTAATTTTACCTATTTATTTTTAAAATAACATAGGCCTATAGGCCTACTATGCACAAAATTGGTAGGCTAATTTTCATGCATCTTAATTAGGCCTACAGTGATTTAACAGAAGTGATGGCACTTTTATGAATCAGCGGTTATTCATGTTATCTGGAATTGAAAACATGTAGGCCTATCCTAATTATAGGCCCCTAACCCTTCAGAAGTTGAACGAGATATGTCTCTTTAGGCTGTCATTTAAAAAAAAGCATTCAAAATATAGGCTATTTATTTCCAAAAAATGAACAGTGGGACATGGGTCTGATAACAGGGTATAGGATATGGAATCGCCATCAATTTCTATTCCTGACAATCTTAAACTGTGTCAAAGATGTTATCCGTTGAAATTAATAAATTTCTTCAAACACATATAGGCCTACCGGTAATTTTGGCCAAATAAAAATATAAACTGTAGCCTAAATATATTGTAAATTAAAGATGCAAATACAGTAGGCCTATCTTTAAATCGGACTTATTTAAATATGTTTTATAAATGAGATAAATAAATTTATTACTTACCTCAGTTGAAATGAAAGATTTAATACAACTTGAATGTGCAGAGACAAGTGGTTGGTGTTTTTTTTCCAGTAGGCCAAACATGCGACTTTTACTGCACTTTCTCCCATGCTGGTCAAACATATTTCTTTTTTACAAAATGGTGCAACTTGCGTAATTTGCAGTTTTTCCAGGTGCTATCCATGTTTTATAACTTGGCATTTCTAGCCATTTATGCTGAAAGTTACAACTAGGCATGTTTCTAAATAATAAATTGAAGAATGAAGGATGCTGTCAAAATGTCAAAGTCTCGACTTTAAAAGGTGGCGATGTTTGATTCGAATGAACAGACGCTAGCGCTAAATATAGATTTGTGCGTTCCAACGTCATAAACGCAAACCTCCGAAAACGCAAACTCCCGAAAACGTCTGGAAATGGATTTTAGCGCATAACGGGAAGTAAAAATTCTTCGGTAACTGAAGTTTAACGAAAAATACCACAATATAACTGAAAAAATGACGAAAAGTGTACGACTTTCGTTTTGTATTTTTTTTCAAGGTCCGATGCGGGGAAATTCAAGGCTTGTAGCCATTTTTCCAGGCTTTTCAAGGCCTGGAATTTTTTTTTTTCGTTTTCCAGGTTTTTTCAAGGTCGCTACGAACCCTGTATTATTAAAAGATATGAAAGGATTAAGGTTTTAGTACATAAGTAAATTTAGGGAAGGATGAATTACAGTCCATAGTATTGCCAGACTCATAGATCTTACTGTCGGCCGTTGGAACCCCCAGCCGCGCGTGCATATAGCTATGACGTTCTGCCTACAGTAATTCAATTATTGGACAAGGACTGGTAGTATATCTACATATATATTCAATATATGATCAAGTTTTAATATGTACTTTTAATGATCAACATGCGTGGATTGTTTTGATGTGTGCAACCTGTAAATTAAAATGTATGGACTCAATGAAAAGATTTATCAAGTCGATCAAATTGCAATGTTCAATCGTTTTCACAATTTCCACCCCGCATTCGCTTGATTACCCACCAAAGGCACGATTCAAATTACTGAATGAAAAAAGGAACATATAAGAACGCAACTATATGGCCAGAATTTATAATCGGTTTGCTGACATTATGTGGAACACTCTTCAACAAGTAATTGACCCACAACACCATGAAAACCAAAGCTTCAAGAGATGGTGTCCATTGCTTGGGGATCGAAAAATTTTTCATAAAATACTAACAACTGTTGTTACTTTCGAAAGACTATCACGGAGATGCGCTGATGGAAGTATGACCTATTTACACATAGTTACTACTAAAGGTCAACCTTACGTCACCAAATTGTGCGTACATGTCTAGGACCAAGACGAAACGTGTTCAGCGTAGTCCATTTCATGATGAAAAATACATTACCAAAGAAAGTTGATTGGATGGAAAAACTGTATTTACCAATGAGGAGCAAGCAGGTTCGAGAATTAGTCGAATCGTGGTGAAAT